>JAOWBW010000372.1:723265-965319 GCA_026119855.1 Campanula takesimana
GCTTTAGACCTAAGGCTGGGAGTTGAAAGGGTTGTGACTTCCTAGGCTTGAGACCATGGACCGTTGGGAAGAGAGATTGCTTTTATGGAAGGTCCACTAAGCTTGATGTTAGGGTTCACCATTTTCCGGGATTGGTGACTATGGCTTGGAAATGTTCATGGTAACCTAGGCTTTAGGATAGGTTTTAAGGCTAAGGACTGTAAACTTCCTACGTTTTGAGACTAAGGTGAAGGAGTTTCCTAGGTCTAGGACTGGGGTTTGATGGGAATGTTGAATCCTAGGCTTGATGATAGAGTTTAAAGAGGATAATTTCTACCTAGGCTTGAGGCTAGGGTTTTAGAAAGAGTGCGACTACCTAGGCTTGAGGCTAGGGTTTAGAGCGAATTCGACTACCTAGGCTCGAGGCTAGGGTTTAGAGCGAATGCGACTACCTAGGCTCGAGGCTAGGGTTTAGAAAGAGTGCGACTACCTAAGGCTGAGGCTAGGGTTTGGAGCGAATGCGACTACCTAGGCACGAGGCTAGGGTTTAGAGCGAATGCGGCTTCCTAGGCTCGAGGCTAGGGTTTAGAGCGAATGCGGCTTCCTAGGCTTGAGGTTAGGGTTGATTGAGTTTTGGACAGGGCATTATATCCTAGGTTTTGGACTAGGGTTCAATAAAACGGAGAATTGAGATTGTAAATTTCCTAGGTTTCGAGACTAGGGTTTCGAGAATTTGGAAATGATGTTGCATACGGGGCTTTGGAAATTCCCTAGAATTTGGGCTAGGGTTAAAGGGGATGTTGTGGTTTCCTAGGCTTAAGGCTAGGGTTTAGAGAGGATATGTGACTACCTAGGATCAAGGCTAGGGTTTAAGAAGGGTGTAGCTACCTAGGATCAAGGCTAGGGTTTAAAAAGGATGTAACTTCCTAGGCTTTAGGCTAGGGTTTGAAAGGATGTAATTACCTAGGCTTGAGGTTAGGGTTCAGAGAGAATGATATGACTACCTAGGCTTGAGGCTAGGGTTTAGAGAGGATACGTGACTACCTAGGATCAAGGCTAGGGTTTAGGAAGGGTGTAAATACCTAGGCTCTAAGCTAGGGTTTAGAAGGGATGTAACTACCTAGGCTCGGGGCTAGGGTTTAGGAAGGATGTAATTACCTAGGCTTGAGGCTAGGGTTCAGAGAGAATGATATGACTACCTAGGCTTGAGGCTAGGGTTTAGAGAATGTGTTTACCTAGGTTTAAGGCTAGGGTTTGGAGACCGAAAGCATTTGAAGGTTTGTCTTGGTTTAGACCGAGCAAGTTTGAGGTCTAAGAGTGTTGCGGTTTGGGGCAAATGAGCTTGATACCTCGTGGCTGGATAGGCTCGATAGATTAGACCTAGGCTAAAGGTCTAGGGTTTAGCTAGGGTAAGACTCAGACATGTGTTAAGGAGACCGGGGCCTAATGGAATGGTAGGCGTGAGATCTAGGAGATCGAAGGCTAGGCAGGGTAGCGTTGGGACAAAAGGCTTTCAAGCGGGTAAGCCTTTCGCCCTAGAGAAACCGCGTTATGGATTAGGACCAAGCAGGCTTGAGGTCGGCCAAGGAGCAATGGATTGGGATTGGATGATCCTAGCACCTAATACGCATGTCGGGTTTGGGCTCTAAGGTGTGCTAGGTGTGAGCCATGTGCGAGAAATGGGTCTGGACATGTGACCATGTTGGCGCTTTAGGTAAAGGGATTGAGTGTCCAAGACTTTGCTCGAGTACAATAGGTGCCTAAGTTGGATTGGGTATGCTTAGGACCTAAGTTTGTTTTAGAGGTCATTGCGCGTGACCAAGCTCGTTCGGCGATTGTGAGGGTAGGCTAGGGATGGGATCCCAAAGGTGTTAAGTGCACGAGTTCTGACCGGACGGGTCTATGGCATGGCGCGGTACGCAGGAGATCCTATGTGCTTGAGCAGGTTCGAGGTTTAGTCTCGTTGGGGGAGCGATGTTTGAGATCCATAGAGTTTGAGGAGAGGATCGCGTAGGTTCGAGGTTTGGACTCGACTTGGATTAAGTAGGTTGGAGACCTAAGGGGTGAAGGTCAGGCTAGGTAGTCTCTCGCAGCTAATGGGTGACACTAGGTTTGTAGAGGGGTTTAGACCCAAGAAGTATGGATAACATAGATTTAGTTGGTCAGACCAAGAAGGCTTGGAACTAAAGAGTTCTAAGGGACGAGCTCTAAGGTTATAGACTTAGAGGGTAGACAGTTTTGTGATCTAAAGGGTTTAGGAGTTGAGACCTAAGGTGTGAATCGGATATGCTAGAGACTTATAAGGTAGGTGTTTGGCGGCCTTGCATGGACTTGGGATCTAAGGGATCGTTCAACAGGTTAGACTGGGTAGATCTAAGAGGCTGGACCTAGGAGGATGAGAGAGCTATGGCCTAGATAGGGTAAGGACGAGTATGTGTTGGTAGGTTTTAGATCTAGGAGATCGGGTAGGCTTGGGACCGGTAGGTTCGGGACCTAATGGTTCATCCTAAGGACTTGGCTTTGGTTAACTGGTTTAAGGTCTGAAGTTTTGGGTAGAACCGGTTTGAGCCGAAGGGGTCATGCTACGAACTTGCGGAAGGTCGAGCTAAGAGGTTATGATGTAACCTAGTAAGACTCACCGGGTAGGTTTGGGACCTAGGTAAGACTGATCGGGTAGGCTCGGGACCTAGAGAGTTATGGTGTAACTTAGGCAAGACTGACCGGGTAGGCTTGGGACCTAAGGTTTTGAACCAGGTAGGTTGGGACCTAAGGGTATCCTATTGTGTAGGAAATGGGGTGAAGGACCGAGTCGGTTCAAGAATCACAAAGATGGGTCTCAGAGTGGACCGAGGAGGTTTATACAAATTTTGTGGAGACCGAGAGTGCGGGTTTATAAACAAAGTGTCGGGGAGGAGAAAACTTTATGAAAGTGTTATAATCTTATACAGATGCCTTATAATTAATTATGATTCTAATCATCCAAATAGGTCATCGCGTGCCGAGTTTGATGATGAGGGGTTCCCTTCTTCTAAGTGTATCCTTGTTGACGCCTCGGTATTCTCTGGGAAACCACATAGTCGACCCATTCCGTTGGGGATTATCTAATTTGGTGAGCGGGTACCCTCCCTCCTTTGAGAAACTCTACGTCAAACTTCATGATGAGGGATGCCCTTCTTCTAAGTATATTCTTGTTGGGACCTCGGTATTCTCCGCAAAAACACATAGTCGACCCATTCTGTTGGGGAGCCCCAGTTCGATAAGGGTGTAGAGTGGGGTATCCTACCTCCTTTAAGACGCACCCTTTTTTCTGCCTAGACCGCCCTTTCGGGTTTCAATCTAGCGGGCATCTCTTTTGCGTCATCTTTTTTTTTTTTTTTTTTTTTTTTTTGAAAATCATCAGTCGACTCAAAAAGGAAAAATAATTGTTTAAACATGCGGGGGCATTTTGGTGATAGTGAGAGGGAGAGAGAGATAGTACTCGCATTTTGACTCTTTGGACAATTGAGCGTATATAAAGGAAGGAAGCCCCTGCTTGACAGAAAGTAAGTGTTTAGCTCTTTCCTAGATTGTAGAACAGAAGACTTGTCGATACATTTGAAAATTTTTTTGTTCAAGATTCTCATTTGATTGCTCGAGAATGGACCTCGTTGATTAGTTAATGAGTTATGGTTAATTGGTAAACAAGTAGCCTCAAATTAATAAATGTTTTGATCAATTGTGAGTGAAGAAGTCAGGAGTAGAAATATGGGGGAAGAGAGAAGAGAAAGGAAATTGGCTCGAGGTGGGTTATGTATATTTTGGACCGAACCGGGAGGTTGCCTACGTTCTCCTCAAGGTGAGGAGCTCAGGTCCGCGTAGTTCGGGGATGACCCGTTTGACGATGGCGCCGGGTTTCAGTGGGTATGTGTGGGAGGAAAGAAAAGAAAGAAAGTTGGCCCAAGGTAGGTTATGTTTGGTTTTGAGTGGTTGCCCGGTTGACGATGAAGTTGGGTTTTGAGTTTAAGGGTGTGAGGTTTGTTTGAGGTGAGTTGTTCTTTGTAGCTCATTGCGGTGGATTACTCCTTTTTAGTTGTTGCAGTGGATTGCTCCATCGTAGTTGTCATGGGTTGCTGCCGTTTATCTACTTTGTAAGGAAAGAAAGGAAAATAGAACATTTGAGGTGAAAAGAAAATGGGACTTTTACTTTTCCATGGTGATAGCCCCTTCTATTTTTCTTTTTCTTTTTTATTTTATCTCTTTGTGCAATACTCTAACTTTTGCCTAGGTTGCCCTTTTGGGTTTCAACCTAGCGAGCCTTTTTTATATATTTGTACATGAAACATTGGGCAAGACGAGCCCCTAGTTTGCTTTCGCCTCTCTCGATTGCGAGGTAGCTTCCTTATAGTTCAAGTGGCCTTTTGCTGGCAGCGGGCATCCTAGCCCTTTGATTTTCACAGGTAGAGCTCCATTGGATTATCACGTGCACCAATTAATGGCATGAATGACTTCGTGCACTTGTCTTACATTTGCGATGGAATACGGACAGCCCCAGTGTATCGGCATGTAATACTCATGAAGGGAACAAACCAACCCTTTAAATTGTGGCAGCATGGATGTCTATTTGATGATGAGCAACCGCAGTCCATTTCTTTGTCACGACCTTATAAAAAGGGGTCTAATGGTGGGATGAGAGGCGTATGAGGATAGTGTATGGGAGAAGGTGTATATAGAGAGTGTACATGAAGTGTGTACAAGGGGTGAGTGTATAGAGAGAGTGTATGGGGGTAGAATGTAGAGAGAAGAGAACGTGATTCGTTCATCCCAATTGATCGAAGCATTTGTTATTTTGAGATTAATCGTTTACTTAGTTATGTGAATGGTTTGTAGGTCCTTTTACCTTTTAATGAGTCGTCATTAATGAGTAAGATTAAGACTAATTCATCATATAAAGATATAGCAATCAAGCGAAAATGGTGAATAAGACAATTTTCATGAAATTGATATATGCAAGCTTATGTCTCAAGTCTAGAGAGAAAAGAAAAGAAATAAAGACCCTTTTATTGGAACTAAAAGATTTAAACTGACTAGTCCGGGGTGGACTTTTACTTAAAGAAACAAAAATCGTCCAAGGTGGACTTTTTGACTAAGGACACTCTAGAACCTACGAAGACTGAATGACCCTTTTCTTTTCTTTTATTTAAAGGAGGTAGCCCCAATTTCCTCTTTTGCCCATGCCCATGTATTCTGTTGGCGGGTGATGGCTCCGCTGTCAATGAGGCTTTGAATCTTTCTCCTCAATTGGAGGCAATCTTCGGTGTCATGCCCAATGTACTGGTGGTATTGGCAGTGTTTGGAGGGATCCAAGCCTTGCTTCACCCTACTTGGTTCATAGTTGAACAAAGGAGACAACTTGCCGGCTTGAAACTAGACTTTTGAAGAGTTTGGCTAACGGCATACCCAAGTCATTGTACTCGCGTTCGTCCTTCCGAACTGTCTTTGAGGGTGGTTTAGGTACTGGTACCTGTCGTTGATGAGTAGTCTTAGGAGGCATCCCAACGGGGGAAATCTGTGATGGCCCATACATTTGAGGAGCGTACGGGTGTTGAAATTGAGCAAGAGGGAGAACTCGTCCGAGGTAATCATAAATGCAATAAATATCAGAGTGAAGGCGCTTCTCGGTGTCCTTTAGAGCCTTGCACATCTCTTTTTGAAAGCGGTCGACTTGCTTGAGGAGGACAGTCTCAAAGTAGGCTTCTTGTTCGTCGAGAGCGGTCCGGAAGAGGGTTGCTTGCTCGTTGAGGATGGTCTCGAAATGGAGCGCTTGCTCATTGAGATCAGTATTGGTGTGGAGAGTTGTCTCGAGACCTTGGGTAATAGCTTCATTTGCAACTTCGATGTTCCTTTCAACAGACATGATGCAGGATCTACAATAGTTGTAGGGGAATTATGTCTTTGAATTGAGCTTAGATTTATAATTAATGACAAGGCATTGTTATAAAATCACTTTTGGAAAAGAGTCGGTCTCCACACTTTGAAATGCATTTTTGACAAGAATTTGAAAGTTTGACCGGGCCGAAGTTGCCTACGTTCCCCTACCATGAGGGAGAGGTCCCACACAATAAGAGGCTCAGGTCGCCGTAGTTCGAGTCAAGTTGGACTTTTTTAAAAAAAGGTGAGAGGTGACCATAGGGATCAAGAAGAGGGAGACGACTCGGTCCTTGGCCAAGCATGGGTGAAGAAGACCTACAGGATTCGGGTAAGGCTTGACTTACGGTTTGACCTAAATTTGACCTAAGGTTTGACCTAAGGTTTGAGACAAGAAATGGTTCAAGCTAGGATGCGACGATAATAGTGGGTTGACCTAGGTGGGTAAAGGATAGGTCGACCTAAATAAGAAGGGTTGGATTGACCTTTATGGTGAATGAATCAAGATAGCGGGTTGTAGCGGTTTGTCTATGGGATGATCTAAGCGGGATAGACATGGTTTGACCTAAGCGAGTCTAAGGTTGACCTATTCGGGTTGGTGGACTAAGGAAGGTTGGATATTGACCTAGATGGATCCAAGATAGGTAAGTCGACCTAAGCGGGTCACGGGTTGACCTTGACGGGTCGAGGGTGAATGGGTAGTTTTAACCTAAGACGGGCAAGTTGACCTAAATGGGTCAAGGATGGTGTGCGGACCTAAATGGGTTGACCTAGGTTGTTTTGGACGACGGTAGGTCAAATAATGACCTAGGTGGGTCAAGATGACGGTTCGACCTAAGCGGGTTAAGGTCAAAGGTAATTGGGTTCCCCTATGGAATCAAAGATCGACCTAAGAGGTCAAAAGCGGATAAGGTTGACCTAAGGGATCAACGTTTGACCTAGGGGGTCAAAGGTTGACCTAAGGGATCAAAGTTTGACCTAGGGGGTCAAAGGTTGACCTAAGAGGCCAAAAGTGGATGAGGTTGACCTAAGGGGCCAAATGTTGACCTAAGAGGTCAAAGGCGAATAAGGTTGACCTAGGAGGTCAAAGGTTGACCTAGAGGGGTCAAAGGTTGGCCTAAGAGGTCGAAGGTTGGTAAGGTTGACCTAGGAGGTCAAAGGTTGGGAAGATTGACCTAGGTGGTCAAAGGTTGACCTAGGAGGTCAAAGGTAGATAAGATTGTCCTAAGAGGCCAAAGGATGGTGGGATTTTGGCCAAAGCGGGTCGAGGTGAAGGGTAGACCCAAATGGATCGCAATGATGGGTAGGTAACCTAGATAGGACAAGATGAGGAATTTTGATGGATGGCCCAAGGGGTGAGCGATGGACCTTAGAGGTCGCCTAGATGCAATGCACATTTTATTTAACGAAAAGTATTGCATTTATTTACATCCTAAATGGTTGGTCTAAGGAGTGTCCTAATCTCTATGTGTGGGTTGACACGGGTAGGATAAAAGGTTCCCACCGCTCGCGGAACGTACACGGTGAGTGGAGTAGACGAGTGACTCGAAAAGAGGGCAGCAGTAGCGCACAAATTCCCGCACATCGAATACTCCGGGTGATAGGGACATGTGCAGTGCTGACACGGACTAGTGGTAGTGTGTGGCAAGAAACTAATTCTTTTTTAAGGAGAAAAGAAAGAAGCTTTGAACGTTTCAATGATGCGATGCAATGCATGAGAGAGAGAGAGAGAGAGAATAATGTACAAAGGAGCATAGCATAGTTTTGTTTGACCCTAATACTAAAGCGAAGATAACAAGGGTACATGGTACAAGGTACAAGGTACAAGTATTAACATGGCGGAGTGCGCGGGTGTATGTGTAAACATGGCTTAACTATAGGGGGCACGTGAAAACATGGCAAGCGTGCATGTGTAAACATGGCAGGTGTGTGCATGTGTAAACATGGCAGGTGTGTGCATGTGTAAACATGGCAAGCATCATGATGTGACGAAAGTTAGACCTACTAAGTTTGAAAAAGTTTCAAAGCAGTCCCCAGCAGAGTCGCCACTGTGAATACGTGTGTTTCAATTTGGGAATATTCATAGTAACATTAAAATTATGAGAGTCGCCACGCCGTTTTAATTATAGCCAAAACATTGAGAAAAAGTATGTTAATGGGTTCGGGGGTCAAATTACAACAAGAGAAGAATATTAAACGTTATCACTCCTATTGCCCGAATTGATCGGTCTTTCTATCATGATGCGGTGTATGTAGTGTGTTAGTGATTGAAACCGGATCCTAAGATTGCCTACGTTCCTCTCAATGTGAGAATCTCAGGTCAGCGTAGTTCAAGAAGAATTTAGAATAGGCAGAAGAATCGGGATCATGCATAATGAGGGGGGAATTACCTAAAGATTAGGGTTTAGAAGTAGTTCCTAGATCATCCTCGGGTTGATGAACCCTAGATCATCATCGGCTATGAAATAACATGTTAACATGAAGATCGCAACCCTAAATATAGCATAAATAAGGTTTTAATCTAGGAACATGATGAGCATATGAAGAACATATTATGAACATATGAATGTCATGAAGAAAATATGAATAAGAATGTTAGGAACATGAATATTATGAAGAACACATGAATAAACATATTAAGAATATGAATATTATGGATCTAAATTAATAATATGGCAAGAACATGAAGAAAAAGTTAGAAAACTTACCTCTGTTGACAAGAAATAACCTTGGATCTTCTTGGGATTCTTGAGAGTGTTCTTGAAGGCTTGAATGACTTGATTTGGGAGCAAAATCGTCATTTGGAAGCTCTAAAATTCGGATCTCAAACCAATAGGCTGAGATTGGTTTATATAGTAACTGATGGGAAGATCTGACGGCTGAGATCATCCGGAGCAAGGTTGGCCGCCTGGCCATGATTTAAGCCGGTGACAAGAGTGGCCGCGTGGCCAAGATCGACGCGCAGCAAGGTTGGCCGCGTGGCCAAGGATGCAGGCTGACGTGATTTTCAAGCTAGGGTTTCTGCATGGTTTTAAGGAAACCATTTATTACCTATTTTGATAGATTTTGTCATAAATGAGGTATTTCGGGAATCCGGGACAAGTCTTTGCAAGGTTTCTAATTCCTATAAAGTCCTTGTATTTTTGGGAAAGTCCTAATAAACTCATTTTCAGGTCGGGTACTAACAGGATCCACGTGATGTTCCACTGGAGAACTGAGCAAGCGGACTTGAAGGTCGACTGGGCCCAATTAATCGAGAAGGGAGAGATTTAAGGAATCAGATAAATCAAAGAAGGGAATAAGAAGTTCAATCTCCCGATGTAAGAATTCTGGGAAAAAGACGACGTCATAATGATCGACGTCGATCTCTATCAAAACTGGCACCGTCCCATCGTACTCCACCTAAACGACCTATCCCTAACCCAGAGGTAAGCCGAGTTGCTGGGGAAATCGAGATAAGGGAAGAGACAGACAAAGGAGCTCTCATCATAGTTCAGAAATTGATGATCGAACCATAATGGATCTAAAAGAAAGGCTCGAGAACGTGGAGATGAACCAAGGGAAGAGAAGACCCAGGAATGATTATGACGCGATGCGTCCTTTCGCACAGTGGATAAGGGACTCTCCACCTAACCTTCAATTAAAGCTACCCAACTTAGACAAATACTCTGGCAACTCTGATGCCTTGGATCACCTTCAGGATTTTGAGGGCATGATGGCTCTAGTATCCAATCAAGACGATATACTTTGCAAAGCCTTTGCTTGCACGTTAACAGGGGCAGCTAGGTCTTGGTTCATGGATCTAGAAAAGAGGAGCATCGACTCTTTTTCTAGATTAAAAATGAGATTCCTGGAATACTTCTCCACTGCTGGAGCAAGAAAGAAAAGACTCTCCGGCTTAGCCACTATGGTGCAAGGTAAAAACGAGACGACCGTGATTTTTTTCCAGAGATTCAGAAACTTAGTTGATTCCATTGAAGAACGGCTTACCGACAGAGAAATAATAGTGTGTTTTACTAACGGGCAAAGATCCGATGCCCTTACTTACAAGTTGTCGGTAAGAGAGCCCCGAACGAACTCAGAATTATACCATATGACCTATGCGACAGTTATTGCAGAGGAAAAAAAATTGAAATTTGGTAACGGGGATAGAGAACGAAATCATGAAACCAAGCCGACCACTGGGGACTCGGCCCAAGGGTCCAATGGAGGTGGAAATAGGGGGAAAAACAGGACGAGAGGAATGAAGAAAGCTGAGATCTTCACCCCCTCACTAAGCCCATCTTAGAGATATTAAACTTGGTAGACCTTCCTAACCCTAAACCAATCAGAGAAAACCCCAAGTATCCAAAAGACACCAGCAAATACTGTGCCTACCACAGAGACAATGGTTACGACACAGAAAATTGCTTTGCTCTGAAAAAAGATGATACAGAAGTGGATTGACCAAGGGAAGCTGGACCGATATGATGACTAAGTACAGAGACCTCGTCCTCAACATAACCAAAGGGCTGGAGTTTTGGACAATAAGGCTAGTAGGCCGAGAACATAGCCAGGAAGCAGATCTGCTTTCCAAGATCGCCACAAATGAAAAAATCAATCCCCTGGTCATCTATGGCAACCAACCACCCTATGAGAGGATAGAGATCCTTATTATTGATGACGGGGAAAGAACTTGGATAGACCACTACAAGGACTACATTGAAGATGGAAAGCTACTAGAGGATGAGTTAGCAACTAAGATGATCAAGAAGAAAACGGCCAGATTCATTGTGTGGAACGGAATTCTTTACAGAAGATCCTTTACAAAGCCTCTCCTTAGATGTGTTTCACCCAGAGACACCAAGAACTTACTAGCCGAGGTACACAATGGAGTTTGTGGAGGACACCCGTGGGCCAGAAATTTGGCCGACAAAGTAATCACACTTGGGTACTACTGGCCAAACTTAAGGGAAGACGCTCAAACCTATGTAAGAATGTGTGACAAATGCCAACGTTTTTCAGATCTACCCAAGGTACCACCGGTGGAACAACGCCTCATCATACCGACTTGGCCTTTCGATATGTGGGGAGTCGACATAATCGGGCCTTTTCCATTGACCAAAGGAAGCAACAAGTTCGTGATAGTGGCAGTAGATTACTTCACCAAATGGGTTAAGGTCAGAGCTTTAGCAAAAATAACGGAAGAGAATGCCATCAACTTCATTCATGACTACATATGGTGTCGGTTTGGCGTTCCTCATACCATTGTAACAGACAACGGAATTCAGTTCTCTGATGCCTTCACTAAAGAACTAAATAGGTTGGGAGTAAGACATAAAAAGTCATCAGTCAGCCATCCACAAGGTAACGGACAAGCAGAAGCAGCGAACAAACTCATCCTGACAGCTCTCACTAAAAACCTAGAAGGAAGTGAAGGAAAGTGACTGGACGACCTCCCCCTTGCTCTATGGGCAGTCCGTACAACCACTCGGGGGCCAACTGGGGAGACACCCTTTGCCTTAACCTATGGATCAGAAGCCATGGCTCCAACAGAAATGGCACTCCCAACCTTTAGAGTGACCAATTATGACGAAGTCCTCAACGAATACAACCGATTGTTAGATATAGACCTAGTTGATGGAAAAAGGCATAAGCAGAAGACTAAAGCCTATCATGATAGTAAGGTGAAGAAAAGAGTTTTTGAAGTCGATGACTGGGTACTCAGAAAGATTGAGTCGACACACAGGAAGGCTCAGCAGAACAAGCTCTCTCCAAATTGGGAAGACCCTTACATCGTTACCCATGTTATCCGGGAAGGGACCTACATGCTCAAAATTCCAGAGGGAAAAGAGCTAAAGCACCCATGGCATTCAGAGCACTTGAGGAAATTCTATCAGTAACAACTCGGCACCCCACCTATCTATTATAATTTTCTATACTTAGATTTTTTACTTCAACAGTTTTTGGTCTTTAGCTTTTAACTTTCATTAGTTATTAATACTTCTAGTTTTATTTTATAAATAAAATTTATTTTTTCGTTTACACCGTTGAGTATACGTTCCTAGTACATTACACTAGAACCCGGCCTAAGCATTACATGACAATGCCTAGACCGCAATCAAAAGTCTGGAGAAATAAACGCCTAACTTCCCAAACATTTGAGCCAAGGTAAACTTGCAAACTCAAATGAAAGCCTAGTTCCTATAACTAGCCTGGCTACAGCATACTTGACATGCTTGGTCCCCATCTTGAGTTAAGATTAAGACATCTAACTCCATAGACAATTTGAGCCTAGTTTTGACAACTAGACCACTCAAATTTAAACCGAGCACATGACACTCGTCACGGCCTATAACGGGAAACAACCCACGGCCTATGAAT
Organism: Campanula takesimana; assembly: GCA_026119855.1. Taxonomy (NCBI): domain Eukaryota; kingdom Viridiplantae; phylum Streptophyta; class Magnoliopsida; order Asterales; family Campanulaceae; genus Campanula; species Campanula takesimana. The sequence goes on from JAOWBW010000372.1 coordinate 735,512, forward strand.
ATTTAGCTCGAACTGGCTATGTAAATTTCTCCCATCAAGCAAGCCGAGTAAGACATCTCTGCCTTCCAGACATTCCCCGAGTCAAGTTCTTCAACTCGACCCGGCCACATCACATGGCATTACAATGAGCACCTATCAAATACATCTCTATGACGAGATTAAAACAGACACTTAGCTACATAACAGTTAAGTACAAACAAAAAGACAAACACTCAAACCGAGATAAAGTTTATCCAGAAATCCTCAAAACAAGGTACAAAATGCTAAGTGTTTTATGCCTCCCAAATAACATTGGGCCAAGGCATTTAAATAATACGCACGAGCAACAAAAAGTAAATTGTATCAACAGCCAAACCGTATTCCAACCACATCAACATGTATTCAAAATATTCAAGAAGTCTTTTAAAAGAATTCAGACTAGTCGACACCGGCCTCAGCTTCCTCTTCGGCCTTAGCAATCAAGTCATCTAGATTCCCTTCTTCAACGGCAGGAGGATCCCATTCCGGTTTGCCATCTCTGCGGTCTCAGCCCCGTATCACCTTCATGCCATAGTTAGAATACGGAATCACAGAATGTGCTGCATGGGCCTCGACACTGTATGAGTCCTGGACGTAAAGACGGGCAAGCTTATCTAAAGCAATCTCAACCTCGGGGTCAATCCATAGAAGGCGAGACAGGTTGTACCAAGAATCTTTGTAAGTGGAGCCAACCTCATCTCTGATCATCTCCCTCATCTCGGCGCTCTTCTCAAATGCCTCCACCGCAGCCTCGCTAGCCAATTTCTCCTTACTAGCAATACTCTCCTCCAGCAAGGTATACCTATCCTCCGCAGAGATTTTATCCGAGACAAGTCCCTCAGCCCATTTTTGTTCCTTCTCCATATCGGCCTCAGAAAGTTCTTGAGCCGCTTTCGCTCTTTTCGCCTCCTTCTCGCCCGCCCTTGCAGAGACGTCAGCATCATGAATTTTCTCTTCGGCATAAATCACCTTATCCTCAGCTCTCCTTAGCTCGGTGTCGAAAGAGGATTTATCCATCTCGAGATCACTGGTCTTCTCCTTCAACTCGACATTAGAGGCCCGGGTAAGAGCCAGTTCGGCCTCATGCTTTTTAATGGTATCCACGGTGACGCGGAATAGGGCATACTCATGTTGGGCTACGGAAGCAAGCTACAAAAGAAGAATCAGGGTATCAAGAACAAAATACTAGAAATCATGAAGAAATCAATCAAGTATACCTCACTGATGATTATGCCCTTGCGATTAAGCAGTTGTGAAGAATTCGTCTTCTTTGCAACAAGTTTCTCGAGAGTGGAAACATTCATAGCTCTTTTGATGACTGCCCCCCCCCCCCCCCCGTCTGAGTGTGGGACCAGAGTGAACGGAGTCATCTAAGCCTGACATTATACTTATATCGACAAGTACTGTAGCCAAATCATTAACCTCGTTATCAGTAGGCACTGAAGCCGAGACTGAGCCATGGGAAGAAGGAGTTATTTTGGATATAGGCTCTTAAGTACGCTCAATTTCTTCCCTCGGCCTCTTTCCGCGATGACTGGCATGGTCGACTTCAAAGTCTACATGCTGACCTTGGTCTCGGTCCCACTCGTAGCTTTGACTTTGACTCTGGGCTTGAGAAGGAACGGTGCTCTCAGCCTCAGTATCCCCGCCAGGAATCTAGGACTGGTTCTCCTCTCCTTGATTATCACCTTCAGCTTGTACCAGAACTGTAATAGAGGGGCCTCAAGGAATCTCGGTCGTTCCCTTAGTCTGCAAGAGTTGCTGCCTGGCGGCCATATCGGCATGGCGTTTATCGATACCACAGCTTCGGGACAGTTGTTTCTTCCTCCTCGCGGACATTATAGGATCAACCACCTCATCGTCAATCTTCTGGATGTCCTCCATTGAGAGATCTGCACAAGGAAAATGTCAAGATATAATTTGAGATAATGAGGAGAAAAAGACAAGATTAAAGGATGCATGAGAAGAGAAATTACATCCTATAATGTCCTTAGACCTAAGGCATTTGTTGTCCTTGTTTTGTCATACAGAGCACTCAGAGTGGAAAACAAAGTCAGGATGAAAGACCCAGTCTGTAAATCGGCTTCCTCTAGTCACCTCGATAATCGGCCTAACCCCATCTATAGGACCCCTCATCAGATCAACTTGGGCATGGAATCTAAAGTCGACCTCGATCTTAGCCTAATCTAGAGTGGTTGTAGAGGCAAACTCTTCCAACCTTTTGATCAAATCAGCGCTCCAGTCAGGTCAGTGTACAAACTTGGGTTTAGCAGGAGCTTTGGTTAGACCTGAGAACTCCCATCCATACCGACTCTCGACCTTAATAACATGTCTGTTCCATCCCATCACCTTGTTGACCGTGCTAGAGATGGGAACCATGAGTTTGAGTTTGTTGAGGTCAGATTTAATGGTAATTGTGAGCGCGCGCGTCCTTCCCTCCTTTCGGGGCCATCTGTTCGTTACAAGGACTTGATTATGCATGATTTGTTGTGAGTAGCCACCATGTTTAACGGAACACGGACCGTTAGATTCTTGGGTTCGGGGGTTAAGTTATGGATTGAGAAGGTCAAGGAGCACCCAATCCACCCGATCTAGGATCGATCTTACTTACGAAATCATCATCATCATTTTAAAATTATGCAAAACATGTACCAAAGAAAACAAATAAATAATTTCTTATTTATTTGGGATGTCGGATCATATGCTTCGAGACCATCTCCATGGATTGGAGAGGCTCTAGGCTGATCCTTTAATGGAATCACACTACTTTAAAGCAAAGAAGGAGATGAGAAGAGAGGAAAACCAAGGAGTTACCTAAGCGCTCTTCGAGAATCCTATGAATGACCTTTACTAAAGGCCTTGATGATCCAAAGAACTTGACTTGATTTGTGTTATGATCTTCTAAATTTTGTGGGTGAGGAAGAGAGGCTAATTATTAGAGCCTTCTTGATGGATTTTGAGTGTAGGGAGTTTTAGGAGACCTTCATTCGTTTATTCTAGTCCAATAACACCTATATTTATAGGGTTTTATGACTTAGGGACCAAGCCAAGGGGTTTAATTTAGATGGGAATCGAAGACTTGATTTCCAAGGAGGTATATTTGGACTATCTGATCGGCCTTTCCATCTTTCCCAAATGGAGGATTGTTTGCCAAGAAACGAGGTTGAGATCAACAAGGAAACTGTTGAAAACCCGACTGTCAAAGGGGGATGTCTTGTATGAGACATCTTGTGTTTGAATCACAAAAATGCCCTTTTCTTAATTTTTAATGTTCATTTTGTCCCCTAACTAATAAAGTCAGTCAAAACTTAACGAGACGTGTCAAACTTAATGAGTTTCAACCCAAATCAAAGGCGAGACACAGAAGTAGTGTGATTATGAATGAACGTTCAAAATGGGGTATCTACAGTAATGGTTCTAGCAGAGGTATTATAAGAATATTGGAAAAAGTGGTAAAAATCCTACATACATGGTTCGAAGCCAAAACTGCGACACAGAACAATGAAGCTAGTGAGATACCTTACAGCATTGGCACCTAGATGGGCAGGGACGATGTTCCACTCCTCCAAATATTCATTTATGAAAGGGTCAAGGGGATGACGGAGGCCGAGTTGGAATTGCTTGATGTAGAAAGGGACAAAAGTGTCATTGTAATAAAACACTCTTGCCTTGTCGTCATTGGCGAAAAATTTGGCTTTGCTGTAGTATAACTTAAAGTCTCTCTTATCTACCCCATAGTTATCGTACAAATCCTTTACCATAGCATCGCCACCTATGGGATGCTTAGGCCGAGATGACCCCGAGGGACCTGCCTCGCCTCAACCTCGACCGGAGTGTACACCCTCATCATCAAAACGATCTACAATTCTTCCAGAAGCACTTTCCTCGGCCATACCTGCAGAATTCAAGGGGTTAGAATCATCCCGTCACGAGGACGAGGTGACCTTCCCCCCGATTCAACTACTGGGGCCGAGGAAGGGCCCTTAAGACAAGACCGAAAAGTAGACTTATCCTTAATATAATAGTGGAAGATGTGATTGAGGACGTCGTCAAAAGTGTTCAAAATTATCATGTCGGCATCACTATCGCTAATGGTTCTAGGGGCGAATAATCCAGAGGGATACCTAACATCCGATCTAGGGGTTTTATTCAGATGTAATATATCTCCTATGGCCAACAAAGAAAAGATTTTCCATTCACCATTGGAATAGGCATATATCCTATTGTTCCTACTATAAAACCCATATATAGAGCTATTGCCGGGATACCAAAGCTTAGACATTGTAAATGTGAATTCAATTAAGCTCAGAAATTTAAGAAAACCAGTACGATCGAAGGGATGCACAAAAGCTTCTAAACCCTAACAATGGCAGAATAGCAAAAATGGTGAGCGTTTGAAGTATTACCTTTTCGCAAAATGCAATCAGACGGAATGGGTCCGATGACTGTTCAAAGCGAGGCAGTCGGAACAGATTGCTAAAAATCAAGCTAGAAATGGAGATATTTGAGGATATTGCCGGCAACAAAACGTGAACTATTCCCCTTTCTCTCTCTGATGAAAATTTGAAAAAGTGGGGATTCTAAGGGTTTTGCGCTTTTATAAGTCGGGTCAAATGATAATACCCGGTTCTGATCTGGTTTAAAGCTACGACCCATGGGTTTACACGTGCCTCCACGAACCTATCACATCCCGCGTTAAATGACGCATGTTTTCGAGGTAAATGTCTTGTCATTAAGACACGTGCGCTGTTTGGCATAATAGGGGATGAAATTTGTTTGACATGACCCCAATCGTCAAAATCAAAGTATGACGAGACGAGGCTGACACGTGATATGCCGAGAATGACGCTCGGAGGCTGACATGGTTTATTGATTTATGATTGCATAGTAGAGAACGATTTGATGGGGTGCAGATGATGCAGTTAAGAACAATAAACAAAAAGATACTTCCATTATAATGACAAAATAAACCCCAACAGTACGGCCGAGGGCCTGGCCATTACAAAAGCAAAAGGAGGATTACAGGGGAAGCCTAAAAAAGGTCATAATCTTCATCTTTTTCATCCCATTCATAATCTCCATCGTAGTTCCATTCACTCTCATCTATGAAGCTGTCATCATCTTCATCATCATCCTATAAGATACCCTCGCGGAGGGCGCGAGGGATCAAACACGGAACTTTATTTTACAAATTAACGAAGTCACCACGTTAAATTAATTTTAAACCCAATTTAACGAAAATAGTTAGAGAAAATGAGTTCGGAGGTTAGGTTACGTCTTGGGAAGAACATAATTCACCCAATCCGCCCCAGAAATCCGGGTCTCCCTATGTTTGTTGACCAAAATGTGTAAGTTTGTGTGTGTGTATTTTAAAATGGGAGAAACTACATTTTTAACAGAAACTGTTGGAAAATTAACAGAAAAAGGGTTTATTTGTAAAGATCTGGACAAAATCAGGTTTAAACAGAAGAAATATCCCCTGGACAAACCATCCGTATGGATGGTTAGGGTTGTCCTGGGGTTTTACAGATTTATCAGAAACTGTCCAGTTTGACGTAGAAACAGAGCAGTCTGCTGAAACTAGACAGAAATGTGACCTTTTCAGTTTATTGTATGATACATAAATATGGATAACAACATTCCTATGCTCTTGATATCCAATTTGGATGCCAAAAACAATGGTTTTAGAGATGATCAAGGCAATCATTGGAGAAGTTTGAAGAAAGTTGATGAACATGGCTTTTGAGCCAAAACAACCATTTGAATGGGTAAAGATTGAAAATTTAATATCCAAATGGATGATTCATCTAAGATTAAACCTTTGGGACAACAAAATCAACCTTTTTATAGATAAATATTGAGTCTTTACCATCCAAAGGTGACATTTTTAAGGCTAAATCAAAGTTTGGATGATAAAGATTGAGACTTTACCATCTAAACATGATCATCATGGCCACAGATAAACAAATACAAGATAAATGTACAAGGCTCTCTCCATATGTGCAATAGATTACCAAGCCAAAAGTAAAGACATGAAAGTAAACGCAAGAATGTAAATGACATAAACATAACAAGTCATGATAATCATTTGATTTCAACCCTTAATCACACATAAAGCATGAGGGTATCTTGGAATCACCTCATGACTTGGTTCCAATTCATAAGGTTACATAAATGTAAATACTTGAAATGAAATAGACAATAATGTGAATGAAAAATAATGTAAGCAAGATAAATAATAAGGGATATGAGATGAAGAGGAGATGGGGAGAAGGAGGCCTCACCTATCTTGGGTTCTAACATATCTTCCTCTCTTTCACTCAAGTATGGTTGTATTTCTGCAGAGTTTTCCCTCTGAAATTGTGTTTCTCCCTGTTGGTAGTGGTGCCCTAGGCACGTTTAATAAACGTTGTAATTGTTATCATTTATTTCATATCAATAAAGAGATGTTTTGATTATTATTGTTGTTCATGTTTACTTATAATAATCTCTGTCCCTAGTACTTGTTAAGCACTAGTATAAAGGCTAAATGATCATGGGATGATCATGTTAGATTTATGGGTACTTGTTTGGAACAAAGTATTGGACATGACCCGTTGTATGAGATTTATGTCATGGTCTATGTCGAACATATATCTCATATTAGTTATGTCATTTGAATCCTTAGACATGAAGTTATTATAGTCTTCCACTTGATGAACATTGTGTTTGACATATTCAAACGCTACCTTAACACGGTAGTTATAAAGGGTATGATTGGCATAATCGGATTCCAGTTGGGAAGAATAATAAGCTAAATGGATTTGTCCCTCCACGGAAAGATGTCAAGCTTGGGCCCCTTGAAGGAATGATGTTGATGAAATGTTCGGCCAGACTCAAATGGATTGATTGGATCAATAGCATTTGAATTATCAACATATTCAGAATCGAGAAAGTATTGAACAAAACAAGTTGACTGTTTGACCATGACTTGTGTTCAAAGACATCGTGGACAAAGGGATTGTGACATATTCTAAAGGAATGCGAACTTGTATCTAGTTATGCTATTTGGGTAGGTATGACGGTTTGCTAGAACCTAATCATATCTTATGGGATCATGTTTGACCCCATTGCCAACTTAGTATAATCCTAGAGGGTCACACACAATAGAACGAATCTTAAATAAAAGGACTGTATTGGAATTTAGGGTCGGAGGACTTCCAAGGAATTTCCTGAAAGTTCTGGGCCTCCTGGTCAACCAAGCGGGCGCTTGGGTTGCACCAGGCGGGCGCCTGAACAAGCCGGAAAAGAATTGGACTTTCTGTCCAAACAAGCGGGCGCCTGGGTGGTACCAGGAGGGCGCCCGGTATGCCGAATTGGAAATTTCCTAATTCGATTAGGAAAGGTTTTTGGCACAAGATTCCTATTTGGAATAAGTCTTAATTGTGTATAAAAACCCCAATTCGGCCAGACCATATAGAGAAGTGCTTTTGTGAGTCTCAAAGAGTTTGAGAGAGATTTTATTTTGTTCTAAGATATCATTGATTGAGGAACAAAATAATTCACAAATAAATTCCATATAGTTCTTTATTAAATTGTGAAAGTGTGTTTCATAATATTGGTCTAGCAACCAAGATCAAAGAAGCTCCTTTGATATTCGTTCGAAGTGTGGATACCGCTAGAGGGTGAAAATCATCATCTTCAAAGTTCGTGTTCAAGCTTTGTGATCGTGATCAAGTCTTCAAATCTCCACCAAAGACCAAGAGAAAATTTGATAGCCATCAAGGGTTAGTTTTTTCCTTTATTCATCATGTTGTATTTGATTTAATCATATGAACGGATCCATGGCTTTGGGTTTCTTAAAATTTTAATTGCTATATTCCGCTGCGCATGTTACATGGAAACCCAACAGTGGTATCAGAGCCCCGTTCATGTTGATTAATTCAATACTTGGATCATGTTGTGTGTATATAAATTGTTTATGTGCCAAGCATGATATGAATATTGGATTATATGATGTTTATGTGTTTTGTGATTTTATGTGGTTTATTGTTTTTCCAACTTTAATCGCACGATTCAATCGCAATAAAAATTATGGTGGATTCTGAATTATTTCGATTATTGATTTTGATTGGATCAAAGTTTTAATAATCGAGGAAAAATAATTTTGAGACAAAATTTTCGAACTTTAAAATTCTATACTATTCTGGCCATTCAAGCGGGCGCCTGGTACTTTGCAGGCGGGCGCTCGGTGGCCAAAATTTGTTCTGATTTTGGTTAAAATCTGAATATGGAATTTTCGATAAATCCAACAAAAACCAGTAACAGAACCAGTCCAGACTTGCTGATCTGGAATGGGTTTTGGGTAGTTGGTTTGTGTGTGGATTTTGGGGTTTGATTTTCCTATTTGTTTTAGTCTTGTGATTCCTAGATTGGTTCAAGTTTTGGATGGCTAATCTGCGTTCATCGAGATTGTGTTTCCCAAAATTGATCGCAATCAAAGTTTCAAAGATAAAACGAAGTTAGAATTATGAAGAGTTCATAATTGCAAAAATTGAGAAACAAAGTTCTTGATTCAATGATTGGAGATCCATGTGGAATTGTGAATGCAATTGGCCTACGTTCATCGAGACCATCTATTGCTTAGTTTCGGCCACATGGACTACTTTCTTGGTTTCTTGAATTAGTGCGGGATTGTGGTTGCCTAATGGCTTAGTTCGACCGCACTTTTTGTTGTCTTGATTTGGAGATAATAACCGAAGTTGAAATAGTCTCATCCTCATAATTATAGAGAAACTAATGACACATAAATATCATGCATAAATTAATGGGATTAATTTAGTGGCTAAACTTGATGTGTAACATGTTTATATTATGTGCCCATAAATGTGTTATATGCTATATGTATTGAACCTTCAAAGAAAGTTTTAAGTCCTTATTTGCCATGCCATGATTAAAACACTTGTTTATATATGGGTGATTTTGATGTGGGTTCGCCTCCGCGAAGTGCATTGATTTTATTCATGTATGAGCAAGATGAGGTTCATTAATTTAATGTGGGCTTGCCTCCGCAAGGTGCGTTAAATTGAATGGTTCCTATGCGTTAAAAATGGTTGGACTTAATTAGGCGTCAAAACAGTTTTGGGCCTAGGCAAAAGATGAGATTAAACATGCTTTTTGAAATTGGATTTCTCAAAGAATCTCATAAAAGGATCTAAGAACCATATGGGATATGATTGACATGATTGTCTACCTAATTAATTTAGTTTTTGAGCGGTCCGCCTCCGTGGACTCAAAAGTTAAATTAAAGTTGGATCTTAGCCCAATTAAATTATATTATACATTGGATGTATATGAAGGTTATATAATTTAGTGGGAGTATTTTGTTTGAAAAATACATTATTTGTCTCTTTAATGAAAACCGGTACTTATTAAATTTTGGAAATTTTGCATATTTGTAGATAATGACTAATAACACTCAATCAATGTCGTTGCGATCAATCCTTGAGAAGGATAAGCTCGAAGAGAATGGTACTAACTTTATGGATTGGATCCGTAGCATAAGAATCGTTCTTAGGCAAGAAGATAAGTTGTACATTCTCGATGGGCCTCTTCCTGCTGAACCACCGCCTACTGCCCCTAGGGTAGAAAGAGACAATTACAAGAAACATCGTAATGATTCTAGAGATGTAAGTTGTCTCATGCTTGCTGCTATGTGTTCAAAACTCCAACAAAGTTTGGAACATTTGGAAGCCTATGAGATAGGCGTGGAGTTGAGAACCATGTTCCAAGAGCAAGCTAGGCAAGAGAGGTACAAGACCATTGTTGCATTCACTACTAGTAAAATGAATGAAGGGCAACAAGTGAGTCCTCACTTTCTTAAAATGAAAGGTTATGTAGAGCACCTTGAGAAACTTGGCTATCCAATCCCATTGGAGCTAGCCACGGATCTCATTCTTAATTCATTGCCTAAAAGTTATAATAAGTTTGTAATGAATTATAACATGCATGGAATGGATAAGAACCTCTCTGAGTTGCATGGGATGCTCAAAACTGCAGAGATGAAAATTGTGGAGAAAGGTTCTCCCGTGCTCTTGGTTCATGATGGGAAGAAGGCTAATGCCAAAGGAAAGGGTAAGAAAGTTGTCAAACCCAAAATAAGCAAGGCAAAGGTTGCCAAGGCTTCTGAGGAAAAACCTGATTCACAAAAGGATGCAATCTGTTTCCATTGTCAAGAAATTGGTCATTGAAAACGTAATTGCAAGGCTTTCTTGGAAGAGCAAAAGAAGAAGAAGAGCAACAAGGCTGCGTCGACTTCAGGTATCTATATGATAGATATTCTCCTTTCTACCACTGATTCCTGGGTATTGGATACCGGATGTGGTTCTCACATTTGTCTAAATGTGCAGGGACTAAAGAATAGGAGACTGCTTAAAGAAGGTGAAGTAGATCTACGCGTGGGAAATGGAGCAAGAGTTGCTGCATTAGCCGTAGGGACTTATGAAATCACTTTACCTTCCGGATTAATTCTTGTTTTGAACAATTGTTATTATGTTCCGGATTTAAGCAGAAATATTATTTCAATTTCTTGTTTGGATAATGAAGGTTTTAAGTTTCTTATTGAGAATAAGAAATTTTCTATTTATTTAAATGATGTGCTTTATGGTATTGCTAATTCATTTAATGGCCTTTATATCTTGGATGTCAAGAATGAAAATAATGACAATGTCTATCATGTAAATAAGAAATCTAAACCTAATGATGTAAATCACATTTATCTGTGGCATTGCCGTCTCGGTCATATTAATGAGAAGCGTATCTCAAAACTCCATGGGGACGGACTTTTAGGTTCATGTGACCTCGAGTCATATGATACTTGCGAGTCGTGTCTTCTTGGAAAAATGACTAAGACACCTTTTACCAAGTTGGGTGAAAGGGCAAGCGACTTATTGGGGTTGATACATTCTGATGTATGCGGACCATTAAGTAGCAATGCTAGGGGAGGATTTCAATACTTCATAACCTTCACTGATGATTATAGTAGATTTGGGTATGTTTACCTAATGAAACATAAAAGTGAAGCATTTGAGATATTTAGAATATTTCAAAATGAAGTAGAAAAACAACTTGGCAAAAGTATAGAGGCACTTCGATCAGATCGAGGTGGTGAATACTTAAGTCAAGAATTTGATGATTATCTAAAGAATTGTGGAATAGTTTCACAATTGACTCCACCCGGAACACCACAATGGAATGGTGTGTCCGAGAGGAGGAATCGGACTTTGTTCATGGTTCGATCAATGATGAGTCAAGTTGATCTTCCAATATCCTTTTGGGGTTACGCCCTAGAAACCGCTGCTTTCACACTAAATCGTGTTCCAACTAAATCGGTTCAAAAGACTCCATATGAGATGTGGAGCGGAAAGAAGCCTTGTCTGTCTTTCATGAAGATTTGGGGTTGCGAAGCTTTTGTAAAAAGACTTATCTCAGACAAACTTGCACACAAATCTGATAAATGTATTTTCGTGGGATATCCTAAGGAAACTAGAGGATATTACTTTTACAACCGTGAGGACAACAAAGTGTTTGTTGCCCGAACTGGTGTCTTTCTAGAGAAAGAGTTTCTCTCCAAAGAAATCAGTGGGAGTAAAATAAATCTTGAAGAAATTTGAGACCCAGAAAATAACATTGAACCAATGGTGGAACAAGAACAAGAACCACAAGGAGTTGTGGAACCTGTTCAAAGTGCACAAGCAACTCGCAGATCTAGTAGGTTACGATCCGAGCCCGAGAGATATGGATTTCTCGTAACGGATATTAATGAGGTAGAAATCATTGAGAATGATGAACCGTCAACCTACCAAGAGGCGATGTCTTCTCCTGATTCGGACAAGTGGCTTGGAGCCATGGAATCCGAATTGCAATCCATGCAAGACAATCAAGTTTGGAATTTGATTGATGCGCCCGAAGGTGTAAAAAACATAGGATGCAAATGGGTCTTCAAGAAGAAGACTGAAATGGATGGGAAGGTGCGTACTTACAAAGCTAGGCTTGTAGCGAAAGGTTATAGGCAAGTTCATGGTATTGACTATGATGAGACCTTTTCACCCGTAGCAATGATCAAGTCTATAAGAATTTTGCTTGCCATTGCCGCATATCATGACTATGAAATATGGCAGATGGACGTCAAAACCGCTTTCCTGAATGGAAAACTTCAAGAGGATGTGTATATGACACAACCAGAAGGTTTTGAACAAGATTCTAAGGTATGCAAGTTGCAGAGATCCATCTATGGATTGAAGCAAGCTTCTAGGAGTTGGAATCTCCGTTTTCATGAACCGGTCAAAGAGTTTGGCTTCATCAAGAACGAAGATGAGCCTTGTGTATACAAGAAGATTAGTGGGAGCATAGTGCTATTCCTTATTTTATACGTGGATGACATATTGCTCATTGGAAACGACATTCCTACACTTCAGTCTGTGAAGACTTGGTTAGGAAAGTGCTTCGCAATGAAAGATATGGGTGAAGCCGCATATATACTTGGCATTAAGATCTATAGAGATAGATCAAGGAGGCTACTTGGTTTAAGCCAAAGTACATACATTGACAAGGTCATTAGAAGATTCCGTATGGAAAATTCTAAGAGAGGCACCTTGCCAGTGTTACATGGAGTTTCTCTAAGCAAGACTCAATGTCCTAAGACAAACGATGAGCGTGAGAAAATGAATGATGTTCCATATGCTTCGGCAATTGGGTCCATCATGTATGCCATGATTTGTACTAGGCCGGATGTATCTTATGCTTTGAGCATGACAAGTAGATACCAATCCGACCCTGGTGAAAATCACTGGATAGCTGTAAAAGCGATTCTTAAGTACTTGAGAAGAACTAAAGACTCCCTTTTGGTCTATGGAGGAATGGAAGATGATCTCGTTGTAAATGCTTACACGGATGCAAGCTTCCAAACCGACAAAGATGATAGCCGATCGCAATCGGGTTTTGTGTTTATGTTAAATGGTGGAGCTGTAAGCTGGAAGAGTTCCAAGCAAAGTACAACCGCTGATTCTACAACAGAAGCTGAGTATATTGCTGCATCGGATGCTGCAAAGGAAGCTGTTTGGATTAAGAAGTTCATAACTGAACTTGAAGTGGTTCCTAGTATTGCTAATCCAATAGACCTTTATTGCGATAATAATGGTGCTATTGCTCAAGCAAAGGAACCAAGAGCACATCAAAAATCCAAACACATACTTAGGCATTTTCATATCATTCGAGAAATCGTTGATAGGGGAGACGTAACTATATGCAGAGTACCTACTGATGACAATGTTGCGGACCAGCTAACAAAGGGACTTCCACAAGCTAAACATGATGGTCATGTTAGGTCCATGGGTATTAGATACATGGGAGATTGGGCCTAGGGCAAGTGGGAGATTGTTGGTAGTGGTGCCCTAGGCACGTTTAATAAACGTTGTAATTGTTATCATTTATTTCATATCAATAAAGAGATGTTTTGATTATTATTGTTGTTCATGTTTAGATATAATAATCTCCGTCCCTAGTACTTGTTAAGCACTAGTATAAAGGCTAAATGATCATGGGATGATCATGTTAGATTTATGGGTACTTGTTTGGAACAAGGTATTGGACATGACCCGCTGTATGAGATTTATGTCATGGTCTATGTCGAACATATATCTCATATTAGTTATGTCATTTGAATCCTTAGACATGAAGTTATTATAGTCTTCCACTTGATGAACATTGTGTTTGACATATTCAAACGCTACCTTAACACAGTAGTTATAAAGGGTATGATTGGCATAATCGGATTCCCGTTGGGAAGAATAATAAGCTAAATGGATTTGTCCCTCCACGGAAAGATGTCAAGCTTGGGCCCCTCGAAGGAATGATGTTGATGAAATGTTCGGCCGGACTCAAATGGATTGATTGGATCAATAGCATTTGAATTATCAACATATTCGGAATCGAGAAAGTATTGAACAAAACAAGTTGACTGTTTGACCATGACTTGTGTTCAAAGACATCGTGGACAAAGGGATTGTGACATATTCTAAAGGAATGCGAACTTGTATCTAGTTATGCTATTTGGGTAGGTATGACGGTTTGCTAGAACCTAATCATATCTTATGGGATCATGTTTGACCCCATTGCCAACTTAGTATAATCCTAGAGGGTCACACACAATAGAACGAATCTTAAATAAAAGGACTGTATTGGAATTTAGGGTCGGAGGACTTCCAAGGAATTTCCTGAAAGTTCTGGGCCTCCTGGTCAACCAAGCGGGCGCTTGGGTTGCACCAGGCGGGCGCCTGAACAAGCCGGAAAAGAATTGGACTTTCTGTCCAAACAAGCGGGCGCCTGGGTGGTACCAGGAGGGCGCCCGGTATGCCGAATTGGAAATTTCCTAATTCGATTAGGAAAGGTTTTTGGCACAAGATTCCTATTTGGAATAAGTCTTAATTGTGTATAAAAACCCCAATTCGGCCAGACCATATAGAGAAGTGCTTTTGTGAGTCTCAAAGAGTTTGAGAGAGATTTTATTTTGTTCTAAGATATCATTGATTGAGGAACAAAATAATTCACAAATAAATTCCATATAGTTCTTTATTAAATTGTGAAAGTGTGTTTCATAATATTGGTCTAGAAACCAAGATCAAAGAAGCTCCTTTGATATTCGTTCGAAGTGTGGATACCGCTAGAGGGTGAAAATCATCATCTTCAAAGTTCGTGTTCAAGCTTTGTGATCGTGATCAAGTCTTCAAATCTCCACCAAAGACCAAGAGAAAATTTGATAGCCATCAAGGGTTAGTTTTTTCCTTTATTCATCATGTTGTATTTGATTTAATCATATGAACGGATCCATGGCTTTGAGTTTCTTAAAATTTTAATTGCTATATTCCGCTGCGCATGTTACATGGAAACCCAACACTCCCCCCCCCTGAAATGATAAGCAAGGGCTTTAATTTATAGGGACCTGGAGGTCCTAAGCCATCTGTACGGCTGGTGACTCCTCTGGGCCAAACCATCCGTACGGTTTCTTGGCGATATCTGGAACTTTTTACTTTTTATTCCAGAACATTCCTAAGGTTTTTGGTTTATCCTAGCGAGGTCCTAGCCTATCATCTTTATCCTCAAATAGCACTAAGAACTTCTCTAAGTTGGTTTTAATTCAGATTGGGTACTTACACATCCCCTCCTTCATTATTCCTATTGGAATCACCATCACTACCATCGCTGCTGCTAGACGAATCATCATCTTTACTATCAATAGGATTTGGAGATGAATATTCCCCATTGCTGTCAGAGGGAGAGTTCTCCACTGGGAAAGATGGCTCTAGCATAGATGAAGAGTCACTGTTAGTTCCATTGTCGAAATTTGGATAGCAGACTTTGTTGTTGGAATCATAGGAGTCGGTCTCCTCAGGAAAGACATCTGAATGAGATCTTTTTGGAGCCATTATGGATACCCGAGAAAGTTTTATGGGAGACAGACAAGTGGAATGGAATTTTGGGTGAGAGGCAAAAGATGGCAGTTCTTTTATAAGTACCAGAATATGAAAGGGTGGATTATTTATAGTGGCCATAATTGGAGTTCAATTAATGAAACTCCTCTTTTCAATAGGTATGAGGATTATGTACAGTCACCTGAACAATTAAAAGGTTGTCAGAGGAAACAAGGATTTTGGTGGCTGTCAATCAAATCAGGACAAGTGATATGGTAATTACTAGAAGTAAAGTTGGACAAAGTTTAGTTCCTACTCGGCACGCCGAGATAGAAACTTGGGGGCCACTGAACGACATAAACCGACTTGGTAAATAGACTCCATGGACTTTGAAGCTATACCCAATAGAGGCCCATGTATAAGAAGCCCATGCCTTGCGGCCCAATGTACCCAAGATACCTCGGCATCACCAAAGCCGAGTAGGCCGGCTTGGACTAGGCCGAGACAAACAAGTTATGCGGAGATCATACCACGCCTAGCACGGTCTCTACGACGAGCCAAGTTAGGTGGTGTAAGATGACTTATCCTCACACCCTAGTAACCACTTTGCTCTCCTAAGACAACTAGGAGTATAAGGTATAGGGAATATTTACTTAACAAGGAGACCTCTTCAACAAGGCAACAATAATTACAATCCTTATCAAGATTCTATCAATGTACGAGTTCTACTCTAAAACGGACTCCATGACTTCCTTAACAAGTCAGGACTAATTCACTAGCGCCTATAAACAAGTCCTCATACGATAAACTGGTAAAGAATTCTCTTGGCTCTTACTCTGGTCAATTGATTTCTCTTTGTTTGATCTCACATAAACCGTATTCTTATTCTCACGCCGGAGGGCCTTCGCCGGTGACGCCCCGGCTAGTTTACGTGTTATTGTTTCGTGTGTGTAGATTCGAACGAGGAGGTTCTTCTTGCTGGGATTATCCGAACCATTGGACGAAGGCTGATCCGGTACGTTTCTTGCAGCATCAAAAAACAATTTATACTCCCTTTGTCCCGCTTTAAGTTTCTTACTTTCCTTTTTAGTTTGTCCCAATTTAAGGTTCTTACTTTGCTTTATTACCTAAAATGGAAAGTGGGACCCACTTGTCATTCTCACAACAAAAACTCCCTACCCACTTTCTCTCTCCCACTTTACTTTTCATACTCATAACATTTACTTTTTCTTAATCTTCGTGCAAAGTCAAACTAAGAACTTTAAATTGGGACGGAGGGAGTATGTGCTAGAAAATGAAGAAAGAGAATGAGAGTAAATAGTAGTGTTGATTGAATAAATTGAGTGGTTGAAAATGAAAAGAGAGAATGAGTAATGGGGTAGATTGAATATAAAATTATAAAAAGATTGTCATTTTGGGGAATCTCAAGTGAGATAGGACATATCAAAATGAAAATAAGTTTCAAGTGAGCTGGCCGGAAGGAGTATATCCAAAAATTGTACACCTTATACTACATTCATCCTCAAATCAAATGAGTGTCTATTTTACGTTTACGGGACATCATGTATAATATCTTTACTAGTATTCACTTAATAAGTTTTTAATTATACAACTACACATTTATTAATAGAGGTGGTCTCTTAGGAGAACACCTAGATCCGTCTCATAGAAGAGACGGGTCTATCCATGACCCGTGTACAATATTCTTCGCGAAGCATAGGATCCCAACCCATGTTCCACTCAAAATCTGCCACGTGGCAGCGACCCATTGGCCCCAAATTTTTTTTTTCCCAGAAAAAAAAATAGTTTTTATATTTTTTTTTTCGTTTGTCAAAAGTAATACTTAGTAGAACTAAATGTAACAACTGTGTTACTTATAAAGTAACATTGCTTATAAGTAAACGTAATACCAGTTTTACAAAAAAAAAATAGCTCATTTTACCCATCTTTCAACTGTAATACTAACTATAAATACGTCTAACACTAACAATAATTAATGTAATTATCGTTATACTGAAATGTAATAGTGTTTTTCCAGAATATTTTTCATTTTTTTAGTATTTTGATTTTATTTTTTAAAAGAAAGTAACATTTGAAAAATAACAACTTATAAACATGAATGTAATTATTTGTACAAGTAAATGTAACACTTTAGTAGATGAAATTGTAACAGATTTCTATAGATAATGTAATATTTTTACATGTATCATGATAAATTGAACCCATTGTAACTGTTTTACAATGTTATTATACAAGTAAACATAACTGTTTTAGGCTAGAGCACGCGGATTACCCTAGGATGTCTAATTGTGTTTTAGAGTCGCCACCCACGTTTTTGAGGAACGTAAGAAAACCTAATGTTTATGAGCCTAAGTTTGATTTACGAAAACAGAGATTCTTTGGGATGAGGGGTTCGGGGGTTAGGTTACGAAATGGGAAGTACTTAAACACCCATTTCGCCCGAGCAATGTCGGTCTTGTTTGTTCATAATTCACTTTAAAGATAGATGTGTTCTTCCTATTTGAATGATGATAAAAGGGGGGTTTTATAGTTTAGAATGTAGGGAGATAACTCCTAGGCCAATTCAATGTAATGAAAGGGCCATTGGTGTCATGTCCCAAATGGTTTTGGGGTGATTGCACATTTGATTGAAAAAGAAGAAGAATTAGAAGAAGAAAAAGAAATAAAGAATAAAGTTAAGAAATTTTACTTATAATATCCTTCAAAGAGAACCTCTTGAAAAAGTCTTGAAGAAGAGGTTGAATACTTGGAGAGAATATCTTTTGTAAATTGCCTAGAGCTTTGTTTAGAGAAAAGTCTAAGGTGCAAAAGTCCTCCTCCAATGATGGATTGGAGGGGTTTTTATAGTTGAAAATGTGTGTGTTTTAGAGCCAAACGGAATCTCCAAGAAATCTTTTCCGGGCAAAATCATGTATAATGAGCAAGGGAGAGATTCTTGGGCAGAATCTGTAACTGACACACCCCAGAAGCGCACGCATCCCACCTAGGCAGCGAAAGGCGCGCGCGTCTGGCCTCAAGGGGTGTAGGCACGCGACTCTGAAAAGCAAATTTTGACAGAATAGATAGGAAAGTTAGAACTGTTATTCAGTTTAGCCCCTGTACTTAATGGAGCCCGTATGGAACTTAACTAAAGTAACAGAAACTAACAGAAAACACTTAAAAGAGGGAGAAACACAAAAATCAAGTGTGCAATCGGGGTGAGCGCTCCAAGGCGGGGTGTCTACAGAGCCCCTCGGCGGCGTGGATTGCAAAGCAAATGCGCCTACGAAAGACAGACATCCGCCTAGGACATCACCAAGAAAAAGAAAAGACTTGATAAAAACAGGAATTTGAAATTGCAAGGGATAGAGGTGCGCTCCCTGTGTGAGTGACTTGGGTGATAATGAAAGGTTCGGTGGCACGAAGCGGCCCACCGTGGCCGATAGCAGGACCTGGGGGTCCGTTTGCTGGAAACGGGACCTGTCTGCTGGTAGCGAGATCCGTTTGTTGGAAGTGGGACCTGTCTGCTGGTAACGAGATCCATTTGTTGGAATGCGGGACCTGGAGGACCATTTGCTGGAAGCGGGACCTGTCTGCTTATAGCGAGATCCGTTTACTGGAAGCGGGACCTATCTGCTGGTAGCGAGATCCATTTGCTAGAAGCGGGACCTGTTTGCTGGTAGCGAGATCCGTTTGCTGGAATAGCGGGTGCCGAGGGACCGTTTGCTTGAGCGCGGGACCCGGAGGACCGTTTGCTTGAATGCGGGACCCAGAGGATCGTTTGCTTGAATGCGGGACCCAGAGGACCGTTTACTTGAGTGCGGGACCCGGAGGACCATTTGCTTGTAGATCTTGCTTGATAAGGAGGTTGTGATTTTGTGGCTCACCCAGTACCAAGTTGTTGCCGTGAGTCGTACTTTGGTGTTGATTGTTTGACTTTGACTTTTGGTGGGGTGCGGGCACAGTTGACTGCGGAGTGATTTTTAGTGAGAATTCCTGTCCAACTTTCAATTTTGGACATGCCTTAAGGGCGGACCAAATTAGCGTGTGCCCAACTGGGTGCTCAAGGATTGGAGCTGCATCTTGATTTGGGCGGAAATTTCCTGCATAGTTTTCCCGACAAGGCTTACTAAAATGATCCTGGCTTGGGAAGTGCGCGCCTCCCTTTGTAGGCATGTAATGCGCGCGCTCTGCGCAACGGTGACGGGTGGCACGCGCGTCTCGGGGGCGGAATTCCGGGCTTGACTTTTGCTGGCCAAAAGATCCCCCAACAGCTATAATATCAGCTTCTGGTCGATAATTTGATTTTAACAGCTCTCTTCTGCCATTTTTGAACACCGGTTTATTGCCCAATTTTTCTTGCAATCTTCTTTTCCATGGCCTCTAACCTTTTCAGTCTTGATGCCGAGGTTGTTAAGAGTTACGAGAAGGATTTGTCGACATTCGTGTATTCCTTCAAGACTCATCCCAAGAAGGATTTCATTAAAGATTTCGGGTTTCAAATTCTTTTTACTTTGCGGACATTGAAGCCGGATTGAGATTTGTTGAAGGCCGCTGCAGCCTTTTGGGATTGTGATAGCCATACTTTCAAATTTTCGGCTAATGAAATGGTGCCGACTGTCGATGATTTTGGGGCCATTCTTGGTATGCCTTTGGCCGGTCGGATTGCTGTCCCTAAGTATCACCGCGGTGTTGTTGACTCTTGGGTTGACCTTCTGAATCTCCCTATTGGAGAGGTGAAGAAGATGATGCACGGGACTGTTGTTGACATATCTGAGTTTCCGATGTTTTTCAGCTTGCATTCGGAAGATGTCGCGGTTCAATCCTTTAAGAGAAATGCCATGGTTGTCTGTCTTTTCAGCGAGGTTCTGCTTGTCGCTCCCCTGGGTACTGCGGATGCGCAGTTGCCTGAGATTGTGTTGCAGGCGAAAGAGCAACGATTCAGTATAATCCCTCTCATAGTGGGGGAAACTTTGCATGGTCTGGACGAATTGCATCGTACGGGCGAGATGCGACGAGGAAGCCCCTTGCTTTTGACCATATGGCTTCGAGATCATTTCAGGCTTTATGCGTCAGACGGTGACCTCTCTCCTTTTTCTGTTCATAGGCGACGGTTGCTGATTAGAGATTTGACTGAAGAAAATTGGCAGAAGTTCTTCGCTTCTCGTGCTTCGGCTGATATTGAGTGGTGTCCATCTTCTTGGGGTCTCCGTCCTTTCGTGGAATGGACCTTCGGTTTTCAGCATGTGGTTTTACCCGGGTTAAGAAACTCTTCATTTTATCAACTAGAATGGGTTTTGAGACAGTTCGGTCGCCAGTAAATAATTCCTTTTCCGAGGAATGGGATATTTCGTCCAGTTTCTTATATGGGTCCGGACTTCTCGAGTGATCTCCAGTCGGCTTGGGGGGATGATCGCAACCGGTGGGCTTCCGCCCCTATGCATCGGGGTAGTATCTTTCTTCCTGAGAGTTACTTGGATCATTTGTTCGGTACTGTTTACCGCGGCATTACTTGGGTAGATGCTCTTCGGGCTGAATTGTTAGGGTTAGACTTTGAGCCTAGCAGTGCTCTGAGATACAAAGAAGTTGCTGCTGATGTGAACAACATTCTGGCTGTCCCTTTCGGTACCCCTTTGGATGACTTTTATGCTCGGAGGCGCTCTGTTGCGCAGAAGGTTTCGGTCCGTATTTGTGTTCCTAGACCTCCCAAGAAGAGTAGGATTGATGGTCGTTCGAGTGGCCCTTCGAAGGCCAAGAGAAAATTAGATTTTTCCTAGTACCCTAAGGCTTTCTAAAGCTTTTTCATAAGAATAATGAGCTTTCAAAAAGCTCACATTGTGGATGCTCTGACTTAGTAAATGACTTACCTTGGTGGCACAATATAGTACTAGTTCTTATTTACGGCTAAATAAAATTAGATCCATCATTTAAACATGTTTTAGGTAAATGTATCAAAAAACTGAATGGGCTAAAGTGAAGGGCAAACACGTGCGCATTAGACTAAGAAATTGGACGAGTACAGATTCACATAGGGGTGACAAATTGGGTGTTTTGGGTTTACCCATTAAAGTTAAAAATCCATTGGATATCCGGATATTTTAACTTTAATGGGTACACCCAAAACACCCATTTTAGGATTTAATGTTTTATGTCTTTTAATAGCTCAACATTTCCATTGTAATGATCAAAATAATTCAGTGAATGAATAAAAATTGCATCTCATGAATTTGAAATGATTTTGGTATTTGTTTATATTTTAGACCGCACCCGAAGGTTGCCTACGTTCCTCTTGTGTAGAGGCTCAGGTCTCCGTAGTTCAAACAAACGAAGACCATTTTTTTTTTGCACCCTGTTTTTTGCCTAGACCGCCCTTTCGGATTGTCAATCTAGCGGCTTCTTTTTTGCACGTGCTCTAATTTTTGCCTAGGCCGCCCTTGCGGGTTTTCAACCTAGCGAGCTTTTTTTTTTTTTTTAATGGTCTTCGTTTATTAAGCGTAGAATATCTTCAGCTTGTCGAGGTTGACTTCCTTTGGCAACTGATCTCCATCTAAATCCACGAGTCGGACTGCACCGCCGCTTAGTATCTTCTTGACCACGTACAGACCGATCCATCGGGGTCCCCATTTTCCAAGGGGGTTCATGGCATTAGGAGGATGTTGTCTTAGGACCAAATCTCCCACATTGATGTTTCCAGGCTTCACCTTTTTGTTGAAAGCCCTTGCCATTCTTTGTTGATAGGCTCTCGTACGTTCGAGTGCCCTTAGCCTTTTCTCGTCGAGTAGAGCTAGCTGTTCATATCGACTTTGAATCCAATTGATTTCATTGACTTGGTTCTCGAGGAGGACCCATAGGGATGGGACTTCGAGCTCTATTCGGAGTACAGTACATAAGGAGTTTCTCCAGTTGCTGTCTGTATTGACGTGCGGTAGCCACACAATGCCAGAGGTAGCTTTTCGGGCCAATCCCTTCCAGTGGAGGACATTTTCTTCACAATGGTCTCGATTGTCTTATTAGCTGCTTCGACCGCGCCATTTGCTTGAGGGCGGTATGGAGATGACTTGTGCTTGGAAATTTTGTATTCTACCAAGAGCGTATCCATCTCTTTCTCAAAGTGAGAACCGTTGTCTGAGATGATTTCATGAGGAACGCCGTACAGGCACATGATGTGGGTCTTTACGAATTCGGCCACTTTCTTGGCGTTGAGAACCCGGTAAGCCTGTGCTTCGACCCATTTTGTGAAATAGTCCACGGCTACTAGGACAAAAGATTGTCCGTTGCTGCCAGTAGGTTGAACTTTGCCGATGAGGTCTATGCCCCAACAAGAGAAAAGACATGGCGTGGTCATGTTGTAAAGTTGTGAGGGTGGAGCATGCTGTAGGTTGGCATGGAATTGGTATTTGGCGCACTTTTTGACTTTCTCGATGCAGTCTCTTTCCATGGTACTCCAATAATAACCCATGCGGAGTATCTTCTTGGTCAACATAAACCCGTTCATGTGGGGCCCACATTCACCTTCGTGGATCTCATGCATTATTTTTGAGCTTCAGTCTCATTTGCGCATAGGAGATTGATCCCTTCGTGGTGCCTTTTGTAGAATCGGTCTCCAATCAGTACATATCGAGAGGCTAGCCTTTGAAACGCCATCTGTGACTTCTTATTGCTATTCTCGGGATAAGTGCCATTTCTGAGAAAATTCATGATATCTGAATACCACGGAGAGTTTGCTTGGACCTCGTTGATCTCGATACTCATGCAGTATGCCGGACTGTTCCTTCGGGAGATTTTAAAGGGCTTCACCATTGTTCCCTCGAGCATTTCGACCAGTGAAGCGATAGTGGCTAGTGCATCAGCGAAACGGTTCTTGTCCCTTGGCAGGTAGTTGAAGGTGATTTCTTGAAACTGTTCAACCAACTTCTCGAGATTTTGACCATACCGTTGTAGAGTTGAGTCCTGAATCTTCCATTTTCCAGATGTCTGATTGATGATGAGTAAGGAATCACTAAATACCTCTAAACTCGTGATATTTCTCTCGAGGGCCGCTTCGAGCCCCGCTATGCATGCTTCCTACTCGGCGATGTTGTTGGTGGCCTCAAATTCGAGGCGGATAGAAATTGGAGTATAGATGTCCTTTGGATCAACAAGTAACGTCCCTATGCCATATCCTTTCTTATTGGCCGCGCCATCGAAAAAAAGTTGCCACTTATCTTCCTCTGTTGTAGCACAAATTAAATGCTCGTCGGGGAACTGTACATCTTCCCCCTTCACTTCGTCACACGAAAATTCAGCAAGCTGATCACTGAACACTTTCCCCCTGATGTATTTGAGTGTGATGTAAGTGATATCGTAGCCGGCGAGCATGAAGTACCATTTGGATATTCTTGTTGACATGAAGGGCTTCTCAATGATGTAGCGGAGCGGGTCCACTTTTGCTACCAATTTGATTGGGAAGGCCTCCATGTAATGCTTGAGCTTTTGAGTAACCCAAACCAATGCCGCACAAGACTTTTCTAAGACAGAGTAGTTCTTCTCAGCCCCTTGAAACCGGCGGCTGACAAAGTAGATAGCATTCTCTTTTGTGGAGTCTCATTGTTCTTGTGCTAACATAGCCCCTAGGGCTTCATCATTGACAGTGAGATAGAGAAAAAGAGGCTTCTCTTTGTGCGGTGGAACCAAAACTGGAGGGCACGTCAAGTAATGCTTTACTTGGTCGAAGGCTTCTTGGTAAGCATCGGTCCATTCTAGAGCCACATTCTTCTTGAGTAGCTTGAAGATCGGCTCACACATGGAAGTGAGTTGGTGCACAAACCGACTGATGTATTGAAGTCTGCCCATGAAACCTTTGATTTCTTTATGCATCTTTAGGGGAGGCATGTCAATGATTGCCTTGATCTTGGAGGGATCGGATTCAATTCCCCTCTCAGTGACCATGTAACCGAGAACCTTTCCTCTGATGACCCCAAAATTTCACTTTGCGGGATTGAGTCTCATGTTGTGTTGTCGGAGTCGTTCAAAGAACTTACGAAGATCGATCAAATATTGACCGTTGGTTCCCTTTGAATGGATGATCATGTCGTCTACATAGACCTCGATCTCTTTATGAATCATGTCATAGAATAGACCCGTAACAGCCCTTTGGTAGGTAGCCCCAGCGTTCCTTAACCCGAACGGCATGACTGTGTAGCAGATAGTGCCCCACGGTGTTGTGAAAGCTGTCTTGTGTTGGTCCTCCTTGGACATGAGAATCTGATTGTAACCGGCAAAACCGTCCACAAATGAGCGGACTTTATAGTTGGCAGTCGAATCAACGAGCATGTCGATGTTTGGTAGCAGAAAATCATCTTTCGGGGAAGCTTTGTTCAAATCCCGGAAGTCCAAACAAACTCGAACCTTGCCGTTTGCCTTTCTGACTGTCACAATGTTGGCTAGCCAAGTCGGATACTCAATGACTTTGATGAAACCCACACTGAGGAGCTTTTCAATCTCTTCTTTGACTTGTAGGGACCATTCTGGTTTGATCTTTCTGAGCTTCTGCTTTACTGGCTTGGCATCCTCTCTGATCGGAATTCTGTGCTCTACGACCTTTCTGTCCAAACCCGTCATGTCTTTGTACGACCATGCGAACACATCCACAAATTTTTTGAGCAGTGCAGTCAATCTGTCTCTGTCTTCCCCCTTGAAGAAGCTGCCTATCTTTGTTTCTTTCGGTTCTTCGTCGGTACCCAGATTAACAACATGCAATTCCTCATCAGCCACTGGGCCATTTTCACCACGACAACGAACCTGTTGGGCTAGTTCATTTAGGTATGTTATGTTTTCGTGGTCTAATTCATCATAATTTGAATCATTATTAACTTGTTCATTAAGTTCGTTATTAGTTAATTCATCATTTATGATGTTTGCAATCTCGGGGTACTCAGAAATATCAAATTTTTCATTAGCAAAAAAAGGAAACACATGCTCGGCTATGGCCTCCATATCCTCTTGGGTGAGGGTATTAGAAACACTCTCGGACTCGAAAGTAAGGGTGAGCCGCTCTTCCTTTGTTGATGTGCGGGGTATGCAACCCATTTCTCGGACTAGGAATTCCTTGGATACCATGGGCCCCTTCGTAGAATACCAGTTGTTGATTGGCTCGGAGCTTAGCTGGATATCGCTGATAGATGGACTCTCCATTTCTATGTTGTCGGAGATGGAGTTGACTTGACAATCATCCATGATGGAAACTTCCTCGAACATGGAGGCTAGATCGGACAGTCCTTCCTCCACGGTAATCTCTACCTCGGACTCTATAGTCACTTTCTTGCCCCACCACTCTCGGGGTGACATTGGAATAGGCTCCCTTTCTTGTGTCGGAATTTCACAATCAGTGAAGATCTCAAGACCGGGATTTCTAACGCCCTTGTTGTTAACCCATGGCTCGGGAAAGATCATGTACGGGACATCCTCCCCTTGGCGAACAAAATAACCGTTCAGTGTGTTGCGGTAAGGCCTCAAGTTGGGGATTTCATATTGTCGACCTTCTTTGCGAGCTCGGGTCTTTTGATTCTTGACCGCTTTCTCGTATTTTAAGTCATCTTCGGTAGGCTCGTATCCCAAACCAAACTTGTTTCTGACAAAAGGAACCTCTACGGGGTGCAATGTTCCCTATTGATGCTTCCCTAGGACTAGATTGGGAAAGTGATTCATGTTCCTCATCATGCGGAGGATCTTAGGATTACCGAGGGTCCATTGCCCACTTCCCCCTTCTTTGTCGATGGCAATGACACCGGAGAGAGTGGAATCTTCTATCCCGTGTTGAACTTGGTGGACGGGTTGTCCCTTATTTCTGTGGATGGTGACATTCTCGGCCATGACAGTGACTATCTCGTCCCTATTTCTGATCTTGACACACTGATGGAGAGTGGAAGGGACAGCATTGGAACTGTGGATTTATGGTCGGCCCAAAAGTAAGTTGAACGAAGACGGGACAACGAGTACTTGAAATGGGACGGACATGATCATGCTCCCAAATTCGACATCAACTTCTAGCATTCCCATGACTGTACGGGCCGTGTTGTCGTACCCTCTAATGTCTTGGGTAGAAGGTTGTAAATCAGAGCTTTTGAGCCCCAATATGCCCATGACTCGGCTAGGCATTAAGTTGAGTTTGGAACCACCGTCTACTAAAACTCTTGAAATGGGTCTCCCCCTTGCCCTTACTTTGAGGTAGATGGCTTCATTGTGATTGGACCCAAATGGCGGGAGGTCCATGTCGGCAAAAGTGATGACATTGCCAAGTGAATGTGACCTATCATTGCTGTGAGGTCTTCATGAGTTGTGTCGGGAGAGACTGATGTGTCATCCAAGTTCTTGATGACGAGGTCACGGTGCTTCTTTGATGATGCAATAAGGTCCCAGATGGATATGTTGGCTTGCGTCTTCTTGAGTTGTGTCAATAAAGGGTCTTCAGGTGCATCTTGTGCTTTTGATCTTTGAGAAGAGGTGTTGGTTGATGTATTCGTGGGAACCGAGGCACTCACTATTACCCGACCACTGTGGGTAAGCACATTCACGGACCCTTGGAGCTTCTTCTTCCTATTATCTAAGACTTCCTTCATAACTTCATCGTAAGTCACAACATAACAAGAATTGTCAAGTTTATTCATATCATCAGAGCCCTCATTCACAAATGGGATCGAATGAGTGGTTCCTTCAAACTCTCCTACCTCTATTACATTGACACCACCCTCATTGGCGATTATGAATTCCTTCTTGTCTATAAGGCCTTGGATGGTGTTTCGGATGGAGAAGCATTCCTCGGTGAGGTGGCTGGTGCATTGATGGTAGTCACACCACTTGTGGTGGGCATGGTTGGGACGGAGCGGTTGTGGTTGCTTGTACCCTTGGAGAGGAGTGATTTTCCCCTTAGACTTTAGAGCTTCATAGGCCTCGGTGATGGTCATGCCATTGAGAGGAGTGTAGACACGGTCGTTTTAGAACCGCTTGCCTTGTGGTGGAGGGACCTTTTTGTAATTCCCCTTATCAGTAGTGACGACATTGACAGAAGCCTCTTTATTTGAGCTAGAGGTGGCCTTGTAACGGAAAGTAGGAGTGGCTTTCTTTATCTCCTTGAGCAAGTCATCCATGCGTACCCCCGCCTCATACATTTGGGAGAAGTCGGAGTAGCAAGCCCCACTTAGGTGGGTGCGGATATCAATCTTGAGACACTTGAGGAAGATGTCCATTTGCTCTTTCGTGTTTGGCCTCTCGACAATTTCAGAGAGCTTGTCATTCCATCTTCTTGTGAAGTCAATGAAGGACTCGTTGTCTCTTTGAGTGGTATTCTCGAGCTCTTTCCTTGTGGGCCGATGAGTGGTGTTGCCTTGATATTGATTTTTGAAGGCAAGTATAGCGGCATCCCAATCAAGACGGATAGTGAGTGGGAGAGTTGCATACCAATCCTTTGCCGCCCCCTCGAGAGTGAGAGGAAAGCATTGAGCCATCACTTTTGGGGAGACCTTCTTCGGAACCATAGCCCAAATGTAAGTCTCGATGTGAGCCATCGGGCATGAGTTGCCCTTGAACTTGCTAATGTCGGACATTTTGAACTTGTCAGGGAGAGCGGCCATCGTGCTCATGAGAATGGATGACTGATAAAGGCTTGTGTTGGAGACTTTTCCCATGTTGAGGACGTCAAATTTCTGATCAATGTAGGACTTGATGGAATCGACCATTTTGTGGTTGTTGTTGTCGGTGCTTGGCTCCCCCACTTTTTTGGTACGAGTACTAACATATGGGCTTTCAAACAAACCTTGGGTCCATTCGGATTCCTCATTGTCGTTCACCCCTTTATTCTTGGAGAGCTTGATGAGCTTGGCTTTCAATTGTTCGACCTCGGCCTCGTGGGCTTGTTGACTGTCAACATGAGCTTGCCATAAGCTCTCCTTGGTTTGAACCTCTTGGTTAAGGGTAGAGACTTGTTGTTGGTGTGCTTGAACCATGGCAGAGAGCTGTTCGAGAGTCATGGCGTTGTTGGTGCTGGAGTCGCCGGCCATCGATGATTTAGAAGCTGTTGGAGTGATCGGTTCATGGACAAGCCTGTTGGATGAATCCCTGTAGACGTGGAGAGTACGAATCGGACCTATAATTGGAGAAGTAGCCCTTGTCAGTCTCGGTTCATACTTTCGGTCCATGAAGAGGTTGAGAACACACATTGGGCACACGATTCGAACCACATAAGGAAAAAGACTCTTTTATATTTTTTTTATATAAGTCGGAGGGACGGGGTCCCTTTTGGGGTTTCTAAGAAGATAATGGAATCGTCACACTAGTATATAGACCATCTCGCGGTCCCATATACTCGGATTCCATCACGTTTGTGAATCCTACACGTATCGGGATTAAACTAAATCAATGTAGTAAAGCATACATGCGGGGACGGATTTTTTTATTTTCGTCCAAAATGACCACTTTTTGGGGACGGATTTTTATTGCGTCCGTATCAACAAGTTGGCATGTATGATTTGAAAACATTAGTTTAGGGAAATCTCGGTACATGAAAACCGACTTGGTCACGGAGTGTTAGATCCTAACTAGAATTGAGTGGTTGGTGCTCGGCCAAAGAGAGGCTTAAAGGTCACTGTTGGGTATGCTTATTATAAACCACTCCTATTACCTAGATTTGATTGATCCCATAACCTAATTTTATCTTTTGTGTATTTTAGGATATATTGTAAGAAGTGTTAAACTTAATTTTTAAAATAGTCCATTTTTGATAGTATAGGCTTTAGATTGATAGGCTGAAAATTTCTAAGTGTAGAAAATCTAGTGGTCAAGACCTTGACCGTGAGAAGCTCTCCTTGACCGGAAAGAAGCTCACCTCAACCGTGGCAGATCTGTCGACCATGGAAGACCATCTGACCGTGGATCATTTGACCGTGAAGTCTCGACCGCAAGTATAGAAGGTGCTCAAGAATCCAAGTGTTCAAACTTAACCATGGTCAAACCATAGTTAGTTTAGAACGTTGCAGAACTCAACTTGGACACCAAGTAATTCAAATTTGAATCTGTAGGGACCACCTTCATTCTGCAACAACAGGATAACTCAGAATGAGCTCCAATCAGAATTCAACAGCTCATTGTCCAAACTTGGAGCCCAAGTAATTCTAACAGCTAGTTTCTTCTCAATTGACTATAAATAGTCATCACTTTCTTCATTGAAAGTAGAGCTGAGATTCAAAGAGATAAATTGTTGTTGAAATTCTTGGTGATTGAAGATCATATTTCAAGATTTCCAGAATCCTTCGAATCTTCAAGCACAAACCTTCAAAGTCTTCAACAACTCTCCAGCAACTTCAAGATCAAATCTCAAGCCTAAAACACACAAAATTCTTTGTGCTCTAAAATCATATAGATTCAAAGAGCCCCAGATTCTTACACACACTCACCCCAATTGATCAAATCACATAGATTGCATCAAAAGGGATACACTGGTCTAAGTCTAGGATTTATTCTTCATAGAAAGTAGGTGTTGATTCAAAGCTTCATCTCTGTAATCTGTACACTCAAGAATCAATATATTCCTCCATTCAAAATCCAAGACTGACCATCTTGGTAAAGGACGTAGATCTTTTAACAGATCGAACCTTTCCAAATACTTGTGTCATTTTACTTTCTGCAAATTTACTTTCAAGTATTGTTCATCTTGTTCTTTATTGTTCATATTAATCTTGTTTGTCGTTTAGTGTTTGATCTTTCAGATTTAAGAACTGTTGTGAATTGTGTTTGTTTGTTCTCCACATTGCCTAAGTTAAAATCTGACTAACTTATCTTTTGCCAAAACTTCTAAGACAACAACTTTCAATCTCTCAACCATCTGACCGCAAATCTCTGACAGCAAATCACTTGACCGCATCTCTCTCGACCGGAACAACTTGACCGTGAGAAAGAATCCACTTAGAGATTTTTATCAAAACAACCATACCTTATTTCTATCGAAAACTTCCGCTGTGCATATTACACCTTGACCGCGTGGTTTATTACTTGACCGCAAAACTCAAGATTGTAAGCACTTGGTTGAATTTTGAAAAAGGGATGAAATTTTAAGTAGGCTATTCACCCCCCCCCCCTCTCTAGCCTCCTTTCTCATACCATTACTGTGTCTTTGGGACCAACAAGTGGTATCAGAGCTAACACCTTTATAAAACCTCTGTTTTTCAAGTTTAACAGCTTGGGTGCCGATTCAAAATGGCAAGTCAGAAAACTATGGCAACGGCTAACTTCACTCACGTTCCAGCGTTCGACGAAGAAAGCTTTGACGTTTGGAAGCACAGCATTCTAACTCAGTTCTACTCCATGGACGAGAAACTTGGTAATTGTCTTACCATTGGACCATACTTCCGAATGAAAGCTAATCCGAATCCAGAAACCAATGCAGACATACCATCAATCAAGAAACCAAAAGCTGAATGGACCGATGAAGAGAAAAGACTGGTTGGAATGGATGTGAAAGCAAAAAGCATACTTTTAAGTACCTTGAGTACGTTACAGCGTCAACAGATCATGGAATGTTCTACTGCAAAAGAACTTTGGGATGCAATTGAAGATTACATCGAAGGAGATCAAGCTTGCAAGGAAAGCAAAAAGTTTTCAATTCAGAGAAGATTCAACAACTTCGCTAAGATCCCCGGTGAATCTCTAAGAGCCACTTATGATCGCTATTATGAGATCGTGAGTACTTACACCGCACTTGGAAAGAAGCTTACCAAGAAAGAAATCAATGTTAATTTTCTTGCCGCTCTTGGTTCTCAATATCTTCACAAAGGAAACACTCTTGAAGATACCAAGTTACTAGATGATATGTCTTTCAGAAGCCTCTATGCCAACCTCAAGGTTTTTGATATCAAGCTCCATAACATTGAAGAAATGGAAGGAAAAACTAAGAGTTTATCGTTGGTCGCTCAAAAGGAAAAAGTAATCGAGGAAGAAGATCCAAAAATCTCCACATCTGATTTATTAGATATGGACGATGATGACTTTGATATGTTCGTGAAAAGATTTCAAAAGTTTAGAAAATCAGCAAGGCCCGGATCATCTAGCAAAGATCCAGCAAGGTTCTCAAGGAGCATCTCAACAAGTAAGAAAGAGTACTCCAACTTCACAAAGAAGAAAGAGGATCTCGTTTGTTTCAATTGCAGGAAACCCGGTCATTTCGCATCAGAATGCCCAATTCCCAAGTATGAGTATATGAAGAAGAAAAGCAACTTCACTCCAAGGTATTCCAAGCAAAAGGGAATAATGGCGGAAGAGGACTCTACCATAAAAGAGTTAGCTACCTGGATAGAGTCAGATTCTAATGAAAGCAATGAGGATTCTGAAGAAGGTCACATTTGTTTGGTCGTTCATTCCGATGATGAGGATGATAATGAAAATCGTCGCTCACCAAATGCAAAACCTAAACGGATAAGCTATACGGCCGATGAACTTGCTGAAAAAGGATTCCTAACCCCAGTTCAAAGGAATGGTGATCTTCTATTTTCAAGATGTGATGTGAGTGCAGCAAAGAAGGCTCTACTAAACCCCAAAGTGAAGGAATTTCTGTTTACCACTCCTCAAGTCAAGTTTGACATTTCCCCCGATGAACAAGAAAAGATGTTTGCAAAAGCTGAACAGGTAATTAGTAAATTCTCTGGTATGAAGGAAGCTTTAGCATTTTCAACTGATGAAATTTCCCAGCTTAAGACGGAGAAATCTCTACTAAGATCTGAACTCACCCTCCTTAAGGAGCAGATCAAGAGCATGACTTCTCTTACTGAACGAAACCGTTTCTTAGAAGAACAAAATGCCATATTTAAGGTTAAAACCGAAGAATTGGTTGCTGAGACAAACGACCTGAAAAGGATCACTAATGAGTGGACCAATTCTCGTGTCACTATGGAACAAATCTTAGAATTCCAAAAGTCTATTGGTGATAAGGAAGGCTTGGGATTCCAAACTAGTGACAACTTTAAATGTGCATCTTGTTATGAAAGAGATGAGAAATTTACCAAGAAAACTTTGGAAGGGTCAAAGGCTAAACATCAAGAATCTAAGGGTAAAAGACAAGAACCAAACAAGAAACAAGAGTTCCACTATATCTACCCTAAGTATCAAACTGGCAAGGCTTCAAAGTTGAAAGAAAAAGTCATGGAAGATTCTACCGCAGAGGAATACTCTGGTAAGGTACCTGGACACGACCACGCATCAACCTCAAGACCCGGTCGAGTAGCCTTCCGCGGCATGTCGACCGCAAACAAGGGTCATGCGGTCAAGTTCAAGAAATTGAACTTTGTTCAGGAGAGATCTTGCATACCAGTTAACAATGTTGTTCTCAAGACCTCAAAGAAGTTTGTTAACCCTCAGTTGGGTGGCTTCCACCATTGTTCTGTGTGTGATGGTTATGGTCACAAGGCTGCTGAATGTCTTTTGAGATTCACACCCGATCCCAGTAACCCTCCTTCTGTGAGGCAAGTGTGGGTTGTCAAAAGTTGCTAACCCTTTGGACCCAAAAGAATAAAAAGGGGACCTTGTTCTTAAATGTTTATTTTATAGGTCCTCTGCTTAATGGCTGGACACTCCAAGGATAAATCAAGTTTATGGTATCTTGATAGTGGATGTTCAAGACACATGACCAGAGATATCAACTTATTGGAAGATGTCCGTGAAGAAAAAGGGCCATCAGTAACCTTCGGAGATAATAACAAAGGAAAGACTGTAGGATATGGATTCATCCGAAAAGGAAAAATCACCATCCAAGAAGTCTCTCTAGTTATTGGTCTACAACACAATTTACTCTCAATATCTCAGTTCTGTGACAAAGGATTGCAATGCCACTTCACTTGAAATTTCTGCCTCATCAAAGATGGCACATCCGGCGTCACCTTGATTAAAGGGATTCGTAAGAAAAACGTTTATATTGTTGATTTTACTTCATCTTGCATTTCTTCTAATCTCTGTTTTGTAGCAAAGAATGTTAGCGAAAATAGTTGGCTGTGGCATAAAAGACTAAGTCACTTAAACTTCAAGTATCGCTCCAAGATCGGTAGAGAAAATTTAGTTCATGGTCTACCCAAAGTAGATGATCACCACGATGAGAAGTGCACAGCATGTCAACTAGGAAAACAACCAAAATCATCTTTCTCCAGCAAGACGACACCTTCAACTTCAAGATGTTTTCAGCTACTACATATGGATCTGTTTGGTCCTGTATCTACCGCAAGTATTGGTGGAAATAGATATACCTTAGTAGTGGTAGATGACTACTCAAGATATACATGGGTTGAAATGATGATCTCAAATGATGATTGCTATGACATTTTAACCGCGCTCTTTAGACAGCTCCAAACACAAAAGGAAGATGACATCGTTAGTGTTCGATCCAACAACGATACAGAATTCAAGAACAACGATGTAGCTCAGTACTGTGATGACCATGGTATTGACCACAACTTCTCTACTGCTGGAGTTCCTCAACAAAATGGTGTTGTGGAAAGGAAGAACAGAATGTTGATAGAGGCTGGAAAGACTATGATTGCTGAAGCAAAGCTACCACAATACTTTTGGGCTGAAGCCGTCAACACAGCATGCTTCACTCAAAATAGATCCCTCATCAATAAGGTCTACAACAAAACTCCTTATGAACTTTGGAGAGTAAGAACCCCCAACATAGCATACTTCAAGATATTTGAATGTAAATGCTTCATACTCTACAACGGTAAACAACATCGAGGTAAATTTGCTCCTAAGGCCGATGAAGGTATATTTATTGGGTATGCTAAACACTCAAAAGATTTTCGTGTATTTAACAAAACCACTCTTAAGATAGTTGAATCTGTCCATGTCACTTTTGATGAACATTCTCTCCTTGAGCCACATATGGCTCCAAATGTTGCTGATGATTTTGTTGAACTTAATGAGACAGGTACAACTCAACCACAAAATCAATCAACTCAAATAAATCCATCCACCTCAACTGTACCTCCAACTACCTCTCATGAAGCACCAGAAGCTACCACATCTGCTGCTACCTCAAATGGAGTTGAAGTTGAAGCACCTATAAATGTGGAAGAACCTATCCCTTAAATTACTTATGATTGGGATGGCACAAATGACGTACCTCTAGAAGATTTACAACCACTAACTCAACCAAACATACCTCAAGAAGTTCGTGAGGTCAGAGATCACCCAATTCAGAATATCATTGGTGATTTACACAAGGATACAGACAAGAAGAAGGCATTGATTTTGATGAAACTTTTGCCCCCGTTGCAAGGCTCGAAGCTATAAGGATATTTTTAGCTTATGCCTCTTTCAAAAGATTCAAGTTATATCAAATGGATGTGAAGAGTGCATTCCTCAACGGTGAACTTCAAGAAACAGTCTTTGTTGCTCAACCGCCCGGATTTGAAGACCCCAAATTTTCAAATCATGTCTACAAACTCCGTAAATATTTTTATGGACTCAAACAAGCTCCACGTGCATGGTATGATACTCTATCTAAATTTCTCTTAGAGAAAGGCTTCAAGCGTGGTAAGATCGACACAACTCTATTCATTGCTAAATATAATGATCATACTTTATTAGTTCAAATATATGTAGATGATATTATTTTGGTTCTACTAATGAATTGTTGTGTAAGTGATTTGAGAAGCTAATGAAAAGAAAATTTGAGATGAGCATGATGGGAGAATTAACATTCTTCCTTGGGCTTCAAATTAAACAATGTGCTGAAGGCATTTTCCTCAATCAAGCAAAGTACACAAAGGACCTTATCAAGAAATTTGGACTTGAAAATGCAAAGGAATATGACACTCCTATGGCTGCTGGTAACAAGTTAGATAAAGACTTGAAAGGTAAGAAGGTTGATCAAACCTTATACCGAGGTATGATTGGTTCTCTTCTTTACTTAACTGCTAATAGGCCAGATATCATGTTTAGTGTTTGTGTTTATGCTCGTTATCAAGCGGATCCTAGAGAAGCACATCTTATTGCTGTTAAACGTATTATTCGATATCTATCTGGGACTATTAACCTTGGACTTTGGTACTCCAAAGATTCAAATTTTGATCTTATAGGTTACTTAGATGCAGATTATGCAGCATGTACAATAGACAGGAAAAGCACAAGTGGAACTTGTCATTTCCTTGGAAATCGACTCGTTTCATGGGCAAGCAAGAAACAAGCCTCAGTCTCTGTATCTACCACAGAAGAAGCTGCTGCTGCCAAGTGCTCTGGATGAAGCAAAAATTGGTTGACTACGGAATCAACGAAGAAAATTGTCCAATCTATTGTGACAATACATCTACCATTGCTGTCTCCAACAATCCTGTCATGCATTCAAAAACCAAACACATTGATATCAAGTACCACTTTCTCAAGGATCATGTGGAAAAAGGTAATATCCATCTAGAGTATGTGAGTACTGACAATCAAATTGCAGATATTCTCACTAAGGCTCTTGATTCGAAGAGATTTAGGTATCTTAGAGGAGAAATGGGTATGCTTGAACTCTAAATTACTTGTCCAATATATCTTGATTGTGCTAAAATGCTATTATGTCCAAGTCCAAATCAAGGAAGGCTTCAACGGTCAACTTATTCTCTCCGGTCAAAGTCACAACGGTCGAAGTATCAAGAATCATCAAGAATATCGACCGCAAAAATATGACCGCTCAGGCTGACCGCACATGTAATTCAAGAAACTTGCATTTCAAGGCTTTAGAGAAGCCTACCGCGTGTGAAAATGATAACATTGGTTCACTGCTTTAAAGAAGCATGTCATGGTCACATTCTTGACCTCAATAGTTCACAGTCAAGCACCTGACCGCAAAAAGCTAGGTGACCAGGTAAGTGTTTCTAACTTTAAATTTTTAGGATCATCCTAGTCATCCAAAGGGGTAATTTTGAAATTTCCTCTTTTCCCTCGTTTTCAATTAATTCAAATCATTTGTAATTAATTTTATTCCATTATTTATGTCCACTGTCACTATCCATGCATTTATGGTGAAAGGACAATACTAGTCAAATCCCTGAGTTTTTACAGAGTTAACTTCCCACTTCTCTTACACAAACTGTTCCACTTCCCCTCAACTCCACCTCTCTGCAACAACTTTTTCTGAAACCCCTCTCCACTCTCCACTTTCTCTCTCTATACTCTGTCTCTCTCTACTTCTCTTTACAAAACCCAGTTCCTCTCTCTCTCGTTTCTTAATCTTTTCTTCTATAAATGGCACCAAAATCAACCCAACCAACAAAATCATCCAAGAAATCACAAGAACTACCCTCTGAAGACACAATGGTATGATTTCTTGACCTAAAACTCATCTGTTTTCAATTTTCATTTCTCAGTTTTGGCGGATTTAAAACCCTTGGTATTCATGTTCGATTCTCTCTGTTTCTGGGTTAAATTCTCGTTGTTTTACTAGTTATTCTTGTTATTTTCGAGATTTCGAGCTCAATATAATGTTTAGATTCATATTCTAGTGTTAAATCTCTCTATGCCATGAAATTTTCAAAGCTTTTGTTCATAACTTGGGTCAACAATGCCCTTTCATATTCTGGGTTTAACGTACTTTTGATAGTGAAATTGTTGATATTTTCCTCTATAATCGGTTTTTGTGCACATATAGATGTATTTTTTTATAAATTTTCATGCACTATATCGATTTCTGAGTCTTCGCCTTGAACAGTGTTCTTCGTGTTCCTGCGTTGTTCTTCATGATTCTATATACTATCGCTTTTTGATCTGTTTTATTTATCTACACATAGTGATAAGGTGTTTGTGCGGGTTTTAGAAATTTCATCGAAATTTTTCTAAGTACTCTCTTGCCGACCGCACTCTATGATCGACCGTATGCCTTAATCGACCGCTACTTGGTCGACCGCATAGCTTTAGCAGATCTAACTTTGTTTTAATTTTTCAGGATGAAAAATCATTTATTCCAGGTTATGTGATTGACTATGATGACTTAATGAATGATGCCATTGGAAGGAATATCATCAACAGAATGAAGAAGTCTGACATACTCAACTACTTCACAATGCCTCAATCCTTCCATCTTCCTGCTTCCATTGGTGAATTCTACTCAACCGCAAAGGAAATCAACGGTCGAGATGAACAGAACAATCCTCAGAAGTGGATCTCAACTGAAGTTTATGGTCATCCGCTTGAGATAGACTACACTGATATAGCCTCAGTCCTTAACTTGGACATTGATAATGAAGCTCCTGAATCTCTCACCGCCAGAATGCAACGACTTAGCTGAACGATTGATTGGATCCACAGATGTTTGCACCCCCTACCGGAGAACCTTTCCGGAAATTATGTACTATATAGTAGGGATGGCCAAACCGGACCGGAACCGGACCGGAAAAGCCCGAAACCGGAGCAAACCGGGGACTAAACCGGAACTGGAGTAACCGGAATCGTAAGTTATCCGGGCCGGTTCAGGCTCACATAAATGGCGAACCGGACCGGAACCGGACCAAAAATCCCTTGTTTTTCAATAATTTTAAAGGGGGGGACCGGAACCGTACCGGAATCGGACCGAACCGGAACCGGATTGTGCCAAACCGGAACCGGAACCGGGGTAAGCGCGGGCTGGTTACGGGTTACCCATATGCCGAACCAGAACCGGCGGTTCAGAACCGGAACTGGGCCCGGAACCGGTTTTGGCCATCCCTACAACATAGGACACCTGGTTGGCCACAGTCTCCTGTGCAAAAGTGGGAACCATGGAAATTTTAACCTTTCTCAGTGGCACCTATCTGCAGCAATTTATCTTGGCAGAAAGATGAACTGGCCAAAGATCTTGTACTCTCTGTTGCTTGATCAAATCAAGGATTATAACAAGCAGTTGTACGATCGAGCTTCTACCAAGTACAAGAAGAATTCTAGACTACTCTCCTATCTCTTCAGGTGAGATCAGGAAGGAATATGTCAAGGACAAGCATGCAAAGGTTACCATTTCTACAACCAAAGTTTTTGGTATCAATACCATGAGAACCACATTCAGAAATAGATTTGGCGATGTTCAATATCAACAATATCTCAACCGTGAGCCTGCTCACAAGCGAGAAAATTACATCCCTCCAAACTACACCAAGGCTGCCAGAATTACCTTAGGACTGGATGCACCAGGAGAATCAGTTAATAAGGATGATGAAGAAGAGAGTAAAGGAGAAGAAGCCAGGGAAGCCCGGCTAGTGAAGGGTAAGGCCAAAGCAAGTACCTCTACCGCCCCTCCTAAACCAAAACCTCTTGCTTGAATCAATATCAGCAAGCCTGTCCGTGAACCATCTAAATCTTTGTCTCCTCCTCCCAAGCAAGTTTCAAAGCCCTCTGCTCCATCAAAGCTTGTTAAGTCAACCGCTCCTCCCTCAGTAAAATCCAAGTCCCTTCTCCCCGCTTCATCTAAGGGGGAGAAATCCAAGAAAAGGGATCACTCTCTTAGCCCTCAGAAAGTTGTAAAGAAATCTAAGGTCACCCCAGCTTCTCTATTGACCGCCTCCCCAGAATTAACTCCTTCCGGTTCACCAACACCTGGTGACCGTGAAGCTGATTTTGAAGCTCCTCCCCTTCGTCAGAAAAAGAAATCTTCCAAACCAACACTTGAACTAGTTGATGAGCCTGATGATGTCCAGTTGGTGGAATCAGATAATGAATCTGGACATCATGTTGTAGCTGATGTTGATGTTGGCAAAGATGCTGAGAAGAATGTGAATGTGGATAGTCCAGATTTCAGTGGTGAACATGATCTCTATTGACCACCTCCCCAGAATTAACTCCCTCCAGTTCACCAACACCTGGTGACCGTGAAGCTGATGTTGAAGCTCCTCCCCTTCGTCAGAAAAAGAAATCTTCCAAACCAACACTTGAACTAGTTGATGAGCCTGATGATGTCTAGTTGGTGGAATCAGATAATGAATCTGGACATCATGTTGTAGCTGATGTTGATGTTGGCAAAGATGCTGAGAAGAATGTGAATGTGGATAGTCCAGATTTCAGTGGTGAACATGATCAAGTCCCAGATATTGTAGTAACCGCTGAAAAGACCAAGTCCACTGAAGTTGTGATTGAGGGTCACCGGTCAAGATGATGACCGTGAACCCAGGGATATTGATAAAGTTGTGGATAAGTCTCATCCATTGGCTCATCTATTGACCGCAGTTGAGACGTTGACTCAGATCTCTCTGGACTCCCAAACTCAAATTTCCAAGCTGACCGCAAGCCAGACCGCTCTTCAAGGTGAAGTGCGTGAACTCAAATCTGCGAATGAAGTGCTTAAGGGTCATTTGATTGAGTCGATTAAGGGGGAGAGTCAAGCTATCTCAAAGGCTATTATTGACAGTTTGTCCGCAAATCCCATCTCTGCCGAGACCGGATCCATCTCTGTTGCTTCCTTATCCCGTGATGATCTCAAAGAAGAACTCAAATCTCCTTCCACTGCCTTTGACCGCTCAGTTGTCAAAATTATTGAAGGAGACGGTTTAGAGCTGACCAAGGCAATGTCAAAAGATAAAAATATGGTTCTTGAAAAGCTAGATAAAGTGAAGTCCTCTCTCAAAGCAGAAATCAATGCATGTATTTCTGTTGGATTGTTGTCTGTTGCTGACAAGTTCGTACCTAAGATTGAATCCATGAGGCAAGCCATGCAGGTCCATACTAAAAGGCTGGAAGGTCAAACTTCAAAGATTGATAGGGTCTATGAAATTTCTAACACTAATGTGCAGGAAGTGATCAACAAAATTTCAAACCTTCAGTTGACCGTAGATGCCCTTGCTGGACCTCAAGCCTCTTCTTCCCAAAATCAGCAAGCACGTCATGGAAATAGAATTGCAAGAAGTGAAGGAAATGATGATGGTGAAGACTGTTTCGAGTCTCCAACCGTGAATTGCTTGGACTTCTTGGAAGTCAATGACCTCAAAAACCCCATCATAATTCCTGGAGTTGGTTTCTCCAAGAAATTTGTTTAATCTGAACATGATCTACCGCACCATTTGATATGAACGTGTGTGGTTGTTGAAACATTTGTTAATGTTTGTCCCAAAACAATTTTTATTTTCTGTTTGTTTTATGGTTTGTAAAACTTTAATCACCTCTTTCGGTTTGCACTCCCTATGCTTTAATGAATATCTTTTTGGAGTGCCTCTTAATGTTTGTTTGATGCATTTGATTGCTTATTGCTATTTCCTTAAAATGCATTCAGACTTATATTTCTATCTTGCTAGGATTAGAATTTATTTTATCTTTTTAGGCTGATAGAAATCTATGACATTGGCTTAAGAGTGTGCATTGACTTGGGGCATGATATTTTAATAAAACAATATTTCTTGAAAACATGTTATTACCAAGTACAATGAATTAGCCTTTGTTATAGTATGTAATGGTCTCAATCAAATAGGGGGAGGTTATTGGGTATGCTTATTATAAACCACTCCTATTACCTAGATTTGATTGATCCAATAACCTGATTTTATCTTTTGTGGACTTTAGGATATATTGTAAGAAGTGTTAAACTTCATTTTTAGAATAGTCCATTTTTGATAGTATAGGCTTCAGATTGATAGGCTGAAATTTTCTAAGTCTGGAAAATCTAGTGGTCAAGACCTTGACCGTGAGAAGCTCTCCTTGACCGGAAAGAAGCTCACCTCAACCGTGGTAGATCTGTCGACCGTGGAAGACCATCTGACCGTTGATCATTTGACCGTGAAGTCTCGACCGCAAGTATAGAAGGTGCTTAAGAATCCAAGTATTCAAACTTAACCATGGTCAAACCATAGTTAGTTTAGAACGTTGCAGAACTCAACTTGGACCCCAAGTAATTCAAATTTGAATCTGTAGGGACCACCTTCATTCTGCAACAACATGATAACTCAGAATGAGCTCCAATCAGAATTCAATAGCTCATTGTCCAAACTTGGAGCCCAAGTAATTCTAACAGCTAGTTTCTTCTCAATTGACTATAAATAGTCATCACTTTCTTCATTGAA
The DNA here is from genome assembly GCA_026119855.1 of Campanula takesimana. Lineage (NCBI taxonomy): Eukaryota > Viridiplantae > Streptophyta > Magnoliopsida > Asterales > Campanulaceae > Campanula > Campanula takesimana. The sequence continues at coordinate 776,982 of JAOWBW010000372.1, forward strand.
AGTAGAGCTGAGATTCAAAGAGAGAAATTGCTGTTGAAATTCTTGGTGATTGAAGATCATATTTCAAGATTTCCATAATCCTTCGAATCTTTAAGCACAAACCTTCAAAGTCTTCAACAACTCTCCAGCAACTTCAAGATCAAATCTCAAGCCTCAAACACACAAAATTCTTTGTGCTCTAAAATCATATAGATTCCAAAGAGCTCCAGATTCTTACACACACTCACCCCAATTGATCAAATCACATAGATTGCATTAAAAGGGATACACTGGTCTAAGTCTAGGATTTATTCTTCATAGAAAGTAGGTGTTGTTTCAAAGCTTCATCTCTGTAATCTGTACACTCAAGAATCAATATATTCCTCCATTCAAAATCCAAGACTGGCCATCTTGGTAAAGGACGTAGATCTTTTAACAGATCGAACATTTCCAAATACTTGTGTCATTTTACTTTCTGCAAATTTACTTTCAAGTATTGTTCATCTTGTTCTTTATTGTTCATATTAATCTTGTTTGTCGTTTAGTGCTTGATCTTTCAGATTTAAGAACTGTTGTGAATTGTGTTTGTTTGTTCTCCACATTTCCTAAGTTAAAATCTGACTAACTTATCTTTTGCCAAAACTTCTAAGACAACAACTTTCAATCTCTCAACCATCTGACCGCAAATCTCTGACCGCAAATCACTTGACCGCATCTCTCTCGACCGGAACAACTTGACCGTGAGAAAGAATCCACTTAAAGATTTTTATCAAAACAACCATACCTTACTTCTATCGAAAACTTCCGCTGTGCATATTACACCTTGACCGTGTGGTTTATTACTTGACCGCAAAACTCAAGATTGTAAGCACTTGGTTGAATTTTGAAAAAGGGTTGAAATTTTAAGTAGGCTATTCACCCCCCCCCCCTCTAGCCTCCTTTCTCATACCCTTGTTGTGTCTTTGGGACCAACAGTCACCCCCGGCATGTAGTCTTGAACTACGCCACGGGCTGTGGTTGACCGCTTCAAAAGAGTCAAGGTCGGGTGGAGCTTGAAACTTTCTAGGACGGGCCTCGACAGGTTTGGGGTTATGGAGTTGTGCGACTCGATAGTGAGAAATTGATAGGAGTAATGTGCATGTAGTGTGAGGTCTATCACGTGACAATTTTTTTTTTTTTGAAAAGAAAAGATAAAAAAAAAAAAAAACATAAGCATGTAAATTACAACTCCCGAATCACCCGTTTGACCAGTAAATAAACACAAAATTAAGATAGTCCAAAGGTCCAATTCTGCTCTGATGCAGGCAACTGTGCCCACACCCTACTATTTTGTTCAGTCCCTGAAACCTGTTCTTGTCCTGGAAATTAGCCCAGAAGCGCGCGCCTCACGCTGGTGTTGTGGGAAGCGCACGCCTGGCGCATTGTTCATGTCACGACCCGAAATCTAGGCTCTATTTTATTAGTAATAAATAATTAATATTTATTTAATTGCTTGTTTATTTATTTAAATTATTATTTATTTAAATAATTATGTGTGCATTTTATGTGTTATAATAATTATGCCTAGCATTTTATTCGAGTTATTTGGGCTAGTGTGGAAGTGTTGAGTCTTAATTGTTAGTCGGGAGTGTAAGTAATTGTGCTAGTTAGTGGGGGAAGGGGGCTAGGTGTAACATTTCAATCTTCATCTTCTCCCTACTCACCTCCCTCACCCTACTCTTTCACCCTCACACTCCACCTCCATCCCTCTCTCCCAGCTCTCTCTCTCCTCACTTAGAAGAAAAAGGGGTAAGTTTCATCTTCTTCCTTCTCTCCTCATTTTCTTCCTCTTCCTCTTGTAATCTCTCATTTCTTAAAACATGAACCTTGTTTAGATCGTCGATAGGATCGCGTAGAACCAAAAAGAATTGAATTCCGTCAACTTTGAGATTTATCAAGTAAGTTACTTTTCCCCCATTTTTATGCTAAAATGCTCATAACATGTTTCTATAATGCTTGATGTGTTATATTTGAAGTTTGGTTGAGTATAGAATTTATTTTGAATTTATTTGAGTTTTTGGGTAAAAATGGTGAAATCTTGAATGTGGGAATTTGGTCTTGGTCTTGGTTGATGAAGGGTGTTGTTAAGGTCCCCTTTTGGGTTAAATGATGTTTGGGTACCCTAGAAATCTTGTTGGGAGTGTTGTTTGTGAGTGTTATGAAATTTGTAAGGAAATAATTAGGCATTTTGATGAACCCAGCTGAGAATTCTTCCCAGCCCATAGACCAGGCGCCCGCCTGCCCTTGCCCAGGCGCCCGCCTACTCCCCCTTTTTCTAGCGCCTGACCTTCTGTTGATTCAAGAGCCCGCTCGACCCAGGCCAGGCGCCCGCCCGCTCACTGTTCCAGGATTTTGTCCTTTTGCTTGGTTTAAGACTTAAGGCTTAATTAGTTTAGGTTTATTTCTTCTAATTAACTTAAGATAACACCGTGGAACACTTTATTGATTGGATTTGATTCTTTTGTGAATAAATATGATATGGAATTTGATTTAGTATCATTTTGGGAATGTGGTTCATCTTTGATGTGCGGTTTGTATTGGTTTACCTTTGTGGTGATTTAATTGGATTGGTTCCCTACTTTGGAACCTTAAGTTCTTTATTCATGCTAAATTATTATTACTTAGCATTTATTTGGAAGCCCAGCAGGCATATTTGTTGCATCGGGCGATGGGAAAGATTATAATGGCAAAGCCAAGTCCATTATAATGTTGACCATTGTTTTGCCCCCTTCTTTACCCCCCTTTCCAGATTGGCCTTGGAAGGGATAAGTTAGCTTCCTTTGTGAATGTATCTAGCTACCGGGCATGACTTTGTGTCATGGTCCTTGTCCTTTGTGACACTTTTATGGTTATTGGTTCCGGTACCGGGGTTTTCTCTTCGGCTTTCATGCTATTATGAAGATGATGATTTGTTGATTATTGAAGCTGCGCAGCGATCCTTTATTTGGATGTTCCGGTTTGGAAAACCTTGGCTATATCCTTTGTTATGTGTTTATTTCCGCTGCTATCTGTTAAGTGATAAATGCTATGTGCTATGTGATATTTATTATTGCTTATTGTATATTGCATCATAGCATGTCATGTAGTTGCATTAGTAACTTATTGAGATTTATCTCACCCCTTTCCTTTTATCTTTGTTTTTCCTTAACCCCCCCCAGGTGCTAAGGATTAGTCTCGCTGATCACGAGAAAGAGGACGTCGAGTGTGGATACATTCTTTTGGGGAAAGTTGTATAGGTTGGTTTACATTATATAAATGTGTAACCTTTTGGGATAGTTGGACCAAACAATGACGTCATTAAGAATTGTATATTTGTATTTTGTTGGGCATAAACTTGTGGAAGTTTATGATAGTTGTAATTGGTTTTTATCAAACTTGGTTTTGTAAAACTTTGGATCATCACCTTTTGGTATCAAATGGAATTTTTAACTTCGGTATTTTAGAGTTTATTGTTTAAGTCGACGTCCAGATCGCGGTCTCGGGCCCGCGGGGTTCGGGGTCGCGACAGTTCATGGGAGGCGCCCGCTTCTGGGCTGACCTGTCAGATTGTCAGAAACTTATGGACTCAGGGGATTGACCTGGTCCTGATTGTATAATGAAACCCCTGCAATGTTTGTTAGCATGAAATAATAGGAAGAATGGGAAGAACACATGGAAGGCGGGCGATTCTGGAATGTGACGTGGGATGCGCGCGCTTTGGACCATGAAGGCCCGAGGCGCGCGCTTCCCATATCAATTTCCAGAATGCCTAAAAAAGTGAATTATGAACAGAAACACAAGTTTAACCCTCTAGCTGTCTCCAGCGGAGTCGCCACTGTAGATACCCCGGGGTGGAGCCCACGGCTTTAGGCTAGAGCGCGCGGATTACCCTAGGATGTCTAATTGTGTTTTAGAGTCGCCACCCACATTTTTTAGGAATGTAAGAAAACCTAATGTTTATGGCCTAAGTTTGATTTACGAAAACAGAGATTCTTTGGGATGAGGAGTTCGGGGGTTAGGTTACGAAATAGGAAGTAGCCCGAGCAATGTCAGTCTTGTTTGTTCATAATTCACTTTAAATATAGATGTGTTCTTCCTATTTGAATGATGATAAAAGGGGGGTTTTATAGTTTAGAATGTATGGAGATAACTCCTATGTCGCGACCCCGGACCCCGCGGGCCCGAGACCGCGATCTGGACGTCGACTTAAAACCAAAACTATGAAATACTGATGTTAAAAATTCCATTTGGCACCAAAAGGTGATGATCCAAAGTTTTACAAAATCAAGTTTGATAAAAACCAATTACAACTATCATAAACTTCCACAAGTTTATGCCCAACAAAATAAAAATATACAATTCTTAAAGACGTCATTTTTTGGTACAACTATCCCAAAATGGTTACACATTTACATAATGTAAACCAACCTATAATAACCTTCCCCAAAAGAATGGATCCACACTCGACGTCCTCTTTCTCGTGATCAGCGAGACTAATCCTTAGCACCTGTGGGGGGGGTTAAGGAAAAACAAAGATAAAAGAAAAGGGGGTGAGATAAATCTCAATAAGTTACTAATGCAACTACATGACATGCTATGATGCAATATACAATAAGCAATAATAAATATCACATAGCACATAGCAATTATCACATAACAGATAGCAGCGGAAATAAACACATAACAAAGGATATAGCCAAGGTTTTCCAAACCGGAACATCCAAATAAAGGATCGCTGCGCAGCTTCAATAATCAACCAATCATCATCTTCATAATAGCATGAAAGCCGAAGAGAAAACCCCGGTACCGGAACCAATAACCAAATGAAGTGTCACAAGGGACGGGAGACATGCCACAAAGTCATGCTCCAAGAAGCTAAAATGCACACAAAGGAGCTAGCTCTTCTCACATCCAAGGCCAATCTGGAGGAGGGTAATAATGGGGCAAAACAATGGTCAACATCACAATGGACTTGGCCGTGCCATCATAATGTTTCGCATCGCCCAAACACACACAAAATATCAGCTGGACTTTCAAATTAATACTAAGTAATAAATACCAGCTTAAATAAACAGCTTAAGGTTCCAAAGTAGGGAACCAATCCAATTAAATCACCACAAGGGTAAACCAATATAAACCGCACATCAAAGATGAACCACATTACCAAAATGATACTTAATCAAATTCCATATCACATATATTCACAAAGGAACCAAAATCATTATTAGAGTACTCCACACTGGTCAATTAAGCCTAAGGGGACACTACTCAAAATAGGGGTTGAAGTTATAATCTACTTCAAAAACAATTAAAGGATAAGTGCCAGGAATTGGAGGCGGGCGGGCGCCTGGAATGGGGCGGGCGGTCGCCCGGGTAGAGGCGGGCGGGCGCTCAAGACGGGCCAGGCGGGCGCTCCCGAAAGGCAAAAACTACGGTTCATTAACATCACTAGTAAGCGGGCGCTCAAGGGAGTAATGGCGGGCGCCCGGGTGATTTCTGGGTCGGAGAACAGAGCTGAGTTTACCCATTTTCGAACCAAAACACAAACCTTCACTAAATGCTCAAAATCAAAGCTTCCCAATACATTTCTAAAGCTCCTAAACAACATCCAACCTAAAGGGAACCTAAATAACACCCTTTAATCATCCAAACCAACACCAAATCCCCACATTCAAGATTTCACCATTTTCACCCAAAAACTCAAATAAATTCAAAATAAATTTTAAACTCAACCAAACTTCAAATATAACACATCAAACATCAAATAAACATGATATGGACATTTTAGCATCAAAATGGGGGAAAAGTAACTTACTTGGATTTTCTCAAAGTTGACGGAATTCGATTCTTTTTGGCTTCCTACGATCCTATCGACGATCTAAACATGTTTCACGTTTTAAGAAATGAGAGATGATGATGGGAAGATGGACAAAATGAAGAGAGAAGGAGGAAGATGAAACTTACCCACAATGAGAGAGAGAGAGAGAGAGGTTTGTGCTGGGAATGGGAGGGAGTAGGGTGAGGGAGAAGGAGGTGTAGGGAGAAGGTAGGAGTAGGGAGGGAGTAATTTGAAATGATACACCTAGCCCCCTTCCCTTACTAACTAGCTCAACTAAGATACTCCCACTAATTTATTAAGACCCAAATAAAATGCTAGGCATAATTATTATAACACATAAATTGCACACATAAATATTTAAATAAATAAGCAATTAAATAAAAAAAATCATTTAATTACTAATAAAATAGAGCCTAGATTTCGGGTCGTGACATCCTAGGCCAATTCAATGTAATGAAAGGGCCATTGGTGTCATGTCCCAAATGGTTTTGGGGTGATTGCACATTTGATTGAAGAAGAAGAAGAAGAAGAAGAAGAAGAAGAAGAAGAAGAAGAAGAAGAAGAAGAAGAAGAAATAATGAATAAAGTTAAGACATTTTACCTATAATATCCTTCAAAGAGAACCTCTTGAAAAAGTCTTGAAGAAGAGGTTGAATACTTGGAGAGAATATATTTTGTAAATTTCCTAGAGCTTTGTTTAGAGAAAAGTCTAAGGTACAAAAGTCATCCTCCAATGATGGATTTGAGGGGTTTTTATAGTTGATAATGTGTGTGTTTTGGAGCCAAACGGAGTCTCCAATAAATCTTTCCCGGGCAAAATCATGTATATGAGCAAGGGAGAGATTCTTGGGTAGAATCTGTAACTGACACACCCCAGAAGCGCGCGTATCTCACCAAGGCAGCGGAAGGCGTGCGCGTCTGGCCTCAAGGGGCGGAGGCGCGCGACTCTGAAAGGCAAATTTTGACAGAATAGACAGGAAAGTTAGAACTGTTATTCAGTTTAGCCCCTGGACTTAACGGAGTCCGTCTGGAACTTAACCAAAGTAACAGAAACTAACAGAAAACACTTAAAAGAGGGAGAAACACAAAAATCAAGTGTGCAATCGGGGTGAGCGGTCCAAGGCGGGGTGTATACACTAACACAAGTGTTTTTAGTTCTAAAGTGTAAATAGTTGAATTATTACTTTTCTATACATATGTGTTACAATTATGTATAAACACTGTTACATATAAGTAACACGTTCGTTACATTTTAGTTGTAATAAGTATTACTTTTGGCAAACAAAGAAAACATTAAAAAAACATTGTTACTTTTCTGTATATATATATTACTTTTATGTATACAAACTGTTACATATAAGTAACACGTTTGTTACATTTAGTTATAGTAACTATTACTTTTGACAAACCGATAAAAAAACAATATAAAAACTAAAAAAAGGAAAAAAAAAAAAAAAGAGGTTTTTTTTTTGCCTGTGGGTCATGGATTCGGGCGTGGGTCAAAAATGACCCGTCTCTACTATGAGACGGGTCATGGTGTTCTCATACAAGTTTTTGTATTATTAATATGTTTTAAATGTGGAAATTATTTTCAACATATACTCCTTTCTTCCATCCCATTCAACTTAGAATTTCTCTCTGACAGGAGGATTAAAAACTAATACTCCCTCTATCCTTAAAATGAGTGTCCATTTTCAGGAAATTTTTGTCCCAAAATGAGTGTTCTTTCTAATCATAACTTTGTCTCTAAAAAAAATTTTCAATTTTTTTTTTCACCGGTCTCTTTATACTTACAAAAACTAAATGTTTGTAAAGAGGATTACAAGATTATATGAATTTTGCTACTAAATTGTACAAAAAGTTATGTCCCTTAAAATGAAATTTGGACATTCATTTAGAGACAAAGGTAGTACTCCCTCTGTTCTAAAATATTTGTAGTTCTAGCACTTTACCCACATATTAAGAAAAGCAATTAATACATATCAAATAGACTAAGTTACCCTTTGAACAGTTCAACTACCTAAGCAATTAAATGATATTACAGTCACAACTACTTATCATAAATAAGGGTAGTTTAGGCAAAACGTGGCAATGTTTTATGGGAAACTAGAAAACTGCAAGTATTTTGGGACAAAATATCTATCCTAAAACTGCATGTATTTTGGGACGGTGGGAGTACTATATAAGGGTAAAGAGAATGAGAAGAGAAATTGTTATGAGTGTGAAAAGTAAAATAGGAGATTAAATGAGTGGGAGGATTGGTAAGGGATTATTGTTGTGAGTATGATAAGTGGCTCCCATTGAACATAAAAATAATACTCCCTCCGTTTCGCAAAACATGTCGTTTTAGGTGTTCAATTTTGTTCCAAAATACTTGACACTTTTCAATTATCTAGGAACTTTTACCATTACTTACCAATTATACCCTTATTTAATAATTGACACACCCTTTGTAAATGTATTTAATTACCTAGGTAATAATTGCTTTTCTTAATCTAAGTGAAGAAGGTTAAAACGTCAAGTATTACGAAACGGAGGGAGTATAAACTTGTCATTTTGAGACGTCCTAAATGGAGTGGGCGGCACAAATTATCCTAAGTCGAATGGGAAGGAAAGAGTGTATAAAGATAAAATATAATCACATAAGGACAATGGTTATAAACAAATATTTAGAGGAAGTTTATGTTACAAAAAGCAGTTTGATTCACATAACTACTAACTAGTCTAGAACAAAAACCGGGAATTTACAAAAGAGCAATCCAGAGTTTGTGAAGTGAGCGTCTGAGCGATGCAGTGCAGTGCGATAACAATATCTGATGATAAATAAAGTGCATGGCTTTCCATTTGGCCCACACACGTTCAATTCGCTGGTTGCTGACTTTGCCTCCTCAACTCTTTGCTCAAATCAAATCAATGGTGTCCATTTTATTTTAAGGCACATTCTACCGTTAATTTAAACAATAATTAATGCAACCTTAATGACACCTCCATGCTTGACTTGGATACACTTTTTGCACTTACTGATCCATAAACGCATAAATGCAACAATACAAGAAAAATGTGTTACAGAGCTTATTATTTTTAGCTAAAAATAAAAACAGAATGGAAAGAGACATCAAGTGCTTTGGAAGTTGGAACCTCCAACGGCATTGATTATCTTCTTACAATTGTCATTTTATTCTTCTTCGTGAATCAAATCAAATCCCACGATAAAGGGTTAAGTTCTGTTACATTTCCTAACTGCAAACTGTTATGCATTCTTTTTTGGGCTAATTGCAATTTGATAACCCGTGTTTGTATCACTTTTGCAATTTAATTCTCGTGTTTGTAAATGATGCAACCATTTTCCTATGTTTGTCATTTTGTTGCAAATTGATATAAAAACTAACGAAATTGTTAGTTTTATAACGGAAAAATAGTCATGTGCATATCACATGACCTTGTAAGGGTATGATTGTTATTTCTCAAGCGTGGGTTAATGGCTCGAAGGGTTAAACGGAATTGCTCCTTTTGGTAGGAGAAAAGCGAGAGATTTGTTACTATTGTGTGAGTTAATTCTACTATTAATGGAGGAATGATGAGATTGTTGCCGTTTAATGAAGATGACGACGGACCAGCCCTTATTTACACATAATGCACACGTGTCTTGCACCACCCCTGCTCTCGTAATGACAATTTTCCCGTTAGAAGACTAACATTTCATTAGTTTTCATATTGATTTGCAACAAAATGACAAACACAAGAATCGGGTTGCAACATTTACAAACACGGGAACCAAATTACAAAGAGGTGGTCTCCCATGAGAACACTCATTTTGTTCTCATTGATGAGAAGGTTTGCAACGGGAGCAATTCTCCGCGAAGCATAGGATCCCAACCCATGCTCCACTCAAAATCTGCCACGTGATATCGACCCATAATCCATTTTTTTTTTCTTTTCTTTTTTTTTTCTAGATTTTTTTTTTAGGTTTTATAATATTTTTTTTGGTAGTTTTTTCCGTTTGTCAAAAGTAATACTTAGTATAACTAAATGTAACAACTGTCTTACTTATAAATACGTGTAACACTAACAATAACTAAATGTAACAATTGTTACTTATAAGTAAACGTAACACCAGTTTTACAAAAAAAAAAAACTCATTTTACTCATCTTTCAATTGTAATACTAACTATATATACGTGTAACACTAACAATAACTAAATGTAATTATCGTTATACTGAAATGTAATAATGTTTTTGCAGATTTTTTTTTTTTTGGTATTTTAATTTTATTTTTTGAAACATAGTAACATTTGAAAAATAACAACTTATATACATGAGTGTAATTATTTGTACACGTAAATGTAACACTTTAGTAGATGAAATTGTAACAGATTTCTATAGATAATGTAATACTTTTACATGTATCATGATAAATTGAACCCATTGTAACTTATTATTTGAAAACATATGGATATACTATTATTCAAGTATACGTAACTGTTTTACAATGTTATTATACAAGTAAAATATAAGATTCATTTATAAAAAAATGTTACTTTCTTATTTTTACAATGTTACTAACACAAGTATTTTTAGTTCTAAAGTGTCAAGGGTTGAATTATTACTTTTCTATACATATGCGTTACAATTATGTATAAACACTGTTACATATAACTAACACGTTCGTTATATTTTAGTTATAATAAGTAGTACTTTTGGCAATTGAAGAAAACATAAAAAAAAAAAAAAAAAAAAAAAAAAAAACTGTTAGTTTTTGTATATATGTATCACTTTTATGTATACAAACGGTTACATATAAATAACACGTTTGTTACATTTAGTTATACTAACTATTACTTTAGGCAAACACCAAAAAATTTAAAAACTTGAGGAAAAAAAATCCTTTTGCCCGCGGGTTATGGGTCCGGGTCATGGGTCAAAATGACCTGTCTCTACTATGAAACGGGTCATAGTATTCTCGTACAAGTTTTTATCAATTACAAAAGTGATACAAACGCACGTAACAAATTGCAATTAACCCTTATTTCTTGGTACAACATAAGGAAAAATAAATAAATAAAGTGTCCAAATATGTATCGTAATACTCCCTCACTTTCAAAAATGTCACTATTTCTTAAGCCACAAAATCTTGAGAAAAACGCGTTTTTTTAACTCACAGGAAAACGTGTTTCAAAAAAACGCGTTGACATTTTTGTAAATATGTGGAACTTCTTTAAAAAAAAATGCGCGGTGACATTTTTGTAAATAATTGGAACTTCTCAACGGTTCTGGATATCAATATAAAACCTTCTGATATGAGATTGATAGCCAGAACATTTGAAAGTGATAGCCAAAGAAGGGTCGTTTTTGTAAAATCGGAACTTCTCTACGGTTCTGGATATCAATATAAAGTCTTCTGGATATGAAATTGATAGCCAGAACCTTTAAAAGTGATATCCAAAAGGGTCCTAGATATCAATATCTGGATATCATTATAAAGCCTTCTGGATAAGAGATTGATATCTAGAACCTTTGAAAGTGATAGCCACAAGGTTTTTCCTGATTTTTTTAGAGTAACTGAAGTGTTAATAGATAGATGCAATAAATATATGTTCATAGAGTCGTTCTTGTGAAAAACGTATTTTACACTAAGCTAAGGAAAAACGTGTTTTTCCCAATTGCCTTCTCTAATATTATTATGTGTCTTCTCTAATATTACAAAGTACCTGTTGTAATATTACACTTATAAATATTCAAGCAGACACTTTTATACATTCAAAGAGGCACTTTTAGTGGTAGTTTAAAGACTGCCTGTCTTATTATTACAAAGTGCCTTTTGGATTATTGAAAAATGCCTCTTCCATTATCAACAAGTGTTTGGTGGGTTTTTAAAAATTTCAAAACAAGTGCCTGCCCTAATACTAAAAAGTGCCTCCTGTAGTATTGCAAAGTGCCTCCTACAGTATTAAAAGTGTCTGGTGAGTTTTTGTAAGTGCTTGGTGAGTTTTTCTAAGTTCTAAAACAAGTGTCTGCCCTAGTATTAAAAAGTGTCTCCTGTAGTATTGCAAAATGCCTCGTGTAGTGTTAAAAAGTGCCTGATGAGTTTTATAAGTTCCAGTTAATTACAACAATGCCACCGCTTCTTTTTAAGTAACGTTCCGCTTATTTACAAAAATGCCACTCCGCATAGGAAAAACACGTTTTACACTAAAACGCGTGTAAAACGCGTTTTTCCTAAGATTTTCTGATGTTCATATAATAAGTTCTAAAAGATGCAAACTAATTTTAATGATTAATTGAATATGCTAAGTCTTTTAGGATCAAATGTTAGATCCATCATGAATTAATTCTACTTTATTTATGCAACAAGTCTTTAAAAGACATGAATTATTAGATGGCTTAATATTTGGATTATCAAAAGTCTTTACTTATAAGTTAAATTTAAAATTAAAACATCTAATAAATATATATGAATATAATAAGTCTAAAAAGATGAATGATTAGAAGAGTAACTTAATTTAAATGAACTAAATATGAAAAGTCATATGAAATTAAAAGATAGATTCATTATGAATTAAATAATTTTTTTAGTGTTTTAAATCTTAAAGGGAGATGAATGAGTAAGTGAATTAATATTTTGGTTATTAAAATTCTCTTAATTATGAATTAACTAAATTAAAAATTAAAATATTTAATAAATATATATGCATATAATAAGTTCTAGAAGATGAAACATTGGATAAAAAAGATTTGTGATTACAAAAATTCACCTGTTTAAATTTAATTAAATTGAATATAGTATGATACGAAATTAATGTTAGATCATCATCAAGAGTCAAATTTATCATGCTTTAAAATAAGTAAAACAACACTATGTAATAAATATAAGTGATAACAATATAATGATATTACGATTAAAAAAAAAGTAATGGATATTTATAAAAAAAAGGTAAATAAATTTAAAAGTACCCCGTGTGGAGAGCACGGGATTCATCCTAGTCAGTTAGAAAAGTAAGTGTTATGAGTGGGTATGAGAGATAAAATAAGTTAGTGGATAGTTTTTTTTTTTTTTTTTTTTTTTTTTTAAGTTTGTATCATATCATTTAAGGCAATTGCCATCGTGTTACAAACTCCTATCAAGTCTATTACAGATCTATTGCCCTATCTATTACAAATTCCTATATTGGAATCTATCATAGTGATACTTGCCGCTCTAAAAATCTTCTCGTAGACGTTCCTGCGCCTTCTTGTAGTTTTTCTGGTAGTTTGCTTGATGTAGCCTCCTCCCTCTCCGGGCTGAGCTGATAACACAAGTTCTCCACAAACTCCCCGTAGGGAGGCGAACCTGGGACCTCCACAAAGTGGAGGAATTGGGGGGGGGGGGGGAAGGGGAATCGAACTTGGGACCTCCCGAAGAAAATCCCAAGCCCATACCACTCGGCCAATGAAGGCTTGGGGTAGTTAGTGGATAGTTGTTGTGAGTTGATAGGAGAGATAAAATTGAGCTTTTTAGGTAGACAAAGTCCACCGGGTTTTACCCGCCGAGATCCGCGTGCCGCTCCACCCGCTCCAGCTTTCCCCCTTTCCCAGCTTGCGCTACGTGTCCTATTTAAAAAAAATATCCCCAATAACTTTAAAATGCAATATCTTGAGATTTTTAAGTAAAAAAAATCTAAAAATACCGTTGTTTTCGTTTTGACGAGACGAATCGAAGTAGATATGTCATGATATGGTTTGATTTTTTATATAAAAAACATACTTTTTAACACAAAAAAAATTTTTTTGAACTGCTCGTCTACTGAAATGTTACACTCTTTAATGATAAAAGTAAAAATTGTATTTTCAAAAAGTAATACTTTTTACTGTCAAATGTAACAGCAGTTCTTCAAAAAGTAACTTTTAATCTGTTGCATTTTAATTGTTACTTTTCTCAATAAAAATTGTTACATTTCAGATATAAGGTTACATTTAATAATATAAACTGTTACAATTGAGAAAAAAAAAGTTTACATTCATTTATTATAAAATGTAACATTAGTTTAGTGGTCGATCTTATGTTATTTTTGAAAGAAAAAAAAAGGTGTTACATTAGAAAAAAAGAGTGTTACTTTCCTTTATAAAAAGTGGTACATTTTAATTCATGTATATAATCGGTTGCATTTCAATTGTTACTTTTCTCAATAAAAATTGTAACATTTAAGCAAAATTGTGTGGTACATTTTTGAAAAAAAAGTGTTACATTCCTTTATAAAAAGTGTTACTTTGTTGGAGAGCAAAAAATGGCGGGGAAAAAAAAGTTGTGGGGTAAAAAAAAAAAAATTTTAAAAGTAGGCTCGGCTCGGCTCCGATGCGAGCCGTTGCACTGGAGACCACCTCTTTTAGGTAAGTAGCAAAGCATGGGATGCCCAAAACGGAAATAAGTAGCATAAGTTTGGGACGGAGGGAGTAACTGATAAACATCCAATGCAAACCACTTCAGCACCCATATAACTATAATGTTCTCAACAGAAATGATCAAGAACTACATTACGAATTATTAGCAGGTCAATGTTACTTTTCCAGAAATAACAATTTATTGTATCCGCCCAAATACTGTCCACCCCTCTCATACCGAAACAGATAAAGATCAAACCTGATTGATCCTAACCTGACTAGTAATCCTTCTATAGATTTCAATTTATTCGTTCAAATTTTCCAAAATTTGACATATTCCGCTCCGAAAATGGTGGGTTTTGGTCATTGGCGAAGCCAGAAATTCAGTGGAAGGGTGTCGAAATTATGATACTGTGTTACTCTTTTCTTAATTTAAGGGGTCAAAATTGAAAAAAATTGATATTTTTTAATGGTAAAATATAATTTTTTTTTCGAATTTAAAGAGGTAAAAACGACACAACTTTAAAATCGAGGGGTCGACCCCCATCAACCAAGGGTGGCTTCGCCACTGGTTTTGGTGACAGCTAAACTCGCTCCAAACCCGATTCATTGTCATCCCCAACACGTAACATGTAACGGTTGATGTGTTTTCCCTTTCCTTTGGTTGAAAAGAATAAAAAGTTGCACTAAATTATTATATATGGCACATAGCCAAACGGCACCAGGACAAGAACCAAGGAACAAAACCTATTAATACACCCCCGAGGCCCTTCACATATCATTTCAAAACTTTTCTTCAACCAAACCAAATTATTTTCCAATAATCTTTTAGAAAGAAAAACCAATCCCCAAAATCAGATCGATCATAACCATCCATGGGAGGAGAAGGAATAGAAGCTTTTCCAGATTTGGGTATGCATTGCCAGCTCCCCCATGCCATCAGCTCTATTTTCTCCCCTTTAAATGTGATGGCTGTCACAAGGTCATAGTGAATGAGAAGACGAGAAGGCTATCCTGAAGAGGCATGACAAATCCGGAGATTGTAATTAGTTGTCATTTTACTCTATAACTGTCAAACGCCGTTCTTAACCTCATATTATCACAAGAAGGCAGAGCATCAAAGCTTCAACTCAAGTCATCCAACTGCTTTCATAATCCCTTTACATGAGAACAAATCTGTAGCCTCTTATGCAGCTGTTAGGGGTGAAAATGGTTCGGTTTAGCTCGGTTTGGGGTAATTTAGAAGCCAAACCGCTATACATCGGTTTAGAGAAATCCCGAACCGAGCTGAACTACAAAATAGTCCAAACCGAGCTGAGCTAAACCATCACGGTTCGGCTCGGCTCGGTTTGAACCAGAGTCTGATTTTACGGTTTAAACCCGCTTAAACCGCGGTTTGAAACACAACTCTTACACCATACTATACCACTTAGCACTAGCAAGGACTGTAATCTTAAGTTACAGTGCAAATAAATCCAATAAATCCTTAGAAATTAAACACTGATGTTCATATGAGTATAAAGTCTAAGGGATGAAACTTACCTGCGTAAGAGTGAGAAGAAGCATAAGGGATGAAACTTACATTTAATCGCCGGAAAATTGAAAGGTCGAACTAGGGTTTCAATTAGCAGATGTCTTGATTCTCTTGAATGGGGAGGCCTGCGTAGGAGTGAGATGGAGGAAGGATGTTGGCCGGAGGAATGGCGTCGGCGGGTGGAAGGATGATGGCGAAAGCTAGGTCGTGGCCCGTGGATGAACTGAAGAAGATGTGAGAATGGAGACGATAGGGATGACTGCAGAGAGATTGCACCCCTTAAGTTTAGGACCGTTCTCAATTTTCCCTATGATCCACAACAGTACAAATTGTTTGTTTTTTTTTCTCTCTCTTTCAGCTCATTGGGAAAACTAACTTCTAAGCACTTTTATCTCCTTTATGAAAATCCTTAAGGAACACTGTATAATTGCCATTGCAAATTACTCCCTATTTTCCAAAATGATCTTCTCATTTGATTATTTAAACTTTTTAAGGATATGAACACTTGCTTCACTAGCCATGTTGTGTTTATGCACTTTAAAGCCTAAATTGTAGAAATGAGAATAACTTTTTAGGACAATGAAAAATGGCAAATGGGGAGATCATTTTGGGACAGAGGGAGGGATTATAATATGATTGCTAGCTGGAGAAGGTGGATTTAATAACTTCAATAGAAAATGGACACTCATCTAGGACTACCATCTTTATACCTATCTCATCATACCACCTAGTACACTACAATAATGGAAATCCCTTTGAGTTTTAGCTTCTAAGGATATCTTGTGAAAAAAAAAAGCGAAAAAAGACTCTTCTAAGAACGTGTTCACAACTTCTGCTGTGCCTCGAAAGTTGGAGGTACAATAAAGCATCAAACACAACTATCTACACACCTCCAACCCTCACCACCAAAGCATAACTATAGGTATTTAAGTAGAGAGTGGTGATGATGTAGTACGTACGCCGAACCAGCAGTCCAGCCGCGAAAACGAGCGCCCGCCTGGGTCTTCATGAGCGCCCACCTGAATTAAATCTATCAGGCGGACGAGTTCGCTGTCGTCTGGAGCGCCCGCTTGGGTATAACCAGGCGCCCGCTCGGTACGCCGCCCAGGATTTATGCCAGTTTTTGTTTTCGGTTAATTAAACACTTTAGGGTATTTTTGGTATATTTGTTGCTTTCGTTTTTGGGAGTATAAAACCTATTTTAGGGTTTGTAAACATTATTCTTTGATCTTATTATTCAATTGCAACTTTTGTACTTCTTGTGTAAACCTAAGTCATTCAATTGGCTTGCAGAATAATCTCTTTGGGGATTATTGTTAGAGGGATCTTCATCCTATTATTCTAAAGGGTTGATTTCGACCAATCCTTGTTTATTTTCCGCTATGTTTTACATCAATTGGTATCAGAAAAGGACGATCCTTGGAAGATGGCCAACGATGACATCAAGGACCTTATCGCCGCTTTGACAGCCAGTATGCAAGACAGTATGCGACAGCTTTCTGGATCTCAGGCGCAACTAGCACAAGCAACTACTACAGCGTCACAAGAAGCAGCAGCTCGTCATACTGAACTTCTGACAGTTTTAGCGACTGGTCTTGGTGGGCGTAACAACAAAAACCCTAGAAATCGGGCAGATCCTCGTGGGGAACACCTCCGCCGCGATGATCCGGTTCAAGGGGCTTTCCGAGATGGTGATTTTTATGAGGCCAGGGTAGTGCCTCCTGTAGATCAACGACCCCAGATTCGGGCTGACATTCCGTTTTTCTCTGGTGAGTTGAATACTGAAGATTTTATGGATTGGCTTTCTGAAGTTGAAAAATACTTTGATTTAATGCAAACTGAGGAGGATCGTAAGGTTCCTTATGTTGCATATAAATTACGTGGGGGTGCTTCTGCGTGGTGGACGCAAGTGACGAGACAGCGAATTCGTAACAATTGGCCTCCGATTCGTCGTTGGATAGATATGAAAACTGCACTGAAAGGCCGTTTTCTACCCGAAGATTTTGATCAGGAAATTTATCGTCATTTGGACAGTCGATGAATATGCTCGCGATTTTTATGCCCGTTCTGCCCGCACGGATGTGAATGAAACAGAATCTCTCCAAATCGCACGATTCATCGAAGGTCTTCGCATTCCCATCCAAAATCAGGTAGACTTGTTTACTCCTCTTTCCCTAAGTGAAACCATCACCAGAGCGAAAAAGGTAGAACGCCAGTTGTCTTCGTCGTTTCGTTCTCCAGCACCATATAGGAAATTTGGAGATGGTACTTCGAACAGTCACAAGATTCAACCTTCTGTGAATTTTCCTGATACGGGTAATACACAAACTGAAGCCGCGGGTTCTCAGCCTAATGATGGTAAACAGGTGACCCCCGCCCAGTACGACGCCTGCAGCTCGGCGTAACCCCCCCACTCCCGGTCAAGGGGCCTCTAACCCTTATGCCAAGTCTTATGGCGATAAGTGTTTTTGGTGTAACCAGACTGGCCATCAGTCTAATCAGTGTCCTCAACGCCGAGGTGTTAACATGGTGATCGGGATATGTCCGACGAAGATGATAGTGACGATGGTGGAGTCGACTATACATATGACCCAAATGATGAGGATGGGGACGTTGCTGATGAGGATGGGCTGCGTGAGTCTCTAGTGGTTCACAGAATGATGCTGACTACCCCTACGGAGGAGTATAACCCGGAGAGGCATAATATTTTCCGCACCAAAGGGAAGGTCAAAGACTGTGACACTATGATCATTGTGGATAGTGGGAGCAGTGAAAACCTTGTTTCCCGGAATTTGGTGGATAAATTGAAGCTTGAAGTCCGTAAGCACCCTACTCCTTACACAGTCGGCTGGATTAACAATGTGGGCAATATTAAGGTACATGAACAATGTCTTCTTCCTTTCTCCATTGGTAAATATAAGGATGAAGTCTTATGTGATATAGTTGATATGACTGCATGCCATGTTCTGTTGGGTCGCCCGTGGCAATTTGATCTTAATATTGTATACAATGGTCGTGAATTTTTTTTTAAATTCACAAAAGATGGGGTTCGTTATCAGCTTTGCCCGTTGTGATCCTCTGGTTCTAATCGCAAAACAAATCCCAAATCCAGTGTGTCTTTGTGTACTGCTCGTGAGTTTATGGATGACTTGAAAGATAGTCCGGTTGTTTTTGCTGTGGTTAGTAAGGGTATTGATGGAAAGGTCAGTTTGGTCCCCACATCCCTGCAATCTGTGTTGGATGACTTTCGTGATATTATGCCTGATGATTTACCAACTGCGCTACCGCCATTGTGTGATATTAAGCATAACATTGATCTTGTTCCTGGTGCCTCTCTTCCTAATCTCCCCCATTATCGTATGAGCCCAGCTGAGCATGAGATTTTGCGAGCACAGGTGGAGGATTTGTTAAAGAAGGGTTATATTCAGGACAGTATGAGTCCTTGTGCAGTACCGGCCCTTCTACTCCCTAAGAAGGATGGTCGTGGTGTATGTGTGTGGATAGTCGGTCCATCAACAAAATCACTGTGAAGTATCGGTTTCCCATTCCTCGTTTGGATGATATGTTGGACATGCTTCGTGGGTCCAAAGTCTTCTCCAAAATTGACTTGAAGAGTGGGTATCATCAAGTGCATGTTCGCCCGGGGGATGAGTGGAAAACTGCTTTTAAAACGAAGGAGGGGTTATATGAATGGTTGGTGATGCCGTTTGGGTTGTCTAATGCCCCTAGTACTTTTATGAGATTGATGCATCAGGTGTTGAAACCATTTAATGGTAAATTTTTAGTGGTATATTTTGATGACATCTTGATTTATAGCAAAACAGAGACGGAGCATCTTGAGCACTTATGCGCGCAGTCTTGCAGGCACTGCGGGAGACTCAGTTGTTTATTAACCTCAAGAAGTGTTTCTTTATGTTAGATAAATTATTGTTCTTGGGTTATGTCATCTCTGCAGATGGAATTCAAGTTGATGAAGATAAAGTTCGAGCTATTCGCGACTGGCCTACTCCGACGACGGTTAGTGAGGTACGCAGTTTTCATGGGCTTGCTACTTTCTATCGTCGTTTTATTCGTGATTTTAGCACTATTATGGCTCCAATTACTGAGTGTTTCAATAAAGGGAAATTTCATTGGGGTGAGGAAGCTGCTGCTAGTTTTGTCTTGATCAAAGAAAAACTGACTAGTGCTCCACTGCTAGTCTTACCGGATTTTTCCAAACCTTTTGAACTCGAGACAGACGCTTCGGTTATGGGTATAGGGGTTGTTTTGCTCCAAGGGAAGAAACTGATTGCTTTTATGAGTCAAAAGTTGGAGGAAGCTAAACGGAAGTGGACAGTGTACGAGCTGGAATTTTATGCAGTGGTTCAAGCAATCAAACATTGGGAGCAGTATCTTTTGCATCGCGAGTTTATTCTTCATACTGACCACGAGGCCCTAAAATATTTGAATGGTAAACAGTCGCTTAATCGTATGCATGCTAGTTGGGTGGCTTATTTGCAGCAGTTTACTTTTGTTATTCAGCATAAAAGTGGACAGCAGAATAAGGTAGCGGATGCCTTGAGTCGCCGGGCTAGTTTATTGGTGACTATGCATAATGTGGTTGAGGGGTTTGACTGTTTAAAAGAGTTATATGAAACTGATGCCGATTTTGCAGACGCATGGGCCAAGTGTCGCGATGGGCATACAGCAGGTTTGTTTCTTTTATATGATGGGTTTTTGTTCTATATGGATAAACTGTGCATTCCCCAGGGTTCCGTTGGCGAGAGCCTTATTTCTGAGGTCCATCGCACCGGTCATTTAGGGCGCGACAAGACGGTCACCTTGGTTATGCAGAGATATTATTGGCCACAGATTTGGCATGACACGCACAAGGTTGTTGAGAAGTGCATGGTTTGTCAGGTAAACAAGGGCCAATCGCAGAATACGGGTTTATATACTCCTCTACCCGTCCCCGCGGGTCCTTGGGAGGATATTTCTATGGACTTTGTTCTTAGGTTGCCTCGTACACAGCGATCTAATGACTCGGTTTTCGTGTTGGTGGATCGTTTTTCTAAGATGGCTCATTTTATTCCGTGTCGAAAGACTTCGGATGCTGCGCATATTGCCGGCTTATTCTTTAAGGAGGTCGTTCGTCTGCATGGGGTCCCTAAGACTATTACTTTGGATCGCGATACTAAATTTCTTAGTCATTTTTGGCGTTCTCTTTGGCATATTTTCGCGACCGGGTTGCAATTTAGTAGTTCTTTCCACCCGCAGACGGGATGGGCAAATATAGGTGGTTAATCACACATTGGGTTCGATGATTCATTGTTTGTGTGGTGATCACCCCAAGAAGTGGGATTTGGTTTTGGCTACGGCTGAGTTTGCTTTCAACAACATGCCCAATCGTACGACGAAGAAGACTCCCTTCGAGATTGTGTATCAACGACCTCCAACACATACCCTTGACTTGGTTCCTTTGCCCAAGATTCCCGGGTATAGCATCGCAGCTGAACACATGGCGGAGAGGATTGAGGCGGTTCAGAATGAAGTGAAGGCAAATATTGAGGCGTCCAATTCTAAGTACAAGGCCTTTGCGGATACGCGGCGTCGTTCGAAGGTCTTTAATGTTGGCGACTTGGTGATGGTGCATTTGCGCAAAGAACGTGTTCCTCAAGGTACGTATAGTAATTTGCATCCCAAGCGAATTGGTCCGTGCCCGGTTTTGAGGAGGATAAATGATAATGCTTATGTGGTTGCTTTGCCGGATGGGTGGAACATTTCTCCTACGTTTAATGTCTCGGACTTGGTTGCTTTTCACCCGGATGATCCTCTTTATGCTGATGTGGATTCGGGGTCGAATCCTTTTAAAGTGGGGGAGCATGATGTAGTACGTACGTCGAACCAGCAGTCCAGCCGCGAAAACGAGTGCCCGCCTGGGTCTTCATGAGCGCCCGCCTGAATTAAATCTACCAGGCGGACGAGTTCGCTGTCGTCTGGAGCGCCCGCTTGGGTATGACCAGGCGCCCGCTCGGTACGCCGCCCAGGATTTATGCCAGTTTTTGTTTTTGGTTAATTAAACACTTTAGGGTATTTTTGGTATTTTTTTTGCTTTCGTTTCTTGGAGTATAAAACCTATTTTAGGGTTTGTAAACATTATTCTTTGATCTTATTATTCAATTGCAACTTTTGCACCTCTTGTGTAAACCTAAGTCATTCAATTGGCTTGCAGAATAATCTCTTTGGGGATTATTGTTAGAGGGATCTTCATCCTATTATTCTAAAAGGTTGATTTAGATCAATCCTTGTTTATTTTCTGCTGCATTTCACGTCAGGTGACCATGTGAGATTCAGAGACAAACTGCAGTATATCATTATCTAGTAGAAGCTAATTGACCGAGCATAAAATGTGATCAAGGCCGGATCCGCGGTTTGGATATCTAGAGAACTTGCTAACCTGCAAAATGAACACCGTGAGCTTAGCCGGGGCTTCACCGGCGAAGGCCCTCGGGTGTGAGAATAAGTTAGATGCTCTTGAGAGAGAAAACATGGAGAGGAAAGAGAGGTATGGTGAGAGACCAGACCTAAATTTAGGGTTTTAGTCCCCTATTTATAGTGGTAGGTCCAAGAGTCTTGTGGGCCAGTTTCCCTAATGGGCTGGGCTTCCCTTAGTGCGGAATGTTCCAGATAGATGTGGCGATGATGTCATAGTGTCTATAGTCAGAAGAGCTGTAGAGCTGAGCTCAGAAAGCGAGTGCTGAGAGCTGAGGCGAGAACTGAGAGCTGAAGCGAGAGCTGAGAGTTGAGAGCTGAGGCGAGAGCTGAGTGCTGAGAGCTGAGAGCTGAGAGCTGAGGCGAGAGCTGAGAGCTGAGGCGAGAGCTGAAGCGAGAGCTGAGAGCTGAGGCGAGAGCTGAGAGCTGAAGCGAGAGCTGAGAGCTGAGCTTACTAACGAGATGGTCTCAGTGACGAGCTGAAGAGTATGGTGTGCCAAGGTGAGCTTATAGAGACGAACAATGATGGCCCATTAGTTTTGAACCGGGCAAGCCCAATATCCGCTCCCGGGTTATTCCTTTCAGTGGCCCCCTGCGTCTGAGTCGAACGAAGTGAGAGTTAGAAGCATTGGAAAGTCCAAGGGATTGCTTGGTGATAAACGTCTTCCAGGTCGTTCTTCTTTTTGTGACCAGGCTGGTCGTATCCCTTGCTGATGATGTTCCAAACGGGTCGGCTAGCCATCTTGGAACCTAGCTCGCTTATAGGAACGAGGAGTGTGTTGCTTGCTTGGTGCAAGACTTAACCAGTGTATTGCTTGCTTAGAGCAAGACTTAACCATTGTATTGCTTGCTTGGAGCAAGACTTAACCATTGTATTGCTTTCTTGGAGCAAGACTTAACCAAGATTGCTTGCTAGGGTAAGGCTTAGCTCGTGAAAACGAGGTGTGTTGCTCGCTAGGGCAAGACTTAACCAATGTATTGCTTGCTTGGAGCAAGACTTAACCATTAAATGCTTGCTAGGGAAAGACTTAGCTCGTTTGAACGAGGAGTGTGTTGCTTGCTTGGTGCAAGACTTAACCAGTGTATTGCTTGCTTAGAGCAAGACTTAACCATTGTATTGCTTGCTTGGAGCAAGACTTAACCAAGATTGCTTGCTAGGGCAAGGCTTAGCTCGTGAAAACGAGGTGTGTTGCTTTAAGAAGCTAAGCACGGCGGAGTTGCAGAGGTTGGACTATTTTTGGTACGTAAATGGCTCTCTAGTTTTTTCTGTTTTTTTCTGGAGCTGGTACCCGGTTAAATTGTAATTCCGCGTGCTGAGGAGAGTTGGGCTCAGTGACGAGCTGAGCTAAGTGACGAACCGAGGTCACTGATGAGCAGAGAGTCAGTGACGAGACGAGGTAACTGACGAGCAGAGAGGAAAGCTGGACTCAGTGACGAGCTGAGCTAAGTAACGATACGAGGTCACTGACGAGCAGAGAGGAGAGCTGGACTCATTGACGAGCTGAGCTAAGTGACGATACGAGGTCACTGACGAGCAGAGAGGAGAGTTGGGCTCAGTGACGAGCCGAGGTCACTGGAGAAGAGTGGAGAGCTGGACTAAGTGACGAGCTGAGCTAAGTGACGATACGAGGTCACTGACGAGCAGAGAGGAGAGTTAGGCTCTGTGACGAGCTTAACTAAGTGACGAGCTAAGGTCACTGATGAGCAGTGAGGAGAGCTAGACTCCTAGACGAGCTGAACTAAGTGACGAGATAAGGTCATTGATGAGCAGAAAGGAGAGCTGGGATCCGTAACGAGCTGAACTAAGTGACGAGCTAAGGTCACTGATGAGCAGTGAGGAGAGCTGGACTCCGAGACGAGCTGAGCTAAGTGACGATACGAGGTCACTGACGAGCAGAGAGGAGAGCTGTGCTCAGTGACGATACGAGGTCACTGATGAGCAGAGAGGAGAGCTGGGCTCAGTGACGAGCTGAACTAAGTGACGAGGTGAGGTCACTGATGAGCAGAGAGGAGAGCTGGGCTCCATGACGAGCTGAACTAAGTGACGAGCTAAGGTCACTGATGAGCAGAGAGGAGAGCTGGAATCCGTGACGAGCTGAACTAAGTGACGAGTAAGGTCACTGATGAGCAGTGAGGAGAGCTGGACTCCGAGATGAGCTGAGCTAAGTGACGATACGAGGTCACTGACGAGCAGAGAGGAGAGCTGGGCTCAGTGACGATACGAGGTCACTGACGAGCAGAGAGGAGAGCTGGGCTCAGTGACGAGCTGAACTAAGTGACGAGGTGAGGTCACTGATGAGCAGAGAGGAGAGCTGGGCTCCATGACGAGCTGAACTAAGTGACGAGCTAAGGTCACTGATGAGCAGAGAGGAGAGCTGGAATTCGTGACGAGCTGAACTAAGTGACGAGTAAGGTCATTGATGAGCAGTGAAAAGAGCTGGACTCCGAGACGAGCTGAACTAAGTGACGAGCTAAGGTCACTGATGAGCAGTGAGAAGAGCTGGACTCCGAGACGAGCTGAACTAAGTGACGAGTTAAGGTCACTGATGAGCAGAGAGGAGAGTTAGGCTCAGTGACGAGCCGAGGTCACTGGAGCAGAGTGGAGAGCTGGACTCAGTGACGAGCTGAGCTAAGTGATGATACGAGGTCACTGACGAACAGAGAGGAGAGCTGGGCTCAGTGACGATACGAGGTCACTGACGAGCAGAGAGGAGAGCTGGGCTCAGTGACGAGCTGAACTAAGTGACGAGGTGAGGTCACTGATGAGCAGAGAGGAGAGCTGGGCTCCATGACGAGCTGAGGTCACTGGAGCAGAGTGGAGAGCTGGACTCAGTGACGAGCTGAGCTAATTGAAGATACGAGGTCACTGACGAGCAGAGAGGAGAGCTGGGCTCCGTGACGAGCTGAACTAAGTAACGAGCTAAGGTCACTGATGAGCAGTGAGGAGAGCTGGACTCCTAGACGAGCTGAACTAAGTGACGAGCTAAGGTCATTGATGAGCAGAGAGGAGAGCTGGGATCCGTAACGAGCTGAACTAAGTGACGAGCTAAGGTCACTGATGAGCAGTGAGGAGAGCTAGACTCCGAGACGAGCTGAACTAAGTGACGAGTTAAGGTCACTGATGAGCAGAGAGGAGAGCTGGACTCCGAGACGAGTCGAGGGTGCTTGGGAGTAGTCAGGCTTGTTGGAGGACACACAACCTATGAACTGCTTTCTAGTAAATCTGCTCTTTCTTCTTTGCCGCTCTTTTCAGGCCATGTACCAGCTTGTCATTCCTCTGTTTAGTGCTATTATGAATCTTGTAAAATAAAAATCATTTACGATTTTGCTCCCCATTGTTGCTCATTATCTTGGTGTAGGCGATTGCTAGCCATGTTCGTTGGATGAACTGATTGAGTGAGTTGCATCATCCTGCTTGCAATTGACCGAGGACGTTTCTCTGCCTATCACGGGCTGTTCAGAGTGCTTGCAAGGGTGTTTACTCGGCATGTCACTACATTCTTAATAAGTCAATGGCTCGGACGTCGAAGAGCAACTGTTATGGTGCTCGTCCCTTGCCTGTTAGCCGGTTATCTATCTGCATCGTTAGATGGGTAAAGTCTGGCTCGCCTTTACGACGTGAAGCCGTTTTCCAGCAACGTCTCTGATAGACCTAGTATATTTTTGTAGCAACCTTTCGTTCAATGAAAATTGTTCCTGCTGGGTATGCCTTTTCACATGATCTGAACTCACGACCTGGAGTGCACATCGAAAGAGAACTCTAGCATGAGTCTTTGTTCTCATCGTTTATTATTCGAGTGGATGCTCGTCGACCAATGAAATTCACTGGCTCGAGCATGGGTGTTGACCTGACTGTGATTATTGTTCGCTATGTGTATGTTGTCCTGCCTCGTTTCTATAAAAAGGGTCTGGCAGTCAATGGCAGGTAGTGCATTATGCTTGTCAACCAAGCCTGTTCCTTGGATGGGATTTAAGTACGCGGACTGCCCCTCTGGGTGGGTGAGCTAAATCATCTTGCGACTCGGTGCCTCGAGGACCCTGATACTTTTCAAGGCCTGATTGGAGAGCTTGCAAATATGCTGAGACTTTAAACAACTTTAGATGTTCCAATGTAAGGCTGTCCGCTTTTGTAGAGCGTAGATGACATTGGCTTGACCTACTATAGGCCTCGTATAGTATAGCTCGTTGCTTCAGTTAGTGCCTATGTAACACTTCAAAGAAAGCAGTTGTACAGAGCTCACAAATTGCTCACATGCAGATAGTGACGGGTGTCAAGTGCTTGGTTTTTTATTGACGAGCTCGTGGATTTTTCAGCGAGCTAAAACATTATCTTTGCAACTTGGTTCCCCGAGGTCCCTGTCGTGCTTGTTCCGACCAGTTTAGAGTGCTCGCCGGTTTTTTTTCTCCACATGGAAAACAAAATTTTTGCTTAAATTCATAGGCATTATAGCATTGTATTAATAAATTTCACGGTATTGATGTAAGTGTCATATTAAACAGCTATTAACGAGCAACTATTTCAAACAAAATGCTAGCAAAATGTATGTTGCAAAGCAGGGTAGCCAACTGGGATTCACTTTGTTATGTATACTTGAATCAGAGATAGTGCAAATAATTTTGCTTGCCATTTACGTGCAGGCCACGAAAAGAATACCATGTTCTTAGCCATTACCCAAATTATTAATTCTTATTGGTCATTGATGCCTCTGATATATAATCCGAAAATGGGCATTGCATGAATGATGCCAATCATCACATACACATATCGCAGCCTACCGAGTTATAAACAATATATAAATTAATTCGAATAGATTATTCTAAACGCCCTTTGTGGATTGTTTTTAATGTTTAACAATTAACTACGCAGACAACCAGGCTCCAATTATATGGAATATTATGGTGGGTTGCATAGGCTTTCAAACAAGAGCAGCTTCATAAGGTGAGCAATTTTTTGCCAGGTAGGTTGATGGTACAACATGTATACTTTATGGGTTAATAAAATGTCACTTATTGTATGTTATGAATGCTCAGAAGCAATATTGCAGTATTTAACCGAATTCATGAGCAGGCTATGTAATTGCATACAAAACATTGCAACTGTGCGGTCTATGAGCAGCTCATATAACAATGGTAAATACTAAATACAGGGAATATTATATACAGGGAACGAAATATTCCAAATCTGCCCTTGCCCGTTTCGTGTATCTTTACACGACATTGCCTCTATAATCTCGTGTAACTTTACACGTGATGAATCGTGTTTGCACACGAGATATCTCGTGTACAAACACACGAGATTATAGAGGCAATCTCGTGTAAAGGTACACGACATGGTGTCTGAACATGCATTTTCAAAACAGCAACAGCAAAAGCAACAAGAAACAGAATATGACCCGATGTTGTGAAAATGGTATACGGATACCTATTTATTTATTTTTTAATTTTTTCTACATTCTAAATGACATTTAAAGTGTTGTTCATTAGTATGACTTTCCTCAAAATCCAAATGAAAATTGAGTTACAAATTTTTAACATTTTTTAGGGTTTTAAGGAATATAAATCCAACTAATCAGTAATACATAATCCAAATAAATCCAAGTAATACAAAAATCCATAATAATCAGTAATACAAAACTCCATAATCAGTAACTCTCCTAAATAAAACCTCCTAAATCTCGTGGGCCCGTGTAAGACCAGCTCTGACGTCCTCGGGGACCCTGGCATCCGTCAAATATGGAAGTATGATAGCTCGTGCCTCTGGAACCCCAGGCTGCGGTGGAACATCAAGTGGGGGCGGTGGGGGAGGTGGAATGTCAACGGGGGGATCGTGTATCGGATTAGATATCTGAACATGACTCCTAGCCAGAAACCACTCCATATAATCATCAGTCACGAGAGAAGATGTGGTCACTAGTGGCCCCCAGCGGCGAACGGGCCTGAACTCCTCCATGCCGTGCTCCACCCACGCGTCCCAAACATAATCGTGGTCACCGTAGTCCTTCTGGTACCCCTTCTGACCCTTTGCCAAAATGCATATCGTGGGAACCAGGCGGGGTTGTCCAGGGATCCTCTGCTGGTGCCCGAACTGCCTACTAACACGCTCAGGCATGTACGCCTCAGTGATGTCACAAAATCGTATAACCCCTGAGAAGTATGAAACCGGCAGAATCGCGTCCGCTCCGGTACCATAAGGAGTCCAAAGAACCTGTGAGTAGACTTTGTTAGGTAAAGTGTACATAATAACGGAGGGAGTGTAACAATTTGAAACAGTTTTAATATGAATAACGGAGGTAAAGTCTCGCAAGATCCATGCATAGGGGAAGGTATGCTGCGGGCACCTTATCCTGACTCTTGTCCACGAACATCGTGGAACCCAAGAGGTGCAGGATATATGCAGAAGCACGCTGCAAATCTTTCACGCCACCTATACGGGTAGAAAAGATACGCCGGACATCCTTTAATAAGTACCCAGTGCCGCTCAAATAAAGGTGTTGTTGGTCCCAAAGGGCAACAAGGGTATGAAAAATAGCTAGAGGGGGGGTGAATAGCTGTTTTAAAATTCTTTTCGTACCCTTGAAAAACTCAATTGCAAATGCGCACTTTATCAAGTAAGCGTTATGAAATGCGCCTAAGTGAGTGAGTGAAATGCACAGCGGAATTTAGTAATGAAAATAGGCGCAAAGTGTGATAAAGGGGCGCACACACACTCTAAGTATTTTGGCTCAAAGTGGTTGAAATAAGGAACTAAGGCAAATGATATAACAACACAACACAATTCAGTTCAATCAATCTACAATGAGTAAACAAGCAAATAGTGAGTGAAAATAATAACTTGAAAGAAATGACAAGATAATAACACAAGCTATTTGGAGAGGTTCGATCAATGAAAGATATACGTCCTCTACCAAGATGGTTAGTCTTGGATTTCTAATGGAGATCTTATATAATGAGAGAGTGTTACAAATTACAACTTTTGAGCTTCTACACTAACTCAAGATCTAATATTCTATGAATGAACAAATCCAAAACAATAACCGGTGTATCTCTAAAAGATGGATCTAAATGATCAAACTTAAAGAGGTGCGTGTGTGAATTTAGGATCAAGGCTCTTTAGATCTTTATGATTTAGAGCACAATGAAACTAAAGTGTTATAGCTTGAAGATCTGGGCTAAGGATGAAGGTATGAAGATGTTCTTGAGGAAATCTGGAAAACCGAAGGCAATCTTCAAATCTTCAACAAATGCTTTGAGAGAGAAATTCTTGAAATTCTTAGCAAAACTCAGCAACTTCAAAATGTTGAAGTTATGGGGTATTTATAGTGAACTTCAAAAAACTAGCCGTTGGAAATCCTTGTGGATAAGATGAGCTGTCACTCGTTGATTGGAGTATGCGAATATTATGGCCACTTTGACACTCAACATAAATATGACCGTTATGGACACGTGTCAATAGATTAGGCGCATATGCATCTTTTAACCACCGTTGGATCATTGGCGTAATTTGAATTCTCTTCAAGTTTTTGAGTCTTCAATAAATCACTGAGTGTTGAATAAACACATTGAGGCGTGTTGAGCCAAGAGGCGCATAAATACTGCGCGCGCTAGGGCATATGGCGCATGGCGCGTAGAATTAAAATGAGGCGCATAGCATTTCTTAGAAGAATGCTTATATGCGCGCGCTAGAAGGCGCATGGCGCATAGGCGCATAGGCGCATGGCTCTACTCAAAATGTGATTTTCTTGAATCTTGATCTTCTTGCCCTATTTCTAAGCCTATTCTATAACAATAGACAACTTAAAAAAATGAAGTATAAATACTTCTTACATGTGGGTCTAAAGTCCATGAAATAAAACTTAGGTGATGGATCAATCAAATCTAATAAATCCTATTACATTAAAACTGAGATATATGTGTGCATACCCAACAATCTCCCCCTATTTGATTGATGCCATTACCTACTATATCAAGGACAAACATTATGCTTGATAAAAACATGTCCAAATGAATGAAATTGGTAAATCATGTCTCAAGTTAATGCACACACTAGTCCAAGATATAGATTTCTAATCTATTCCAATAAGTATAAAGAATTACATATGGAAAGATAGAAACAACAGTTTAACACATTCAAAATGATGTATGAATTTTAGTTTTGAAAAGTGTTTAAACCAAGTTTAAACTCAATGTATGAAAGTATGAAACAATTCAATATGATGCATGAATTTAAACAATATTCAATGTTCTATAAACAAGGAGTTTGAGTGAACAAAGTTTGATAATAAGTGATGCATTGTTCTCATTAAAAATTGGAAAGTAGGAGTTACAGATTACAAGTTTTGAATAGAACAAAGACAAAAGATGTGCTAAAACAAGTAAGCACTAAAATCACTATCTTCAAAAGTGGTTTTACTAACAAAAAAAATTCTAACTTACAATCAAAGAAAACTAAGGATTAGGGGGCGCGTCGTCTTCCTTCAATCCTTCTTCAATTTCAGAAACAGAGCGCTGGATTTGTTTGGAAAGTTGATAGGCGCGGTTCACTAAACCATGAGTGTCCGTCACGCCGTCTCTGAGGTAGCGCAAATGACCAACATTGATGTTTTGATATTCATCAATGGTGCGTTGAGTAATGGCTTGCTGTTGAGCGACGTTTTCAGCAACGTTCTGAAAGTTTGCTTCAATAGCAGCCTGCGCTGAAACAATGTCAGAGGAAATCCTATCTGAACGCCTGTCTGCGCTGGAGTGAGCGGCGTTGAAGTGAGTGACAACTAACTCCTTCAAGACTTCAATCTTTGAAAGCAGGGAATTAATGTCAACAGGCGCGCTAGGAGCAGGGGCAGGGCTGGAAGAGGGCGCATGAGATCCAGGCGCATGTGAATCAGGAGCAATTGGAGTAGCGCTGGGTTCATCATTTGGTTCTGCGCCATATACAGATAGTCCCAGGATTTGTAGCTCATCCTTAACTTCGTTGAGCTTATCAACAACGCTCAATAACTTATTGCTATCTCCAGCCACCATCTCAAACAGTTTCCTTATATCCCCTGCTATGTTCAACTCTACTTCTTTTATAGCGTTTATAAAATCTTGGCCATCGGTGAGTTGGATGCCAGCGCTAATTCGCTCGTGAAGAGAAGCAAGAGTGCCTTTGAATAAATCGTTCATCTGATCAATAGCATCATTCCACTGTTGAGGGGTCAGGAAGTGTTTGTCCTTGATGTTGGCATCTATGCGCTTTATCTCCCCCCTTAATGGCAGCAATCTCATCAGCCTGCTGGGTAAGCATTGAAGTATGAAGCTCTAATTGTGAGTTCATTTGAGACTGGCCTTGCTGGAGTTGCTGTAGAAGAGAAATAACCACACTCATATCAGGAGTGGGAGGAGGAGGCGCAGGAGTAGAGGGGCGAGGAGTAGGAGCGCGGGGAGGAGATGGAATATATTCTGCACTTGAAGAAATTTCTTCAGGATGAGGCGCAGGAGCCTTTGGGCGCACAGAAGATGGTTTGCGCCTTAAAGGTTCTGGCTCCCCCTGAGGTTGATCCTCAATATCTTCACCAAATAAATCTGCAGAGATTTTATCTCTGACTTGTTGTCGATCAGAAGATGAAGGCGCATGAACAGTTGGAGGCGCAACAGGAGCAGGCGCGCGTGCATCAGCGCTAGACCTTGCGCCTTTGCGCCTTTCAGATTTAGATAAATCAGCAGCCTGTTTCATTCTGAATTCTTCATCCCTTTTAATTGCCCTTCCAGTCTACTGGCTTCTTTAGCGCGTTTCAGCTCCTTTTCTTCTTCAGTGTCGGTTCTGGGGCGCTTAGCAGGTCTGCTTGGTTCTTCAGCAATTCCTTTGCCTTTGCCTTTAACTGCGCCAGATTCTGCGCGTGGCGCTACTGTAGCTTCTTCACCATCTGCACCAGCTGCTTCTTCATCAGAATCAGTGGCTTCATCTACCAACTGAGCTCCTTTCACCCTTGGCGCGCGCTTGGCCATGCGCTTTCTGCGCCTTTTCATCACTAAACTGTCCTTACCAAAAATAGGAACATCAGTGGTCTGGTAGTCTGGGTTCTGAGCAAGGAAATTAGCAAGCGCAGGGTAGGATAGGAAGATTTTGGTGAGAATACGGCAGTGAGTCTTGAACTTCGTCTTGCCGTCAGCTTTGTTTTTATTGTACTTGTCAATCTGGTCCTGAAGATTAGTAGGCCAGTTGAGGATGGTCTTTGCCATAATAGCAGCAGTAAATTCCCACTGCTCCATTGTGAATCTGTTGACATTTCCAGTTTTGAAGATAATTGAAGTGCCAACCAGATGCGCAATATGCGCCAATAAGTCACCACCATCTCTAATTTCCACCGTTTTGATATTGTTTTGAAGAGTAGGGATACGAAGAAGAGTACGCGCCATAATGTTTTGAGCGGCGGCTGAATAAGAATTGATTTTGCCAGCTACACTCAAGGGGCCAGTTTTGTTGAAGTTGACAATGTTCTTTATAGTGCCTGCAGACATGGTTATCTCAACATCTTGAACTACGGCGCGAATGCGATAGCGCACCATCCCTTCAACGTCTGTTGGAATTTCCACAAATTCTGCTGTAGAGAAAAATTCATCAACGAGGAGCGGAGAGTAGAAAGGTTGCTCCAGAGTGAATAAAGGGAGAAGTCCAGCCAGTCTCATATATTCCATAACTTCGACACCCATAGGATCAGTAGATAGCTCGTTTAAATCAAATGTTTCACCAGGTCTGAAGTTAGATAGATCCTGAAAAATTAAACATTGAAAGGAATTAGTGTGAGTTAGGCGCATAGAATCATAAATAGGCAAAATGAGGACTGGGCGCATACACAATTTTAGGCGCATAAAATAATTAGGCGCAGAGAGTCATGAGCGCATAAGAGAGCACAGTGAGTCAAGGCGCATGATTATAGTGGGCGCATGAAATTATGAGGCGCATAGAAATACAGGGCGCATATTTATGGTTCTATGAAATATACTAAGGAAAATTTGAACATAAAAATTGACTATGAATTTGGGGGCGCATAGTAAGTGTAGGCGCATGATAATATTAGGCGCATAAAGGATTGAGGCGCAAACACATGTGAGCGCAAGAATCTCTTTGAGGCGCATAATGTCAATGTGCGCATAATCATACTAGGCGCATGAATTCATATATAGGCGCATTACTTATGTAAAAATTTAAACTAAGTATAAAAACTCACAAACACATGCAAACATGCATATGCAATTTTCAGAATCAAAACGTGAAAATTTTGAAAAACAAGTTTTGAAAATTTTGAAACCCAAGTCATGCAAAAATAATGAAGAACACGAAGAACATGCCTTGAGTGCTCGAAGAACACCAAGAACACATAATTCATGAAACTTCACCAAATCAAGCATACAATATATCAAAATGACCGCACGAAGACAAGGATAACAAATATGTAAATCAAAACAAATAAAATTCAACAACGAATCCAAAAAATAGATTCAAAGATCCGAAAAACCGAAAAGTCGAAAATGGTGATTTTTCAGATTCGCACCAAATAGCGAATTGATCGTTGAAAAAGTTAGTTATAAAGACTCGAAATCACAAAACGAACATAACCTAACAAACGATTTTGAAAACGGATCACCGAAGCAAGATTAATCAAGAAAAAATGCAATTTCGGGTTTTTGAAAAAGACGGAAAAACAGAAATTGACGAAACAGAAAAAAATTTGCAGAAATTTAGGAGTTTAAGGGTTGAGAATTCATACCATTTCCTCTTGGGTAGATTTTGTAGCTTTTTTAGGACCCATAACAGTTGTATATAGAGATGAGAAAATGAAAAGATGAATAAAAGTGTGAGAGAAAGAGACGAGAGAGAAAGAGCAGAGAGAGAAATGGGAGGATAGAGAGACTGGAAGAGAGAGAGGGTAGGGGTGTATGGAAATATATATAGGTTATGATTAAAAAATTTGCACTGATATGGAAAAAATACAGACAAAAATTTAAAAAGATGGGAAGTTGAAAAGATTTGCATTAATGAGGGGTTTTGAAAAAGACGGCTCATCATGACATAAGTACGGCTCATTAATGAGGGATTTTGATGATTTGAAAAACATTAAATGCAGAATAACATAAAGTTTCATGATGTGACATTTTGGGTAAAAGAAAAACTGCTCCACTTTCCCTTTAAGTGTATGAGCAATTTTGATTAATTTTTGCACAAACCCCAAAAACATCTATTTTGGTGTAAGTTTGGGGTGCAAGAGATATATCCCCATAAAATAAAATTTTTGAAAAACGTAAAACGAGGGAAAAATTTAATTGCACAAGTACCCTTGAACAATTAAAGGAATGTCAAAAGACAAAGATTCCTATAATAAATGATCAGAATAAACGTACCATGTACTTGTGAAAAATTAAATGCGTTTACTAATTGAGGGAATTAATATGGTAGCATTGATTGAGCCGCAGTTATAAAGAGGCGCATAGTCTCTTCTAGGCGCGCAGAATGACTTAAGAGGCATTGAATGCTAGGCGCGCGCTGGAATTTGGCGCGCAGAGAGTTGAGCGCGCAGAAGTATTAGGCGCGCATAGTTTCCTTGAAACTTGAAATGATTTATCTTATTGTCCTAATATACTCATATAACTTAACAAAACATAAAATCATTAGTATTGACAAAACTATATTGAATTTAGTTGAGTTCAAGCATACCCATTTCACCTCTCAAAAACATGAACCGTTTCGCGTCGAGAGCTTTCGTTAGAATGTCGGCGATTTGATAGTCGGTTCCCACGTGTTCCAAATGTATATTGCCTTTCTCCACGTGGTCTTTGAGGAAGTGATATTTGATGTCGATGTGTTTGGTCTTTGAGTGCATGACAGGATTTTCAGAAACCGCAATTGTTGATGTATTGTTGCAGTAGATGGGACAATTTTCTTCGATGATATCATAGTCCACCAATTGCTGCTTCATCCAGAGTATTTGACAACAACAACTTCCCGCAGCGATATATTCGGCCTCGGTTGTTGAGACAGATACAAAAGCTTGTTTCTTACTTGCCCATGACACAAGTCGATATCCGAGGAAATGACAAGTGCCACTAGTGCTTTCCTATCAATTGTGCAAGCTGCATAATCCGCATCTGAATAACCTACAAGTTTAAAGTTCGAATCTTTGGTGTACCAAAGTCCAAGGTTAACAGTGCCAGAGAGATATCTTATAATACGTTTCACAGCAATTAAGTGTGCTTCTCTAGGGTCGGATTGATAACGAGCACAAACACAAACACTAAACATAATATCAGGCCTACTAGCAGTGAGATAAAGGAGTGAGCCAATCATACCTCGATAGAGCGTTTGATCAACACGTTTACCTTTTAAATCTTTGTCGAGTTTGTTGCCGGTGGCCATTGGAGTATCGTATGATTTAGCGTTCTCAAGTCCAAACTTCTTGATTAAGTCCTTTGTGTATTTGGCTTGATTGATAAAGATGCCTTCACTCATTTGCTTGATTTGAAGCCCGAGGAAGAATGTGAGTTCTCCCATCATGCTCATTTCAAACTTGCTCTTCATTAGTTTCTCAAAACGCTTGCAAAACAATTCATTAGTAGAATCAAATATAATATCATCAACATAAATTTAAACAAGTAATTTATGACCATTATGTTTGGTAATGAAAAGAGTCGTATCGATTTTACCGCGAGTGAAGCCTTTTTCGATGAGAAACTTTGATAAAGTATCATACCATGCTCTTGGTGCTTGTTTGAGTCCATACAAAGCTTTCTGGAGTTTGTATACATGATTTGGAAATTGTGAATCTTCAAACCCAGGTGGTTGAGCAACATAGACTTGTTCTTAGAGTTCACCATTTAGAAACGCGCTCTTCACGTCCATTTGATATAACTTGAAGTTCTTGTGAGCGGCGTAAGCTAGAAATAATCTGATAGCTTCAAGTCTTGCTACGGGCGCAAAAGTTTCATCGTAGTCGATTCCTTCTTCTTGCCTATAGCCTTGTGCAACCAATCTTGCTTTGTTTCTCGTGATGGTTCCATTCTCGTCCATCTTGTTCCTGAACACCCATTTCGTACCAATCACTCCATGATCATTTGGTCTTGGAACTAGAGTCCAAACCTTACACCGTTCAAATTGATTGAGTTCTTCTTGCATTGCAACAACCCAATTAGGATCTTGGAGCGCTTCATCAGCCTTCTTCGGTTCAATTTGAGAGATAAAAGCAGTGTAAGCATCAAAGTTTGTAGCTCTCCTTGTACGAACACCAACTTGTAGATCACCGATGATATTAGCAATTGGGTGACCTCTAACTTCACGAATTTCAGGAGGTAAGTTAGGTTGAGTCGTAGAAACTTGAAGGTCTTCAATTGGTACATCTTCACTAGATTCAAAGTCATTGGAATTTGGGGGTTGAACTGGCTCATAATTGAAATTTGGGTTTACACCAGATGCAGCAGTAGAAATAGGCACGTGAGAGGAATCATGAGGCGCATCATTTGAGTGAGGCGCAATAGAGGATTCACCAGGCGCATTATACATTGAATTAGGCGCATTTGATGTAGATGGATTTCCTTGTGTTGATAAATTCTGATCTTGAGTGGGCGCAACATAAATAGGAGCACCTGTATCATTTAGCTCAATAGAATCATCAGCAACATTTGGAGCCAAATGTGGCTCAAGGAGAGAATGTTCATCAAAAGTAACATGTACAGATTCAACTATCACTAATGTAGTTCTGTTAAAAACACGAAAAGCTTTAGAGTGTTTGGCATACCCAACAAAAATACCTTCGTCGGCTTTGGCATCGAATTTACCTCTATGTCCGTTTCCGTTGTAGAGGATATAACATTTGCAACCAAAGATCTTGAAGAATGAAATGTTGGGAGTTCTACCACGCCAAAGTTCATACGGAGTCTTGTTGTGAAGTTTGTTGATGAGGGAACGATTTGAGTAAAACATGCAGTGTTGATAGCTTCTTCCCAAAAGTACTTAGGCAATTTAGCTTCAGCTATCATCGTCTTTCCCGCTTCAATCAACGTTCTATTCTTTCGTTCAACAACACCATTTTGTTGAGGGACTCCGGCGGTTGAAAAGTTGTGATCTATCCCATGATCTTCACAATATCGAGCAACACCGTTGTTCTTGAATTCTGTTCCATTGTCGGATCGAACACTAACGATGTCATCTTCTTTTTGGGTTTGGAGCAGTCGAAATAAGGTAGTGAGAATATCATAACAATCATCTTTTGTAATCATCATCTCTACCCATGTATATCTTGAATAATCATCCACCACAACTAGAGTATACTTGTTTCTTCTAATGCTTGCGGTGGAAACTGGTCCAAATAGATCAATGTGAAGCAGTTGCAAACATCTTGTAGTTGAAGGATTAGACTTGCTTGAAAATGACTGCTTCGGTTGTTTGCCAAGTTGACATGCGGCGCACTTTTTGTCATGATGATCAGCAACCTTGGGAAGTCCTTTGACAAGATTATTCCTGCTGAGTTTAGATAGATACTTGAAGTTCAAGTGACTTAAGCGCTTGTGCCACAGCCAACTATTTTCGTTCACACTTTTTGCTACAAAACAAAGATTAGTACTAGAGTTCATACTATGGAAATCAATAATATAAATATTTGTCTTACGATATCCCGTGAGTAAGATAGCTCAAGTTTTGCCATTCTTGATAAGACATTGCGTTGAAGTGAAATGGCATTCTAATCCTTTGTCGCAGAATTGAGATATGGATAATAAGTTGTGCTTGAGCCCTTCGACGAGTGAGACTCTTTCAATGCACACTTTATCTTTCTTGAGCTTTCCATATGCTACAACTTGACCTTTGTTATTATCGCCAAATGTTACGGAGGGACCTCTTTCTTCATGGACATCTTCTAATAAGTATTCATCTCCAGTCATGTGTCTTGAACATCCACTATCGAGAATCCATTCATAATTTCTAGCTTTTGAAGATCCAGCCATGAAACAAAGAACCTGAAATATAGACATTTAAGCAGGTCCCCTTTATTCCTTTTGGGTCCTAGGGTTAGCAACTTTTGACAACCCACTCTTGCTTGACCTTAGGATTTTTACGTCCTTTGGCATTGGGAGTGAATCGCAAAAGGTATTCCACGGCCTTGTATCCTGAACAATCACAAATGGAACAATGATGAAAGCCACCAATCACATGAGTTTTCACAAACTCTTTACTTTTCTTGGGGATGGCATTCTTCTTTGGGTCAAATGAACTAGCCTTAACAAAATCTTTCTTTTGAAATTTTGGAGCGCTTTTTCTCGGAGGGCGCATAGGGCTAGGAGGCGCACGGCGATGAGGCGCGTGGCTCTTAGGCGCATAATGAGTACTCGGAGAAGGAGCGCGCCTATTTTCAAGAATGATTTTGCTAGGAGATGGTTCATCTGTAGCTATATCTTTCCCATTAGCTTTCCCAAATTGCTTCGTTGGGTAGACATAATGGAATGTTTGTCTCTTGACTTTTTCCTGTCCTTTACCCATTGAATTAGAATGTTTTTCCTTGGGAATTTCAAAAGTTTGTTGGTTGGTAAATTCACTATCTCTTTCAGCACAGACATCACATTTAAAGTTGTCACTAGTTGATGAGAATCCCAAGCCACTTTTATCACCACTGACTTTTTGGGACTCAAATATATTCTCCATAGTGACACGAGAATTGGACCACTCATTTGTAATCTTTTTTAAGATCAGTAATTTGAGCAACCAATTCATCGTTTTGAACTTTAAGAAGTGAGTTCTGTTCTGTTAGAAAAGTGTTTTTAACAGTAAGAGGAGTCATGCTCTTTATCTACTCCTTAAGGAGGGTGAGTTCAGATTTAAGTAGAGATTTCTCGGTCTTAAGCTGGGAAATTTCATCACATGATAGTGCTAAAGCTTCCTTCATACTATCAAATCAAGTAATTACCTTTTCAGCGTTCTTGAACAATTTTTCTTGTTCAGCAATCACTTCATCATTGATTTTGGAGATTGGAGAAGTTGGTTCAACCTGTGGTCTAATGTATGCTCATTTTCTCAATTTGTTCCTTTCTCCAAGATCACATCGTGAGAATAACAATCCACCATCGTTTTGAGCCGGAGTGAGAAATCCTTGTTCAACGAGCTCGCTGATGGTTGGTCCTTTCTTCTTTTTCACTTCTTGAAAACCTGCAGATTTCTTGATAGGTTTATTCAAGGCATTCATATCGGGAACATCCTTGGAGAAGTCATCATCAGAATCATAAGCATCAACTTCATCATCATTT
Source organism: Campanula takesimana (assembly GCA_026119855.1). Taxonomy (NCBI): domain Eukaryota; kingdom Viridiplantae; phylum Streptophyta; class Magnoliopsida; order Asterales; family Campanulaceae; genus Campanula; species Campanula takesimana. The sequence goes on from JAOWBW010000372.1 coordinate 816,440, forward strand.
GCCATCAAACAAACGAGTCCATCATCGGAATCTTCATTGCTCTCATCGGAGTCTGTTTCAATCCAAGTGTTGTGCTCATTTGCTGGTGCTTCTTCTTCAGCAACCATTCCCTTGTGACGAGTGAACTTGGGAGTGAATTTGGGAGTATGGCTGCTCTTCTTCTGCATATATTCAAATTTGGGGATCGGGCAGCTTGATGCAAAATGTCCGGGTTTCCTGCAATTAAAACAGACAAGATCTTCTTTCCTTTTTGAATCACTGCTCCTTGAAAACTTTTGAGGAGCTTTGCTGGTAGATCCTTGAAATTTGTTGGTTGAGCTGGGTCTTGAGAATTTTCTGAACTTTTGAAATTTCTTCACAAATAAAGCGAAGTCTTCATCATCCATGTCTAATAGCTCAGAAGTAGAAATTTTGGGATTTGAACTTTTCTCATCTTGTACAGGCGCAGGAACAGGCGCAGGTGCAGGCGCGGTTTCTCTGTGCGCCACCATAGCCATAGATTTTGATTTTCCTTCAGTTTCGCTAATTCGCTGAAGTTTGAGTTCGTAAACTTTGAGATTTGCATAAAGGTTCCTTAATGTCCATACATCTAAAGTTCCAGCGTCTTCAAGAGCGCTAGATTTATGTAGGTATCTTGATCCAAAAGCTTGTAGAAAATTTACATTCAAATCTTTGTTGGTAAACTTCATGCCAAGTGAAATACACAGATTGATAATTTCACAGTAACGTTCATAAGTTTGCCTCAAGTTTTCACAGGGGAGTTGAGAGAAATTGTTGAATCTCTTTTGTACTTCGTATTTCTTGTTCTCCTTGCAAACCGTGTCTCCTTCAATATGCTCTTCAATAGCATCCCATAGCTCATTAGCGGTAGCACAATGCATGACTTGTTGTTTCATAGCCGTGCTTAGAGTGCTTAGAAGAATGTTTCTTGCTTTGCCATCATTTGCAACTCTTCTAATTTCTTCCTCGGTCCATTCTTCCCTTGGTTTTAGAACTGTAGGTTGAGCAGCGTTGGTGCGTGGATTAGGATTCGCCTTCATCGGAATATAAGGTCCATAAACGACGGTGTCATGGAGCCTTTCATCGATTGAGTTGAGATGAGTCAATATGCTGAATTTCCACACGTCAAAATGATCTTCATCAAAGACCAGAACGTGAGTGTAGTTTGCAGTTGCCATAGGTTTTGAGTTTGCCATTTAGAATCGGCACCCAAGCTGTTAAGCTTGAAAAACGAAAAATGTTTTATAAAGGTGTTTGCTCTGATACCACTTGTTGGTCCCAAATGGCAACAAGGGTATGAAAAATAGCTAGAGGGGGGTGAATAGTTGTTTTAAAATTCTTTTCGTACCCTTGAAAAACTCAATTGCAAATGCGCACTTTATCAAGTAAGCGTTATGAAATGCGCCTAAGTGAGTGAGTGAAATGCACAGCGGAATTTAGTAATGAAAATAGGCGCAAAGTGTGATAAAGGGGCGCACACACACTCTAAGTATTTTGGCTCAAAGTGGTTGAAATAAGGAACTAAGGCAAATGATATAACAACACAACACAATTCAGTTCAATCAATCTACAATGAGTAAACAAGCAAATAGTGAGTGAAAATAATAACTTGAAAGAAATGACAAGATAATAACACAAGCTATTTGGAGAGGTTCGATCAATGAAAGATCTACGTCCTCTACCAAGATGGTTAGTCTTGGATTTCTAATGGAGATCTTATATAATGAGAGAGTGTTACAAACTACAACTTTTGAGCTTCTACACTAACTCAAGATCTAATATTCTATGAATGAACAAATCCAAAACAATAACCGGTGTATCTCTAAAAGATGAATCTAAATGATCAAACTTAAAGAGGTGCGTGTGTGAATTTAGGATCAATGCTCTTTAGATCTTTATGATTTAGAGCACAATGAAACTAAAGTGTTATAGCTTGAAGATCTGGGCTAAGGATGAAGGTATGAAGATGTTCTTGAGGAAATCTGGAAAAACGAAGGCAATCTTCAATTCTTCAACAAATACTTTGAGAGAGAAATTCTTGAAATTCTTAGCAAAACTCAGCAACTTCAAAATGTTGAAGTTATGGGGTATTTATAGTGAACTTAAAAAAACTAGCCGTTGGAAATCCTTGTGGATAAGATGAGCTGTCACTCGTTGATTGGAGTATGCGAATATTATGGCCACTTTGACACTCAACATAAATATGACCGTTATGGACACGTGTCAATAGATTAGGCGCATATGCATCTTTTAACCACCGTTGGATCATTGGCGTAATTTGAATTCTCTTCAAGTTTTTGAGTCTTCAATAAATCACTGAGTGTTGAATAAACACATTGAGGCGTGTTGAGCCAAGAGGCGCATAAATACTGCGCGCGCTAGGGCATATGGCGCATGGCGCGTAGAATTAAAATGAGGCGCATAGCATTTCTTAGAAGAATGCTTATATGCGCGCGCTAGAAGGCGCATGGCGCATAGGCGCATGGCTCTACTCAAAATGTGATTTTCTTGAATCTTGATCTTCTTGCCCTATTTCTAAGCCTATTCTATAACAATGGACAACTTAAAAAAATGAAGTATAAATACTTCTTACATGTGGGTCTAAAGTCCATGAAATAAAACTTAGGTGATGGATTAATCAAATCTAATAAATCCTATTACATTAAAACTGAGATATATGTGTGCATACCCAACAGGTGTCTACTGATGCCGGATACGTCAGGCACTGGGTCCAGATACCGAACATATGCACCTACACAGCTTATACCTGTAAATTGAAGATGAAATAACGCATTTTAGTACATGAGATGAATGCAGATAGTTCATATAGTCTTGAAATCTATATATAACAACATACTCAGGATATGAGAGACGTCATGTAACGTAATGGTCATCTCCCCCCAAGTCATGTGGAACGAGTTAGTCTCAGGAGACCACCGTTCCAAAAATGCCGTCATCAACGCGAAGTTAGGCCTCTGAATGGTGGCATCTTGCAGCTGCTGGAGGCCCGATGCATCAACGTGGGTCAGCCAGGCTCTATCAGTATCATCCAGATCACCATGCTTGAACCTGTTTATTACAAACAAAAAATATAATCAATACTCGAGTTCGAGAAAAGCATGGGATGAATGGAATTTTTAGAGTGTGTGCAAAATAACTTCAATATTTTAATAGTTTCACATTAATGATTATCTTACTTGTGCAGATGCTGCAGTCTCGTATGGAAAGTCACCACTGACTCGCTAGTGGCGTCCCTCCAGATCTCTCGGGCTCTGTGATCACCAAACCCGTATATAAGAGTAACAACCTCTGGGCCGCCACCTGGGTCACTCTGAATCTGCTATGATGGTGGCTCCTCCTCACCCGCATCCTGCCTCCTCCTCCGTCCCTGCCCTCTAGCCACATTCGGACCCCCCCCCCCCCCCGCCTCCTCCCATGCCTCAAAGGTCTAACATCTATCTCCTCCTCCTCCTCCTCCTCATCCTCATCCTCCACCTCATCCTCATCCTGCCCCTCCCCCTCCTGGTCGCCATCCTCACTATCCCCCTCGTCCTCCTCCCCATCCTCACTATCCCCCTCGTCCTCCTCCCCATCCTCACTATCCCCCTCGTCCTCCTCCTCACTATCCCCTCCCTCCTCCTCCTCCTCCTCCTCAACATCATCAGATGCTACCGCCTCCTCCTGCCTTCTCTTGCTCCGCATTTCTTTTCTCTGCAGATGCGTTGCAGCCTTCCTCTTTCTATTAGACGCGGTCATACGTTCACGTGGCTACAAAAAAAAAAAAAAAAACAAACAATAAATAAGCTTTTTACAACACTGAGACACATCTCGTGTTGTCCAACACGAGACACATCTCGTGTTGTCCCACACGAGATGTGTCTCGTGTTGTCCCACACGAGATGTGTCTCATGTTGAACAACACGATAAAATACTCGATTGAGTTCAGAAGCCATTAAACCCTCAGTTCATACAAAAATGATTGAATCAATTTGATATAATCAAACAAAAATTATACATTGGGAATTTGGTGAGTGTAAAATTAGGTTAAAATAACATTTTAATTTACATTACCTTTTTTACAGGAACGGTGCTAGATGAAGCTCCGGCGGCGGCGATGGCAGTGGCGGTAGAGGCGGCGGCGCCGGCAGGAACCTTGGGAATTTTTACTCTCGCCATTGTCGTCGTGTGGTGGTGGTGCGCGGCTCGTCTTCTTCGTCGTCGGTAGAGATGTCGTTTAGGAGAGATAGACTGGAAAGAGGGGAGAGGGAACGATTGAAATCAAAAAAATCAAATTAAGTATATAAAGGGGTATTTGGGTAATTTACTTGGTTCCCTGTATTTTACCTTCCCTGTATATAACTATATCCTATAACAATATATATGCATACAATTTTTCGAGATTCACTTATGTCAATGTAAATCAATGACCAGAGGCATAACGTAATTTGAAAGAGATTACCCGATGTTCGTCCGTCATAGCTTAGATGGAGGGTGTTCAAGATAGCAAGATGGCGCAAGACAGCGGGTGTTGCCAAAACGGGCAGCTTATTTCAGCTCCGTTGGTGAAGATTTTCGCGGCAACGGCTTTGTCTGGCTGTGGCGCAGTTGCCTATGGTGTTCGCTTACCTTGCCGAAGTGTCGCCGACGAGGGTAAAGGGTCGCCGGAGTTGACGAGGCGATGAATAACGTGTTTCGAGACCGATAATGGCATTTTTGCGTCGTTGAACTCGGTTTAAGGAGCGGACCTCATTTATTTGTTGATGTGTGTGTAGATCTGGCCGGAATCTGGCCGGATTAAGTCGTACACATCGACGGCGTTTAGCAGCGTACCTGAAGGCCGATGACGGTGATTTTGGTTTTGACGGCTTCGTCTCGTTGAGGGGAGTCCAGATCTGGTGTCAATTTGGTGTTTCTATTGTCGAAGCTATGGCCGGAAAATGAAGTCGCCGGCAAGGAAGGAGAAAGCCAAAATGAGCTAGGGTTTTCTGGTCCTTTCTTTTGCAGCTTTTGTTTATTGATTTCCACACCACCATTCCTCTCTTAACCCACCAATAGTCAAAAAACAGTGATGGGGACTTGTATTCTCTGTACAAACGTTGCCATCCATTTTCCGGCGAAGTCGCCGGAATCTGCATACGTCACCCTTTTTCCTTTTTTTTTTTTTTGAGTGTTCACGGCAGTGTATAGAGTGTGAATAAAGAAGAAAAGAATGGCCGAAAATCTGGGATTGAACTTTTTTAGGTTAGCAAGACATCGTTTCCCGGCAATGGAACCAATTGATCGAGCATAAAATGTGATCAATGCCGGATCCGCGGTTTGGATATCTAGAGAACTTGCTAACCTGCAAAATGAACACCGTGAGCTTAGCCGGGGCTTCACCGGCGAAGGCCCTCGGGTGTGAGAATAAGTTAGATGCTCTTGAGAGAGAAAACATGGAGAGGAAAGAGAGGTAGGGTGAGAGACCAGACCTAAATTTAGGGTTTTAGTCCCCTATTTATAGTGGTAGGTCCAAGAGTCTTGTGGGCCAGTTTCCCTAATGGGCTAGGCTTCCCTTAGTGCGGAATGTTCCAGATAGATGTGGCGATGATGTCATAGTGTCTATAGTCAGAAGAGCTGTAGAGCTGAGCTCAGAAAGCGAGTGCTGAGAGCTGAGGCGAGAGCTGAGAACTGAAGCGAGAGCTGAGAGTTGAGAGCTGAGGCGAGAGCTGAGAGCTGAGAGCTGAGGCGAGAGCTGAGAGCTGAGGCGAGAGCTGAGAGCTGAAGCGAGAGCTGAGAGCTGAGCTTACTAACGAGCTGGTCTCAGTGACGAGCTGAAGAGTATGGTGTGCCAAGGTGAGCCTATAGAGACGAACAATGATGGCCCATTAGTTTTGAACCGGGCAAGCCCAATAGTCGCTCCCGGGTTATTCCTTTCACTAATGAAAACAGGAGGGTCACTGAAGATCAGACAATTGAATGAGCAGCCAAAAAAAAAAGTATGAAAAAAATGAAGCAAGAGACTGTTATTGACTAAGATACAAAATTTACATACAGTCAACGATGCGTCAATAAAAGTTAATATGCTACGGTAGCACTACATATTGGCAGTTGATTCTTTAATTTCTTCCAAGGTAATGGTCTGCATAAGAAAGAAAGTAAATGTGTTTAAAAGACGACATGAGAAATCCAAAATAATATAAGAGAAATCTTAGAAGATAGTCTTTCTGGAAAACTATTTTAGAAGTTTAAAATTACTAAAGAGAACTAACTGTGAATTTCAAAGAATTAAGGGGCACATTGATTGCCTTGAAGTTATTCAATCGAAACAAAAATTGTTATGGTATCCAACTTGTTTCTTTCATATATTAAACATCTACCAATATTGAGAACTTAGAAAAAGGAGACTGAGTGGGTTTCATGAAAAAGGATGGATGCTTTGGGTGTGTTTGCCTTTGCGGTTTAGTTGATTTTATTAGTGAGGTTGGGGTGGGGGTGGACTTTTTTTTTTTGCAAGGTTCTAAAAAGCGCTAGGCGGTCGCTAGGCGCCGCAGCAGGGCCAAGCGCCTAGGCGGGGGGTCTAAGCGGATTTAGGCGGGGCCGAGAATTCAGAAATAGTTATAATATCTTAGGCGGGACTTAGGCGCTTCATGAACGCCTAGCGCCTAAGCGGGGCCTAGGCGGCCTAGACAGGGTCTTTTAGAATACTGCTTTTTTGTAATGATTCAAGAAGTAAGAGAGATTGAAAGATGGAACCAAAAAGAAAAAGAAGGGAACCACAACATTACTAGGCGAACACAGCTAAAATGAGATATGGAACGTGTGTGTGGAAGCAAGACGTTTCATTGCAAGTCAAATTGCACGAAACTTGTGTTCGTTAGATGTAATTTAGGTTAGGCAAAAACCATATTTTCGTTACAGAAATTTAGCTCTTTTCAAAATGTCCTCACTGAACTATTTTTTTTTTCATAATGTTCTCACTGAACTTCCACCATTTTCAAAATGTGCTCACTCTGTCAACAAATTCGCTAAAAATATAATGAAATTTAGCCACATGACCTTACATAAGTAATCTTGTTAAATACGATCAAGGATTAATGGATTTTGGGGGAATTAATTTGTTATGTTTCCTATAAACTACAAGCTAATGACATTTTACATTAATTAAGTTGTAGTCTTCAGCATACATGTCAACAATGTAAACATATTGGTTGAAAACTTAATGAAGTGAGCACATTTTGAAAATTGGGAAAATTCAGTGAGAACATTTTGAAAATAATAGCTTAGTGAGAACATTTTGAAAAGGGCTAAAATTCAGTGACTAAAGTACTCCCTGCGTCCCAGGGTATATGTCCACCTTTCCTTTTTAGTCAGTCTCAGAATATATATGCCCACTTCCAAAAATAGCAAAGAATATTTACTATTCCTCCCACTCATTCTCTCTCCTACTTTACTTTTATACTCACAACACCAATCAACTTACTATCCCTCCCCCGCTCATTCTATCTCCTACTTTACTTTTTATACTCACAACACATTACATCATTTCCACCATTTCTTAATCTCGGTGTAAATGGGAGGGTGGGCATATACTCTGAGACGGAGGGAGTATAGTTTTTGCCTTTAGGTTATCCTCATTCTATCTATATGCATGTTATTTGGCTGAACTATGAGGATGAGATGAAGAACCTGTTCTTGGCCAGCAAAATCATTATCAGAGGTGAGAAAAAGCATACAATGGCACTCCTTCCTGTGAAAAAAAATAAAAAAAATAAAAAAAATCCACCCTTAGAATATGATATGCTGGCTACAAATTATAACAGGTGAAAAGTGTAATACCCAGAAAATTTATGATTTTTATTTTAGGATTTAATTATATTTTGTGTTTTTATTATTATTAGTGATACAAGTAAATTATTATTGGACTTCAATTTGATTCGGACTGTTTAGTGTTAGGATTTTAATAATGTTATTGAGTTATTTGTTTTTGATTAAAGTCCATATTTCTTTTTGGGGTCATCTAATAGGTAGCATTTTGATTGGGCTTTTCGGTAGAATTTGGGTCACTTAATAAATATACATGATGTTTATATTTGGTTTAGGTTAATTAAGTTTTAAGTTAATTTTGGATATTAGCTTAGTAGTGAATAATTGTTTTATTGGGGCCTGTTAGATAACTAGTTATAATGGGCTAATAGTAATTTGATTTGGGTCATTTGAAATAAATTATGACTAGATTAATTTGTTGGGCTTGATCTATTTAAATAAAAGGACATATTGTGATAGTATTTACCCTAAACCTAAGTAGAAGACTGTAGGGATTTTAAGGCCCAAACACAATTGCTAGATTGATAAAGATGAAAGCACAAACTAACACAATAGCAAGAACAGAACAAAATTGAAAAATAGATGAACACGAGAGATTTACGTGGTTCACCAACTTGGCTACATCCACGGGCGACGGAGAATCAATTCACTATAATCAAGAAGAGTACAAGGAGAATCAAGGTGAAAACCTTTCACACAATCTCACAATCTCTCACAATAGTGAATAACCTAGCTTTTCTATCAATCTCTCTCTCTCTACAAGGCTTCCAAGTCACAAGAATAGGTCTGGAGGCTTGTCTATATTTATACACGAAATATAGACCCAACCCTAGAAGAAAAGGAGTCCAAATCACAGCCAAAATCTGTTTCCAAATCGGTTCAGGAATCCCAATCCCGACACTGTGGGCGACCGCCCAAACCCGAAGTGGTCGACCGCCCAAGTCATCAGACTGTTGGACCTTTGGATCAGCAATGTGGGCGACCACCCATAACCCAAGTGGGCGACCGCCCAGACCTCCTGTCTGGTTTTCTTCTCCGTTGCAAGACCAATTCAATTCAAGTCCAAATTGAGAGTCACCCTCAACAATTCTCCACCTTGACGATCAATTCCGAAAAGCTTGTACATCAAGAGAACATCTCTATCTCCGCCGCCCCGCCCCTACGGGCATCAATGACTAGTAACACCAACTAAGTCCAAGAACTTCTTGAACTTAGCAATCGAAACCTTCGAACCCGGCTTTGTCAACATGACCGCCTCCGTTATAGTCATAACATCCCCAATACAACCATCACTATTCTTGCCATACACAATGCACACACAAGCATTTGAATATGAAACCCGTGACACATCATCTTTAGACTTGGGACTATCTAAAGAATATAACCATTTCACCTGGTAAGAATCATTGATATCTATTGCAGTCACAAGAATTCCATCGACATAAACAAGATAACTCAATGTGCCATCACTACAAACCATCAAGTAAACACAACAATCATATCCACTCCTAGCATAACCATGGGTAACAATAAAAGTGTCGAACCTTTTATACCACTGTCGATTTGACTTCTCCAAATCATACAAGGACCTCTCTAACAGGCAAACATGATCCTTACCCTCGACAACAAACCCTTCAGGCCGGCGCATGTAGATCTCCACCTCAAACTCTAGATCCCGGATCGCCACAATGCTTAACAAGTTGTGAATAGATAAGTGTCTAACAACCGGTGAAACAAAATCATTGTAGTCTACCCCAAACATTGGAGTACCATCTCTGAACTTGTAGATCCACTTGTGACTGACTAACACCTTCTTTGGTGGTGATCTAACAAATTCTCATGTCTGACTTTTAATAAGAGATACCATCTCTTCTTTCACAACGACCGACAACACATCAGATTTATCACACGATATAACTTAATTGGAAGAAATTAATTTATGCATAGTTACTGTTTTCGCAGCGGACAATGCATAAGTCACCATATCCTCCAAACCATATCGAACTCTACCAAAAACAATGGTAGTCTCTACCTGCTTGTTGGTCTCCTCCTCTTGAACTGGAGCATCAATTGGAGTCGCTTCATCAGACACATCATTAACATCTAAGTCAAGTTCCACCATATCCTTTTCATCTCCGACTAACTCCACCTGTTCATATATTCGTTCTGCAGAACACTTTTTCCCACGGAGAAGTAGAGCAACATCTCTACATGTCAGGAACTTAGATGCCACCGGATTCCATGACCGAAATCCCTTCACTCCAGTTGTATACCCAACAAAGGAACATCCTTTGTCCCTTGGATCCAATTTGTTATTCACACAAGCATACAAGGGACACCCAAAAATACACAATCTTGAGTAATCTCCTAGAGAGCCTGACCACATCTCCACTAGAGTCTTCATCCCAATACAAAAATTTAGAGAACGATTAGCCCAGTGAGCAGTCATCCTAATCGCCTCCACACAAAATTCTGTACCCAACAATGCCTGTGACAACAAATACCAAGCCTTTTCTGTCATCCCATTCAAGCCAATGTGACCCAATGTCATGTCCCATGATTGAGTAACCCCCGCCTCAACCATTGACCCCGTTGCAATAGACACATCACCAACAACCGTAGACCCAAGAAGCTTTTACAATGTCCCCACCTTCTTTCCCTTCAATGCCACCAAGTCACCTTTAATAGCCGATAATTCGCCATTCGCAATGGACAAACTATACCCAAGGCTATCCAAGGTGCCTAGAGAAATCAGGTTCTTCTTCAATTCAGGAACATACCTGACATTCTGTAATATCCGCACTACTCCATCAAACATCTTAACCTTAATCGTCCCAATACCAACAACCTTGCATGCAGTATTATTCCCCAACAAAACTACTCCACCAGAAGACTTATACGAACAAAACCATGCCCGGTTGGGACTAATATGATAAGAACAACCCGAATCCAAAATCTAACTATCACGAATTTCGGTATCCGGATCACAAGCAGTAAGTGCATCACAGTCACTGTCATCACTAGTGTCTCCAAACACCACTCCAGCTTCACCCTTTGCCTTTGTGGTTGTATCCTCTTGGTTTGGACAAAACCTTCTAATGTGCCCCTTTTCCTTGCAACCATGACATATCACATTCTTTTGCCATTCACTTGAACCAGATTGACCCTTCCTTGACTTTCTGCCGCTTCTAGCTACTAACCCATCACCTTGAGATTCGGCACTTGTTGAGGTCAAGTGCGTCTCAATGACTTCCCGTTGTAGTAGAGCGTTCTTGATCTCTTCCAAAGAGATCTCATCCTTGTCATACAACACTGTCTCTCTAAAGTGCATGTATTCCGGAGGTAGAGAACAAAGCAATCTTACCGCCAATTGCTCATCATCTATCACGACATCGACATTCTTCAAGTCCATGACCAAGCCATCAAACTCATCAAGATGTTTCTCCAAAGACTCACCTGTTTTGAGTTTACACTCCTCGAGTTTCTTCAATAGTAGCAACCTGTTACTAATACTCTTAGTCATGTACAATTGCTCAAGCCTAAGCCAAAGCGCTGCCACAGTCTTCTCACTCACAACCTCCCTCAATACCTCATCTTTAAGACTCAAGTGTAAGAGAGATAAAGCCTTCTCGTCCATATCATCAAATTGTTCATCCGTCAAGCTTGCCGGTTTCCTCGCCTTCCCAAGCAAAGCCTTGACACAATTTTTACCCACCAAGATTGCTCGCATCTTCACTTGCCATAAACCAAAATTGACCTTGCGGTCAAATTTCTCAATTTCGTACTTCCCTGACATCGTTACCAATAAGCAATACAAGATCCACAAACCAGAAGCTCTGATACCAATTGTAGGGATTTTAAGGCCCAAACACAATTGCTAGATTGATAAAGATGAAAGCACAAAATAACACAATCGCAAGAACAGAACAAAATTGAAAAATAGATGAACACAAGAGATTTACGTGGTTCACCAACTTGGCTACATCCACGGGCGATGGAGAATCAATTCACTATAATCAAGAAGAGTACAAGGAGAATCAAGGTGAAAACCTTTCACACAATCTCACAATCTCTCACAATAGTGAATAACCTAGCTTTTCTATCAATCTCTCTCTCTCTACAAGGCTTCCAAGTCACAAGAATAGGTCTGGAGACTTGTCTATATTTATACACGAAATATAGACCCAACCCTAGAAGAAAAGGAGTCCAAATCACAGCCAAAATCTGTTTCCAAATCGGTTCAGGAATCCGAATCCCGACACTGTGGGCGACCGCCCAAACCCGAAGTGGGCGATCGCCCAAGTCATCAGACTGTTGGACCTTTGGATCAGCAATGTGGGCGACCGCCCATAACCCAAGTGGGCGACTGCCCAGACGTCCTGTCTGGTTTTCTTCTCCGTTGCAAGACCAATTCAATTCAAGTTCAAATTGAGAGTCACCCTCAACAAAGACAATTAGGATTCACGAAGAAAAATATAAGAAAAGTTGCTGCAGCCATAGAGAAAGAAAATTCAGTAGAGAGCCACGGAGAGTTTTGGTGACTATAGTGGAAGAGAAAAGCATGCAATTGGTCTTATGAAACAATTTGTCAATCTTCGAATGATTGTGAGTTTAAGGTAAGAGAGACTATACAGTATTGATTCCGTGTCAGTTAATCACGTGATTATTCTTTTCATATCCGTCCCATCGTTGTGCTCTATTTTTATTGATACGTATATTGATTGCTGAGTCCAATTTGATAATTGATTTGATATTGAGATTGTTTCGAAAAGTATTGATTATTTTGAAAACATGCTATTTGTTTTTTATTCTCAAGAAACGGGATTTGTTATATGGAATTGTTCTAATGTGACTAATTATGTGACGGTCGCAGTGGATTTTGATTTAGTTATTGAGTTTGCGTTGGTTAGGCTCCGAGTGTGGGCACCAAAAAGTTTGATCGATTATTGTTAAGCCACTGGCCCGAATATAATTAGTGAGTTAGACTGTGAAGTATAACCGATTGATATTCGAGTTATGAAATTTTGAGTCTTATTGGTACGTCCATATTTATAATTTCATGGACTGTGTTATTTGATAATTGTGTTCCTTTGGCTTCTGTGATTCTGTGTATCCCCTTTCTTACTGGCCCCCAGCTCACCCCCTCCAGTTTTAGTTTTGCAGTTTACCGTTGATTGATGTTCGATGTCGAAGGATTGGGACGGAGCAGTTTAGTGATCATTTGGGATTGTTAGTGATATTTAGTACATTGTTTAATAGATTTTGAGATGTAATATATTTTGATTTATGAAATATTTAGTTATTATGAGAATTAAGTTTATGTGAAAATTCGGGTCGTTACAAAAAGCGACAACAGTATAAAGTACAGTATCAGCAGCATCAGCATATGATACAAATTATAACTTCAGAAAATCAAATGCAATGTTTTACACAACCAATTATCTTTCACATCAAAAGAATATCTTCGGTAACAAGTAACAGTTAATAAGGAAATCCTAAACATTACTAAATCATTTATTCTGCTTTCGAACTTCTAACAAGATTTTCCTGATCTAAGGAGAATGTACCATAAATTAATTATTGCAAATGCCTTCGCTTGTGCGGGTTTTTTCACGTGTTTCATGGTTTTCCTTTTCTTTGTTATTCATTTTCTCAAACAAGGTTCCAAATCTCTTACTTTTTTGCTTTAATCATTACATGAGATAGAAAGAAAATAAACACAAAACAAAGAAAAATCAAAGAAAATGAGCACGTACCAAACACACTCAAAAGTTTTCAATTTTTACGTAACTAAGTGAACTGTTGAGGTAAACACAAACGTGTGTTTGTGTGATAAAATTATATTATACTCCCTTTGTTCCATGTTAATATTAGAGATAACACGGGTAACCCGACCGCATCGAGTAACCCAACCACACCCGACCGCCCGACCGCACCATTAGTCCGACCGCATCGGTCACAGCACAGCAGCCGTCGGCTCTAGGGTTTCCCTAGGGTTTCTATTGTTCCTTCCTTGTAGCTTACTCTTAAAAATATTGTGTAAATCTCTATTGTATTTTAGGTAAGGCAACTAGTATCTCCTTACATAGTTAGGACTCCTTTTCTTGTACTATAAATATTATTGTTCTCTGTGAATAAAATTAACTTTGCACATTTTCACATGGTATAGAGCTGAAAAGATCCACCTTCCTTCTCTCTATTTTTTTTCGGCATATCTCCTATGGATGGCCAAAACCGGTTCCGGGCCTGGTTCCGGTTCGGCATATATGTGACCCTGAACCGGCCCGTGCTTACCCCGGTTCCGGTTCCGATTGGCACAATCCGGTTCCGGTTAGGTTCCGGTACGGTTCTGGTCCGGTTCCGGTCCCCCCTTTAAAATTATTGAAAAACAAGGGATTTTCGATCCGGTTCCCCATTTATGTGAACCGTAACCGGACCGGATGAATGGCGGTTCCAGTTACTCCGGTTCCAGTGTATTCGCCGGTTTGCTCCGGTTCCGTGCTTCTCCGGTCCGGTTTTCCCGATCCGGTTCCGTTTGGCCATCCCTAATATCTCCCTCCCAAAACCCTAATGGCTGCCGCCACCACTACTATCACCAACACCGCCCAACCGGACCAACCCCTTTTTCTAGTTAACCTCTCACATTGCCGAACTCTCACCCCTCTCACGTATCTTACATGGGCCTCCCAAATTACCTCCATCCTCTTTGGATTGGACCTCTTAAAATTCGTTGATGGAACCAACCCAAAACCCGATGACGACCTTACCGTCCACACACCCGCCCTTGCCGCCACTGCCAGTGAACCAGCAAAACCCGTCGCCACCATCACCACCCTTAACCCTGCCGCCACTACATGGCGCCGCCAAGATCGCCTCATCCTTGGTGCCCTCATCGGTACTCTTGACCCCACTGTAGCCCCACTTGTTCACCAAGCCACCACTTCTCGTGAGGCTTGGGATATACTCAAAACCACCTACGCCAACCCATCTCGAGGCCACATTCTCCAGATCAAAGACAACCTTGAAACCCTAACCAAGAGTACCCTATCTATCTCTGACTACATCCAAGCCGTCGAATCCTACACTAATAAACTCGCCATTCTTGGCAAACCCATGGATCCCGAAGACATCATAGCCAAAATTCTCAAAGGCCTAGATTATGACACCTACAAACCCGTCATTGACTCCATCCGTGCTCGAGACACACCGATCTCTTTTGATGCCCTTCATGAGAAACTAATTCATTATGAACTCACCATTAAACAACACACAACCCCGCCCCCTTCCCTACCACTGCCCTCACCGCCCAAACTCATCCCACCTACAACAACCACAAACCCCCCTCCTATCCTGCCTCTTCTTCCACCCGCCCCCCCTCTGACAATTCCCTGGGTCAATTCAAAGGTAAATGTCAGTATTGTTGCATTATTGGCCATGTCATCTCCCAATGCCATCTCTTTCAGAAAAGCGTACCCCTCTGTCACTTTTCCAACACCACCCACTCGCCCCACTCGCACCAATCCACAAGCCCACTCTGCCATCGGACCACTCCCCTCACCTCCCAAACCCTGGCTCCTTGACAGTGGCGCCACTCATCATATAACTAGTGACCTCTCCAACCTTGCCCTCCATCACCCTTACAACGGCAGTGACGATGTCATAATTGGTGATGGTTCCTCCCTCCCTATATCCAACATAGGTTCTCTTTCTTACTCTACTCCCTCTTCTTCTATCATCCTCAATAATGTCTTACATGTTCCTTTCATCACTCGCAATATCCTTTCTGTTTCCCAACTTTGTAAAGATAATAATGTTGTAATACCCCGAAAATTTAAGTATTTTATTTTGGGTTTTTAATTAATTTTGGGATTTAAGTTAATTTGGTATTTAGGTTAGTAGTGAATAATGGGTTGTTGATGTTATATTATTTGGGCCGGATGTTGAAAAGTAAATTAATGGGCTATTATGCATATTTTATTTGGGTCACTTATAGTTTATATTTTATTTGGGCTCGGGCCATTTAGATACTCCCTCCGTCCACATACTTACTTCACACTTTCTATTTTGGGCGTCCAAATACATACTTCACACTTTGTTTTTTTACTTAAAATGGAAAGTTTATATCATTAAAATATTAACCCTACCCCACTAAAAACCCCACTAACCTCCTAATTACAAATCCTAATTTACTAACTACAACTCCTAATTAAATGATCAATTAATAACACACTTAATTCCCCACCCACACATACACTTAATTCCCCACCCACCCATTTTCAGTTCACGATCAAAATTGGGATCTCTCTCTCTCTTTTTCATTTTCTCGCACCTTCCTCCATTGCACCGCTTCTCTTCAAAACCCTAGATCTATCTCTATGGATCTGACCTTTTCCCACAAAAAATTGATAGATCCATGGCGATCGGAGGTCCCTGATTGTAATCCCCGGCCTGATTCAGTCGTCCATGGTGCCTTTTCCGACGATGATGAATCTCTCTTTGTTGATTCATGCCCATTGAGGAACTTGTAGATTTGGGCATACCATTGATCTCCATTTACTTCTGACTCGAATTGGATTTCGCAACAATAAGCGGGGTTCTCCCTACGCCCAATTCTGAATGGCCTCACGGACTTACCCTCAGGAATTTCGACCAAGGAGGCCAACGTTGTGTAGACACCCCGCCTTGGACCTCTCACCCCGATTGCATACAAAGTATTTTTATTTAACTTATTTTCATTAATTTCTGTTACTTCGGTTAAGTTCCTAACTGATTCCGTTAGTTTTGGACTAAACTGCATAACAGAGTTAACTTTTAGGGTCATTCTGTCATTCTGTCATTTTTCACCCGCGGGCGCTTCCGGCACTGCCAGTGAGCCGCGCGCGCGTCCCGCCCCAAAAGCCGGACCCGCGCGCTTCCCACTTTGGCAGTAACGGATTGCACCTTATTTCCCTCCCTTTTCTTATTTACAAACATCTTTTCTTGATCACAAAAACCATCCTTTTACATCCACATTCATCCCCCCTTTTCTCATTAACTCCCAATCCCAAATTCTAAGCCTTTTCCCAAAAACTAATATTTCTTTCATTTATTATTTGATTTTTTTTATTTCTTTTATTTTTCTTTTATTTTTCTTTTATTCATTTATCTTATTTGTGATTGGCTCATTCCATTTCACATGGATGACCAATTTCCCTCCATCATTTCCCTCTCTTTTTACCTATAAAAACCATCATCTCCTACCTTGGAAAAGGACTCCAACCTTGATTCACCAACTACACTATACACAAATTCTCCCAACAAGAGTTCTTAGTAACAAGACTCTACACAAATTGTTCTACAACAATTTCATCACAACAATAACACTTTCAAGTCAAGGTTCCAAGTCCTCTTTCTCAAGGTACAACTCCATTTTCTTCCTTTGTTTTCTTCTTCTTGATGTATGCAATCCCCATTAATGGGACATGACCAACATGACTACTTCACATATTGAAGTTAGTTAAGGTTATCTCCCTACATTTTAATCTTAACTTTAATTCACCATGTTAATTTCTCTTCATCTCTTAATGTAATTCTTTAACATTACTTGTTACATGTAATCTTTATCATTAAATAAATAAAACAATTCTATTTTATTTCCCCTTTATTTCCTCTTTTCTTCTTATCACAATTGTTAGCACATTTATATTTAATTAATTGAAGGACATGTAAATATTAGAACACCAATAGTAGCAACACCCGCGTAAGCGGGGCGGAGTGGGTGTTTAAGTACTTCCCACTCCGTCACCTAACCCCCGAACCCTTCTCTCCCGAATCTCTGGTTTTGTACATAAATTAGGCTATTTCTAGGTTTTTCTTATGTTCCTTTAAAAACATAGGTGGCGACTCTAAACAATCTAAAACAAGTTAGACATTCTAGGATAATTCACCGCTCTAGCCAAGTCGTGGTTTCCTGGGGTATCTACAGTGGCGACTCCGCTGGGGACGATTTAGAGGGTTAAACTTGCGTTCTTAACTTTTGGTGTTCTTATTACTGTTTTCTGGGCATTCTGGTAAAAAGGGTGGGAAGCGCGCGCCTCTGGCCTAAAGCGCGCGCGTCCGACCCTTATTACCAGAATCGGCCGCCTCCTTTCTTGTCCTTCAATTCCATATTTCTGTGCTAACAATTACTGCAGGGGAAAGTTTTCTTAATTGAGGGTCAAGGCAATCCCTTGAACCCACTGATTTGCAGGTTCTCACCCAGAAGCGGGCGCCTCTTCCCTTCTTCCTCTAACGCGCGCGCCTTCCGCATAGGCAACCCAATGCGCGCGCTTCTGGACATTTTCCAGAAACAGAACAGTGCACAGAACAGAGTGGTTTTGACAGTGTGTGGGCACCGGGCCTGCACAAAACAGTTTTTACTTTCTGTTTATTTTTATCGGTCACACGGGTGATTCGAAAGTTGTAATTATGTGCTTATTTGTTTTTTATTTCTTTTGAAAAAAAAAAATGTTTTGTCACATGTTAGACCTCACACTACATTCACATATTCTTATCAACTGCTCACTATCGAGTCGCACAAGTCCAACCCCAAACACGTCGAGGCCCGTCCTAGAAAGTTTCAAGCTCCACTCGACCTTGGCTCTTTCGAAGCGGTAAACCTCAGCCCGTGGCGTAGTTCATGACTACATGCCGGGGGTGACCTTTAAGCCTCATATTCAAGCCGAACACAAACCACACAATTCTAGTCTAGGGTCTAACACTCCGTGACTCAAGTCGGTTTTTCATGTACCGAGATTTCCCTAAACTAATGTCTTCAAATCATACATGCCAATTTGTTGCAATGGACGAAATAAAACTCCGTCCCCAAAAGTGGTTATTTTGGACGAAAATAAAAATCCGTCCCGCATGTATGATTTATTACATTAATTTAGTTTAATCCCGATACATGTAAGTCTCACAAGCGTGGTGGAATCCGATGAGTATATGGGACCGCGAGAAGGTCTATATACTAGTGTGACGATTCCACTATTTTCCTAGAAACCCCAATAAGGACCACGTCCTTCCGACTTTGTAAATAAAAAATAAAAAAAAAAAAAAAAAAAGAGTCATTTTTCCTTATGTGGTTGAGTCTTTTCTTGTTTGTGGGTGAAATCATTTTACTCAAAAGGTGTTTGTGGGGTCATCCTAAGATCAACCGTGTTCTCTCCATAGGTCCAATGGCTTCAAATGGCAACGACAACGGCATTCCCGTATCCAACGAAGGGTTATTCCGCATGGTGGAAGCATTGAAAGAGAAAGTTGATACACTAGCCGAGAATGTCCGCCGCAAGGATGATCTATGGCGAGCTCGTTACAAGCATGTGAAAACGGTCCACGAGAAAGAAGTTGCTCAACTCAAGAACCGATTAAAGGGGCTCACGAATGAAGGAAAGGTCCTAAGCATTGATACCGGTTTGGTCAACACTCTCATTTCCTACATTGAGCAAAGGCTTAGTGGGCTAAATTTGCACAAGGGCCCGAGCACCGATCTCCATCAAGCTTCCCTCCTCATGAACACAATGGAGGCTCTTCCCGAAAAGTTCAAGATGCCCGATATTGGCAAGTTCAAAGGAACCTCTTGCCCCGACACTCATGTCGACTCCTACATTTGGGCCATGCTGCCGAAGAAAGTGTCTCCTCAAATAATGGCACAATGCTTCCCGCTTACTCTCGATGGGGTCGCAAAAGATTGGTACATGGGTCTTCCGATTTCCACCCGCCTCAATTGGGATGCCACTATGCTTGCCTTCAAGTCACAATACCAAGGCAACTCCATGTTCCGTCCCACCAAGAAAGAATTAGAGAGCACCGTGCAAATGGGTGATGAATCATTTGGGGGCTTCTATCGCCGTTGGAACGACAAGCTAGCCGAGATGGTTGATAGGCCTTCCGAGAAGGAACAAATGGACATCTTCTTGAAGTGTTTGAAAATGGACTACCGCACTAATCTTAGTGGGGCTTTTCACTCCGATTTTGCAAACATGTATGATGCGGGAATTAGAGTCGACAATTTGCTCTGAGAAATGGCCGAGTCTTCCTACGAGACAAGCTTCAACGATGAAGGGTTCCCGAGCAATCCGAGCAACGACATGGACGAATGTAGTGACATGGAAGACTACAACGACAATGGGGACTACGACAGCAATCTTCGTTTCTCTTTCTCTACTTAGAAAATAGGATTAAAAAAAAAAAAAAGGAGTCGAAAGTCCTCTTTAGTGTGCATCAATGTTTTCTCTCGTCCCATGTTAAGTGTCGAGTCTCATCATCAAATAAAAAATTCGTTCTTGTCCTCATACACTCTTCCAAGTTGTTCAATCTAATTCTTGGCAAAATGATGAAAAGATGTCTAAACGAGTTTTGGAATGAAGGCCATCACTTGAACGCCTAGGGCCTAAACATTGTGACGAAGGCAACATCATCAACGACGAAGACAAAGCCAAGACATCAAAGGTGAAGCAACAACCATGGAGAAAAATCAAGCAATGTTTCAAAGGGGGGATTAAAAAAAATAAAAAATAAAAATGCTCGCTAGGTTGAAACCATCAAATCAACCTAGGCAAAAGTTAGAGCACACAAAAAAAAAAAAAAAAAAAAAATTCCCCCTCAATCAAAGAAGATCAACATCATCATCCACCAACAAAGGACGAAGCTACGAAGCAACAATTCCATCCCGAAGAATGGAGAATCCACAAGAACTACGGTGACCTGAGCCTCTACACTGGAGGAACGTAGGCAACCTGCGTGTCCGGTCTCATGCAAGAAAGAAGAAATGTTTAGTCCTAGCGCGTTATGGTGATCGACCTTCATCTCGAACTTATCAAGACATCTTTGTACGATTCATTTGCCAATGAATTAATCACCAAAAAGATTGAACAACTTTCTTAGATTTGGAATCATTTCGCGCTCCTTGTCGAGTCTAGGGACTTCTATTCTTTCTGCATACTCCCAATTTCTTGCAATCAAATTGGGGTTTTCCTTCTCTTCTCTCTTAATGACTTACTTGCCTTCGCGAGTCATTCAATTCAATAAAAAATACATGTCAATACTAGGGACACTTCCCTAGTCAAGTCAATGTCACTCATCATTAGTGACAAAAGGTCTCCACCGCAAAATCACATGTCTTATCTCCTCAGCTAGAGTCAATGCACACTTCCTCATCAATTGAGTCAAAAAAAAATGATGAAGACGCAAAAGAGATACCCGCTAGATTGAAAACCCGAAAGGGCGGTCTAGGCAAAAAACAGGGTGCGTCATAAAAAAATGAGAGAGCGAGAGAGAGAAGGGAAAGAGAAATGGAGATCCCCGGCCTCTAAAGAAGACAAGTTCTACATTGAATCTCCTCAGCAAGTCAATTCCCCACCGAATAAACTTTGGGATTGCAAAAGGCTCGACAAGATATAGCACCATCAAAGGTTGTCTTGGGTTATCGGCATCATTCTCCAGCTGTGTGCATTTTTGGGTTCATGAAAAGAAGGCCCGTGGTAACAAAGATCCATCCGAGAACAAGCCCATCATAAAAGGGCACGAGGTTGCACAAATAATCCCTAGCTAGTCAATTGGCTTGGGCAGCAAATAGCAACAACATGTGTCTCAGTTTTCAAGGCTTCTTCAAGTATGTGCTTCTAAAGTACGCCGAAAGGCTCCCGAGAAATGGAGTAGCTCTTGCCATATCCTCTCATGTTTATTCCCTCACACGAGGATGGGTCACTCTTGCTTTGCTCAACAAATGGTGACGCCCTAGGGGCTATGTGACTCACGGACAAGGACTTCTTTTGCTTCACTTGACAATCAATACGCCCTAGAGGCTATGTTCGAGAAAGATGTGTGAGACTATCCTCAAAGTCTCCCAAAAGGGATGTCAAAAATCCCTCTTGTCGCGTGTGCCCGTGCTCGTTCCCCAATAAAGGATGGACCTTTCTCGCAATCAATGATGGCACTCTAAGGGCTACGGTCAAGTCTTAAAGGCTCCCTCGGCAAAGAGCAATTAACTCCCCAGCAGTATCCCCAGCCGAGTCATGTGCAACATTGGAAGCTTCCTCAATTCGGCACCGAAGGTCTCAAGGGACTTCGCAATCTACAATCTTTTGGGCTACGGCATTACAGTAATCCGAGCAAAGGGCAATATTGGGGCTTCGCGACCGACCGCGACCGACAGTCTTTTGGGCAACAATACTCGAGCAAGTGCAATGTGGAATAGTCTTATGGCTCCATGAAAGGGATCAAGCTTTAAGGGTCTCTCAACACTTCAAGTCAAAGGCCTCTTGGTTTTAAATGAAGACTCCGATGTTATGAATGAAGTTGATGATTTTTGTTAGAACTCACAGCGAGATTTTGAAGGAAGTCTTAGAGAAAAGGAAAAGATTCAATATGCTAAACTCTAATCAAAACAGGGTTATAGCGGGAAATGCCACGGCCAATCCCAATGTTTCTGCAATTCAGCACCCCCTTCTCTAAGATCAAAAGCACAAGGTGCAGCTCAGATAAAGTTGGGCCACAGCACTAGTTGCATCCGAAGATCCGTCATTAGTTCAACTCAAGAAGAGTCAAGCAAGCATACTCATTTGAGACTTTATCACGCCAAGACCTTATCCTCCGCGACCTCGACGGCACCGCAAGACATTACTGCATCCTTTGACATAAGCCCTCATCCATTTGGGTATCGACCACAATGAGGCCATTCATCTCCCCAGTAAGAGCAAGAAGGAGATCTCTATCAAGAATTCTACCAAACGGTACATCCGCTCTCAATGCCGAGCCAATCACGAGATAATTTGGGGCTTTACAATGAAAGGTCTTCACATCCCGCCATCTACAAGCCCACGACACTTGGGGCTTTGCAATCTCTCGAAGCTTGGTCAATGATCTCCTCTTGGGGCTTGCTCACTACAACAACAAAGGGCGATTTACTCGAATGGGCCAAGAGCTGATTTATCTTGGAGCTATGCAAGTCCCTCAAAATTTGGCATCAAAGGCATTCTAGGGGCTTTACAATCAGCAACCCCTCATCTCGGCATCAAAAGCCTTTTAAAGCCCCATAATCGACAAATCTCTTGGGGCTAGACATCAATCTTCGTTGGGCACACCAGCGACAACAGAATTCAAGCGAGGCAATCCGGACATCGACTGGGCATAACTTGATCTTGGGTTAGCTTTACAAAACACACAATGGCTAAAATGGTTCACCCACGAACTAAAAAAAAAAAAAAAAAAAAAAAGATTTTTTCTTTCTTTTTCTCCTTCTATGTGCAAAATTATGTGCTTTACTTTGCTTTGCTCCTAGCTTCTCCTCCAGCGTTCTCCATCATCCTTGAACTACGCTGGTCTGATTCTCTTCAAGGGATACGTAGGCAGCCTTTTGGCACGACCAACCCATCATCCAGAGTACCATCTCGCCAACCCAACATCAAGGGCATTCTCTCATCAACATCTAAAGAATGGACATTCTCCATCAAAGCATCCTCCGCGGACATCAGGAATCCATCTCTACTCAAGCGGCAATGGTAAGTGAAGGTATGAATACATCCGACGCTTTCCTCAAAATCACACCGCACACAAGATCACTCTTTACATTCTTACTTCTCTCTCATTGCAAGGGTGTTCCAAAATCTCATCACACCACGAGCACAATTTCTCTCTTCATGCATCTTCTTGTACAAGCACATATATCTGCAAAGCATACACATAACAGGTGCCGCACAGAGCACCAGGTGCCGCACAGAGCACCAGAATCAGCAGGTGCCGCACAGAGTACCAGAATCAACAGGTGCCGCACAGAGCACCAGGTACCGCACAGAGTACAAGAATCAACAGGTGCCGCACAGAGCACCAGGTACCGCATAGAGTACCAGAATCAACAGGTGCCGCACAGACCACCAGGTACCGCACAGAGTACCAGAATCAACAGGTGCCGCACAGAGCACCAGGTGCCGCACAGAGCACCAATTTTGGTCCATGGTGAACCACTAAAATCACCATACCTCTTCCATCAGCAAAAGTCGCTCACACAGGGAGCGCATTTCTATCCTTTGTAATTTCAAATTCCTGCTTTATTGAGTCTTTGTTTTCTCTTGTCGATGTCCTCGGCGGTTGTCTTTCTTTCGTCGACGCGTTTTGCCTCGCAATCCACGTCGCCGAGGGGCTCTGTAGACACCCCGCCTTGGACCTCTCACCCCGATTGCATACAAAGTATTTTTATTTAACTTATTTTCATTAATTTCTGTTACTTCGGTTAAGTTCCTAACTGATTCCGTTAGTTTTGGACTAAACTGCATAACAGAGTTAACTTTTAGGGTCATTCTGTCATTCTGTCATTTTTCACCCGCGGGCGCTTCCGGCACTGCCAGTGAGCCCGCCCCAAAAGCCGGACCAGCGCGCTTCCCACTTTGGCAGTAACGGATTGCACCTTATTTTCCTCCCTTTTCTTATTTACAAACATCTTTTCTTGATCACAAAAACCATCCTTTTACATCCACATTCATCCCCCCTTTTCTCATTAACTCCCAATCCTAAATTCTAAGCCTTTTCCCAAAAACTAATATTTCTTTCATTTATTATTTGATTTCTTTTATTTCTTTTATTTTTCTTTTATTTTTCTTTTATTCATTTATCTTATTTGTGATTGGCTCATTCCATTTCACATGGATGACCAATTTCCCTCCATCATTTCCCTCTCTTTTTTACCTATAAAAACCATCATCTCCTACCTTGGAAAAGGACTCCAACCTTGATTCACCAACTACACTATACACAAATTCTCCCAACAAGAGTTCTTAGTAACAAGACTCTACACAAATTGTTCTACAACAATTTCATCACAACAATAACACTTTCAAGTCAAGGTTCCAAGTCCTCTTTCTCAAGGTACAACTCCATTTTCTTCCTTTGTTTTCTTCTTCTTGATGTATGCAATCCCCATTAATGGGACATGACCAACATGACTACTTCACATATTGAAGTTAGTTAAGGTTATCTCCCTACATTTTAATCTTAACTTTAATTCACCATGTTAATTTCTCTTCATCTCTTAATGTAATTCTTTAACATTACTTGTTACATGTAATCTTTATCATTAAATAAATAAAACAATTCTATTTTATTTCCCCTTTATTTCCTCTTTTCTTCTCATCACAATTGTTAGCGCATTTATATTTAATTAATTGAAGGACATGTAAATATTAGAACACCAATAGTAGCAACACCCGTGTAAGCGGGGCGGTGTGGGTGTTTAAGTACTTCCCACTCCGTCACCTAACCCTGAACCCTTCTCTCCCGAATCTCTGGTTTTGTACATAAATTAGGCTATTTCTAGGTTTTTCTTATGTTCCTTTAAAAACATAGGTGGCGACTCTAAACAATCTAAAACAAGTTAGACATCCTAGGATAATTCACTGCTCTAGCCAAGTCGTGGTTTCCCGGGGTATCTACACGTTGTGAGAGCATCTGCGAATCTATTTCTGTCTCGTGGTAGGTAATGGAAAGTGACCTCCTTGAACTGTGCTATCAACTCGTCCATGTAGGCTTGGTATTGCTGCAAGCAGGGATCAATGGTTTTCCACCTCTTTGCCATTTGATTAATGATCAAAGCGGAGTCTCCATATACTTCCAACTCCTTCACATTGCGCTCTAAGGCGGCTTCCAATCCGGCTATACATGCTTTATACTCTGCAGCATTATTGGTCGTGGAGAAGTTCAGTTTTATTGCTATGGGAGTGTGCTCATCCTTTGGGTCAATGAGTAGGAGTCCGACTCCGTTCCCTCGTTTGTTTGCGGCTCAATCAAAGAACAATTGCCATTTTTCCTCGATCTCTATGGTGAAGATGTCATCGTCCGGAAATTCGGGGTCGGGCCCTCTCATTTCGGTGCTTGGGGAATCGGCAAGCTGATCTGCCATCGCCCTCCCTTTGATTGCTTTCCTCGGTACGTAGGTGATGTCGAACTCTCCCAAGAATGCTGACCACTTAACGAGCCTCATAGAGAGAGAGGGTTTATCAAATATATATTTGATGGGGTCCATTTTTAGAATAACAAAATGGGGTGAGATACCATGTAGTGCTTGAGCTTTGTTACCACCCATACTATCCCTACGCAAGTCTTTTCGAGTGCAGAGTAGTTGAGCTCGCTACCTTGTAACTTTCGACTGACAAAGTAGACTGCGTTTTCAATCCGAGAGTCTTTGGCTTCTTGCGCTAACATGGCTCCGACGGCAGTGTCTGTCATAGTTAGATAGAGTAACAATGGTTTCTCTTTATGTGGCGGGCGTAGGATTGGGGTATTCACCAAATACTGCTTGATCTTTTCGAAGGCCATTTGGCAGTCATAATCCCACTCCACATCAGCAGTTTTCTTCATTAGCTTAAAGATTGGTTCACAAATGGTGGTCAGCTGGTTGATAAAACGGCTAATATACTGTAGGCGTCCCATGAATCCTTTCACCTCTATCTCAGTACGGGGAGGTTTCATCTCCAAGATGGATTGAATCTTTCTCGGGTCAGCTTCGATTCCACGCTCGGTGACCACGTAGCCTAACACTTTCCCTCGGCTGACTCCAATCGTGCATTTAGCGGGGTTCAAACGCATGGCGTACTCCCTCAATCTGTCAAAGAACTTCATCAGATCTGTCAAGTGCTGACCATCGGAGCCTTTCGAATGAATAATCATGTCGTCCATATATACTTCTATTTCTTTGTGGATCATATCATGGAAGAGAGCAGTGACTGCCCGTTGATAAGTATCCCTAGCGTTCTTCAACCCAAACGGCATGACAGTATAGCAGAAAGTACCCCATAGAGTGGTGAAGGCTGTCTTCTCTTGGTCTTCCTCGGCCATCTTAATCTGGTTATAGCCAGCAAACCCATCTACAAATGACTTGACCTCGTAGTTGGCAGTCGCATCCACCAACATGTCAATATTAGGCAGGGGGAAGTCCTCTTTCGGAGTAGGCTTGTTGAGATCTCTGAAATCCACACATACTCGAACTTTACCATTGGACTTCTTGACAGTCACGATGTTGGACAACCAAGTCAGGTATTCAATCACCCTAATGAAGCCTACGCAGAGTATCTTTTCAATCTCTTCTTTCACTTGCAGGGACCATTCCAGCTTAATGCGGCGCAGTTTTTGTTTGACTGGCTTGGCATCATGTGCTGTAGGGATTCTGTGCTCTACGATCAAGTTGTCAAGCCCCGGCATGTCCTTGTAAGACCATGCAAACACGTCCACGTACTCCATGAGTAACTCAATCAATGCTTCCCTCTCGGCTCCGCTGAAGAAGCTCCCAATCTGCGTTTCCTTTAGCTCGGCTTCGGTTCCCAAATTCACGCACGTTAGCACCTCATCGGTAGCTTGGGCTTGAGATTACCTTTGATTAATAACCTGTTTTGAAATTTCTTTTATGTATTTATCATTTAGTGTGTCTGTGTCCGCCTCTTCTAATGAGTCATTATTAACTAAGTGTATATCATTAGGTTGATCATTAGCTAATTTATCATTTAAAAGAGTGGCTATGGAGGGATACTCAGAAAGGTCGAGGGCTTCATTCATGGCAAAATGGAATATAGCGTTTGCAATAAGGTCATAGTCTTCAGACGTGAGGTCATCAGACTTAGTGGAAGACTCAAATTCAAAGCTAAAAACACTAGACTTGGGGGAGGAAGAAGTGACGGGAGGTGCTGCGGGAGGAGCGGCAGGAGAATGAGTAAGCCCCAATGTCCCCACCATGAACTCAGGAGTAGCTATGGGACCTCTGAGCGTACACCAATTCTTCAGTTTGCCCTCCATGGGTACCATCAATATCCTCGGATCAATGTCTTTCTCTGATTCATCCTTAATAGCGGCTACCATGTCATTGTTGAGCCCCAGATAACCCAGATGTTAAAGCAGATATTGGCCGTCCCACGTCTCAGTCAAACCCGGAGTCTCTATGGTTTCCGCTGCCGGCTTGTCGAGGGTTGTGGCTTCTAGCTGATTGGCTAAATCACTTGCGACTTTGGTGGCATACTCGTACTTAGTGGTTTTGATTCTACCCGTATCCTCGTCGTATTCCATATAAGTCAGCATCAAGTTGGACTGGTCGAATTCTACGTCTCTGAAGATCTCGAACCCTTTTTGTAACTTTCCGGTGTGATCAAACCACGGTTCTGCAAATTCAAAACACGAAAACTCCTCGCCTTCCTTAATGAAGTAACTGTTAAGAGAAAGGTGGTATGGCCGCATTTTAGGATTCTTGTATGGCAACTTCACTTTCTTGAGGACTTCTATCCTTTTCTGTTCCGCTCTGTCTTCGGGAGTGAGGGTGTATCCAAGGACAAACAGCCCTCGGTGATCAACTTCTTCAATCAGAATCGTGGGACCTTGCAAGTTCTTACCTAGCCCCAGCCCTGGTATGAAGCCCATGTTCCACAATATTTGACAATGGGTACCACCCTGTCTGATGTCTTTGTGATGTCAATTGCGTAGATCTGTGCCTGAGCGACTACTTCAAAGCCGTTGAACAGTCTACTCTCCTCCCTATGCTATATTTGTAAAACGGGAATGTCCTTGGTGTCCGTCCCCTGGGCTGTTACTAGATCATTGTGTGAATACGCGAGATGGAAATCGAGAGTCACCACGTTGTTTTATTTGTTGTTAAAACATTGAGAAAACCATTTATGAGAATAATAGGGCTCGGGGGTCAAATTACAATAAGAGAAGAATATTCATGTTATCACTCCTATTGCCCCGACGAATAGGTCTTTCTATCATGATCAATGTGTGTGTGTGTGTGTGTGTATGTGTGTTTGAGACTGGATCCGAAGATTGCCTACATTCTTCTCATCATGAGAAGCTCAGGTCGGTGTAGTTCATTGATGAATTAGAATGGGGAGAGATGAAGTGGGATCATGCATATAGAGGGGGAAGATTAGGGTTAGAAGTAGTTCCTAGATCGTATTAGGCTTTGATGAAACCCTAGGATCATCATTGGCTATGGCATGTGCACATAAATAGGGATTACAATCCTAGATCTAGCATATCATGTATGTATAAGACTTAGATCTAGCATAATAATAAGAACATCATGAATACATATGAATGAACACATAAACATGAGGATCGCTACCCTAAATATGGCATATATTATGAATCTAGACTAAGAACATGAAGAACACATGAAGAACATATGAATATGGATGCATAAACATAATGAAAACACGCATAATATAGATCTATCCTAAGAACATAAAAAGAACATAATAAGAAAAGTAAGAAAACTCACCTTGATCGGCAAGAACTATGATTGAAGCTTCTTGAAGATTCGAAGAGGCTTCGAGGGTGCCGAAAAGGCTTAAACTAAGAGTTTCCTCGTCAGTTTTGGCTGTCGAACTCGCAGAATGAATTGTATGTCGAAATGGCTGAGAGGAGTGGGCTATTTATAGGAAAACCTGACCCAAGAAGAGTGGCCGCCCGGCCGGGGAAGTGGCCGCCCGGCCGGTCCAGTAGATTGGCATGATTTTCGAGTATGCCTATCTGGACTCTGGAGGATGATCAGATAAGCCTATCTTCGATCCCTCATCCTATCAGTCATTGATATCTTCTAATCTGGGCTTTTTGGGAAATCCTGGATAAGTCATACGCAGCTCGTAAATACCTGGGAGGTCCCTGTGAGCTAGAATGCCTAATAACTCATTTTCAGGTTGGGTACTAACAGTAGCCCCTCGGCGACGCTTCTTTCAAGGCAATGGAGGGTCGTCGATTAAGAAAGGAACCGATCTGAAACATGAGTTCCAAATCGTGGGAGAGAAGGTAAGAAGGTGACCAGGTTGGTCAAGCGGCTGAACCTATGTTAGGCTACCTACGTATCCAAAGGGAATCAAGCCAATTGTAGTTCGAGACCTGTGGGGAAAGAAAGAAACGAGATGCCATCTTTCGCTGGGGATAATCAAGCATTCGTCAGACAATAAAGTCACGTGGACCCTACTGGGGAGGAAAAGCGAAAAAAGAAACGAGACATTGTCTTTCCGCTTGAGATCGACAAACGTTCGTGAAGAAATAAAGTCATTGCAAATGGACTCTATTGGGTAAAGGAGGGAAGGCCATATGCACGGTTCGATAAGAAGTTTTAAGAATCGAGAAAAGAATTAGGGATGGATTCTAACTTTCTATAGAGCACACGTAATCGATTTATAGATTGATTTAGAGGATTAGGGCTTACGGAGGTTCCGACCTACAATTATGGATTGATTTAGAAATTTTGTAGAGGATTTCTTAACCCAATTTTAGAAGCTTTAGAAATTTTATAGAGGATTTCCGAACCCAATTTTAGATTTTAGAAATTTTATAGAGGATTTCTTAACCCAATTTTAGATTTTAGAAATTTTATAGAGGATTTCCTAACCCAATTTAGAAATTTTATAGAGGATTTCCTAACCCAATTTAGAAATTTTATAGAGGATTTCTTAACCCAATTTAGAAATTTTATAGAGGATTTCTTAACCCAATTAGGGTTTACAGAGGTTCCGACCTTCAATTTATAATCTTTAGGGTTTAGGACTGTTAATTATAGATTGATTTTAAGTATTAGGGTTTACGGATGTTCCGACATTTAATTTATAATTTTTAGGGTTTAGGACTTTCGATTATAGATTAATTTCAAAGATTAGGGTTTACGGAGGTTCCGACCTTTAATTTATAATTTTTAGGGTTTAAGGAGGTTCCAACCTTTAATTATAGATTGATTTTAAGAATTAGGGTTTACGGAGGTTCCGACCTTCAATTTATAATCTTTAGGGTTTAGGACCGTTAATTATAGATTGATTTTAAGTATTAGGGTTTACGGAGGTTCCGACCTTCAATTTATAATATTTAGGGTTTAGGACCGTTAATTATAGATTGATTTTAAGAATTTTGGAGGCCTTCTGGGCCGATTTGGAATTTGTTGGTGTAAGATACCTTTTGTTTAGGTTTTAAGCTTTGTGAAGTTTGAGTGAAATTACCTATAGTTTAGGGTTTGAGTTTTGATTATTTGAGTTTAGAGATGTGAATTTCCTGATGTTTGGGGTTATGTGAATTTTGTAGAAAATTAGTTGTATTTTACCCATAGTTTGGGGCTTATGAACCTTATGTAGATTGCAAAGAGTTTTAACTTGTAGATTACCCAAGGTTTGGGTTTCATTTGCATTTTACTTTGATTGTAAAGATTTTGATGGTAAATTACCCAAGTTCTTGTTTTAGGCTAATTTGTAAGAGTTGTAATTGAAAGTTACCCAAGTTCGGGGTTTTAAATATTAACCGTAGAGGGTTTTAATTGCGAATTTCTCTTAGTGTAGGACTTGATTGTAAGTTCGTTTGGAGCGAGGGACTCGATTGGAATTTACCTTGCATGAAGGGTTTGATTGTTAATTACTTCGAACGAGAAGGTTTGATTGAATTAATTACTTCGAACGAGAAGGTTTGAGTGACTTTTATGTTGATTGTTTTGTTTGTAAATTACCCAAAGTATGGGATTTTGGTTGATAGATTTTGTATTAAAGATGGAGGATTTATTTGTATAATGTATTGATTTTAGTGGTTTTGTTAAAAAACGCAATTTTTGTGCTAAGTAATTTTTGGTCCAAAAATGTTGTAATCTTTGACTGATTTTTTTGACTTGGTTGACTTTGTTAAAAGTGTTTTTTTGTGTTGTTTGACTTTTGTTAGGGTATAGGGATGTAATGTACATTAGCGTTTCGTTGAGAAAGCTTATTTTGGATGAAGTTATGTTTTTGTCCGTTAATTATTGAAATGCTTTCGGACTTGTTCGGAGTTGACTTTGTCTTGGATTTGTTTTGAGTTGACTTGTCTTGGATTTGTCTTGAGTTGACTTGTCTTGGATTTGTTTTGAGTTGACTTGTCTTTTCCTAGGTAGACTAGGGTTTTTATTATGAGTTATTTATAGTACTCGTTGGGAATTTTGGGGATTCTCCTAATGCAACAGTTTATATATGAGCATGCATCATAAGATAAATTGCTAGATTGATTGCATACCTTTGCTGTGTATACCTGTCTGTGTTGGCAGGTTGTATTGCCGCCTTTGAAGTCGAGGGGCTCATGTAGCATTGTGCATAGCTTGTGGGAAAGGACTTCCAGAGACTGTATAGAGCAAGGTGCGGGTAACCGGCTTGGGTTTATTCTTCGAGAGCTTGACTGGTCAAGAAGAGTTGACCAAGAGCACCAATCTGTTCATGGCACTACGGGAGCATTTGTGGGATACCACCCATACATTCCACCTTGGTTGGGGAGAGGTTATGGTGGCTCCTTCGGACTTCACGGCTCTTACCGGGTTGCGGTTCACAGGTAGCCCTAGTGTGGAGTGATGATACCTTGCTTTCTGATGGGAGTGCGGATGGACTTCTGAGCTTGATTGCACCGATAACAGGAGTGGTACGCTTGGGGGCAACATGAGGAGATGATGATGGCTCTTGAGGTAGGAGTCGGTGATGTAGAGGCAACCTCCCATCTTTGCTAATGCCGGTACTATGGCGATGATTCCGCTGTTGGGATGCCTAGTGGACTTGGATGTAGTGAACAGACTTGCTTGTGGAGCAACGGGTTTGACGAAGTTGTACCGTTCTTTAGATCGGAGTTGTCGGTCTCAGTTGGAGTCAGTCGACTGCTTACACTTTGTCTTGGAGGTATGAACCGTTCTTTGTCTGCTTCTGGTTTCAGTCTCTTCTTGTTGATGACTTACCCATGTAGTTTTGGGCCTACGAGATTCTTGCTATGGGTCAATTTGGGACGACCAGTGCTTGATTTCCGTACTTTGTTGATGGGTGCCAAGCTGCAGGAGTATAGGGAAACGAGACGTCTTGGCATTATACTTAGGCTTAGTTTGAAGACTCTTCTGTCCGAGAGACATGACGTTCCATCCGTGGGTGGAGCTAGACTTTGAATTGCTTGCTGCAGCGGTTTATTGAGGCGACGGGCCAGAGGAGGCTGTTGATCGGCTACAGCGGAGATGTCCTTTATTTAGGTGATAAGGCACGAGCCTATGATGAAGTAGGTAGCGTCTACTTGGTTTCGGTGGATCCTCCATGGTCTATGACCGTTTCAACATCTTTGTCTGACCGGGTTAGGTTGACCAAGGGCCTTGATGCTAGACAGTTTGTCGTAGAGGGAGCCTCGTATGATGACTTTATTGGGACGCGCCTTTGAGGCTCACGCGTTGTTGTAGAGGAGAAACTACGGCTGATCATTCGGAGGCATCACAGGAAAGTGGCGAAGGTCATTCAGCAATTGTCGAAGTGTGATGTTTCTAGTCACGGTGATGATGGTGCTTCGACCAGTAGGTATCCCCCCTATGAGGAAGTGGACTCGGAGTGACGCTAGTGAATTAGCCTCTTAGTTTCTGCATTTTGTTAGTTGTAGCATAGACAGTAGAATAGTATATATATATACATGGATGTATAAAGATTTACATTATGATATGTACAGTAGCATGCAGCATGTAGAGTAGCAAGTAGCACGTAAATGGCATGTAGCGTGTAAATAACGTGTAGCATGTAGAGTAACACATAGCATGTAAATAGCATGTAAATAGTATAGGAGTGCATTACACAGGCAAAGGGTACCCTAGTTGGGTTAATAAACTATTTGACTTCTATTGGTACGAGTCGCCTAAAAGGAGATTTAGGGCTTTTGACTTATGGGAGACGAGATGCAGGACCCAAAGGTGTCCTAAGTTGTAGGGTAGATGGTGCAGGATCGAGTCAGTTAGGACGTCACGGAGACGAGACAAAACGACAATTTATAAATTAGTGGAGACCGACTGTGCGGGTTTATAAACAACGTGTCGTGATAGAAAACACTTTTAAAAATGTAACGACTTTATAAAAATGCCTTATAATTAATTCCAGTCTAATTAATTCAAGTACTTATCCTTCGTTAGGATTTTTTGATTAGGGTAGTCCTTCGGGTGAGTGAGATTTCATCGGGTCGCCGGTGATCTCGAGTAGTCAGGCAGTTGACTTAACTTTGTTTGAAAAAGCCCCAATTTGAATGGGGGGCTCTTGAGAGAGGTGAGCCATGTCA
Organism: Campanula takesimana; assembly: GCA_026119855.1. Classification (NCBI taxonomy): domain Eukaryota; kingdom Viridiplantae; phylum Streptophyta; class Magnoliopsida; order Asterales; family Campanulaceae; genus Campanula; species Campanula takesimana. The sequence continues at coordinate 850,301 of JAOWBW010000372.1, forward strand.
AGCACTGGTGGAGAGAGATAACATTCTGTGGGGAGTAGCCTTATTGGAGAGCGATCCCGTTGGTGCATCGGTAGTTGATCCAGTTCTGTTAGGGTAGCCCCAGCTTGGTGAGGGTATTAGAAAGAGATCATCCATGTTGAGCTTCGATGGAGAGAGATGACCTTCTGCGGGGAATGATCTTGTTAGAGTATCAGTACTCGGACAAATTCCATTGAGACAGCCCCAGCTTAGTGAGGGCATAAGGTGGGGGAATCCTACCTCCTTTTAGACGCACCCTGTTTTTTCTCTAGACCGCCCTTGCGGGTTTTCAATCTAGGTGGGTATATTCTTTTAGCGTCGTTTTTTTTTTTTCAGTCGACTCGAAATAAAGTAAAAAAGACAGAAATATACGAATGACTTGCAGGAGCCTTTTGTTATAGTGAGAGAAGAGAGAGAGAGAGAGAACAAGAGAGGGAGTTCTCGCATTTAGACTTTACGGGAAGTATGTGTATAAAAGGAAGGAAGCCCCTGCTTGACAAAAAGTAAGTGTTTAGCTCTTTCCTAGATTGTAGAACAGAAGACTTGTCGAGACATTTGAAAATTGTTTTATTCAGAATTGTCTTTTGATTGCTCGAGAATGGACATCGTTGATTAGTTATGTATCTTATGATTGTATTTTTGATAAGTAGTCTCTAAATAATAAATGCCTTGATTAATCGAGAAAGAGAATAGAAATGTATGGGGAAGCGAGAAAAGAATGAAAGTTGGCTCGAAGTGGGTTGTATATATTTTGTGGACCGGACCATGAGGTTGCCTATGTTCCTCTTGGTGTGAGAGGCTCAGGTCCGCGTAGTTCGGGGATGATCCGGTTAAATGATTGATACTGGGTTTGAGTGGTGGTATGCTCCATTGTTGCTTGTTGCTTTGGACCGCTTCGTTAGTAGTTGCTGCTTCGGACTGCTGCCGTCGAGTTGAGTTGAATTCCTTTGAAAAGGAAGAAAAATAGAAAATATGAAATGAAAATAAAGCGGGACTTTTACTTTTCCTATGATGATAGCCCCTTCTATTTTTCTTTGCTTTGATTTATTTCTTTGTGCACACCCTTATTTTTGCCTAGGCCGCCCTTGCGGGTTTTCAACCTAGCGGGTTTTTTTTTTTTTTTTTGTGCATTCGCTCTAATTTTTGCCTAAGCCGCCCATTGTGGGTTTCGACCTAGCGAGCTTTTTTTTTTTTTTTTTTTAATATACATTTACATATTGAAACATTGGGCAAGGTGAGCCCCTAGTTCGCTTTCGTCTTTGGGAGGTAGAACTCGTAGAGGAGGTTTGAACAGCCCCTTGAATTTCATTGGCATCTTCGAGGAGGACAGACATCCCCAGTGTGTCGTCATGGGAACGGACGGCTTTTGTACGGACGCTTCTTCGATGGTGAGCGGCTCTGTAGTCGTCGTCTTCTTCATGGGAAGATGGAAGTGTATATGAAGAGTATTTAGGAGAGTGTACGCAGTGGGCGTATACGAGGGGAATATATATGAAGAGTGCACACAGTGGGTGTACACAAGGAGAGTATATATGAAGAGTGCACACAGTGGGTGTACACGAGGAGAGTATATAGAGGGTGCAAACATTGGTGTACACAAGGAGAAATATATATGAAGAGTGCACACAGTGGGTGTACATGAGGAGAATATATATGAAGAGTGCACCCAGTGGGTGTACACGAGGAGAGTATATGGAGGGTGCACACAGTGGGTGTACACAAGGAGAATATATATGAAGAGTGCACACAGTGGGTGTACATGAGGAGAATATATATGAAGAGTGCACACAGTGGGTGTACACAAGGAGAATATATATATGAAAGGTGCACACAGTGGGTGTACATGAGGAGAGTATATGGAGGGTGCACACAGTGGGTGTACCGAGGAGAGTATATGGAGGGGATATATAGAAAAGAGCAAACGATTCGATTGATCAAAGCGTTTGTTATTTTGAGACTAATTGTTTGTTAAGTTATGTATGATGGTTTGCGGGTCCATTTACCTTTTAATGAGTCTTTATTAATGAATATATTTGCGATCAATTCGTCATATAAAGATATAGCAATCAATAGATTATTGAGATTAATACAATTTTCAGGGAGTTGATGTATATGCAAGATTATGTCTCAAGTCTAGAGAGAAAAGAAATAAAGACACTTTTATTGTGACTAAAGACTCAAATTGACTAGTCTGAGGTGGACTTTAATAATCTGACTAATGTCCGTAGTGGACTTTTGCTAGTAAAAAGTAAAAGATTAATGTCCGAAGTGGACTTTGACTAAAAGACTCTCTAGAACCTACGAAGACTGAAAGACCTTTTTTTTTATTATTTTTTTTAGAAGGAGGTAGCCCCAGTGTAGCTTCTTGCTTGCTTGGACATTGCTTATACCCATTTGTTCCCTTGGCGGATGATGGCTCCACTATCAATGAGGATTTGGATCGTCCTTTCCAGTTGGAAGCACATTTCGGTGTCATGTCCGATGTATTTGGTGATACTTGCAGTATTTGGAGGGATCCAAGTCTTGTCTTGCAAAGTTTGGTTTAAAGTCGAGAAGAGGAGTTAACTTGCCGGCTTGAACTAGATTTTCGAAGCATTCATCTAATGGCATACCCAAATCATCGAACTTGATCTTGTCATGGACCATCTTGGAGGGCGGTTTATGCATTGGTATTCCTTGCTGATGAGTAATCACAGAAGGCATCCCAGTGGGGGAAGTCCGTGGTGGTCCATACCTTTGAGGAGCGTACGGGTGTTGAAACTGAGCATGAGGAAGAGTGCGGTTGAGATACTCATAGATGACATAGATGTCAAACTGGAGATGTTCCTCGGTGTCCTTTAGAGCTTTGTAAACCACCTTCTGGAAGTGGTCTATCCATTTGAGGAGAACAGTCTCAAAGAAGGCTTCTTGTTCATCGAGAAGAGTTCGGGAGAGGGTTGATTGCTCTCTGAGGATAGTCTCATAGTGGGCCGCTTGCTTGTTGAGAGCGGTGCTAAGGTGGATCGTTTGCTCGTTGAGAATGGCATTGAAGTAGGATGCTTGGTCCTTGAGAACGGTGTTGGGGTGGAGAATTGTCTCAACATCTTGAGTGGTAGCTTCGGTTGTGACTGTGTTGATCCCTTCGGCAGACATGATGCAGGATTCTGTAGTTGTTTGTGGAGAAGTTAAGTCTTTGAATTGAATTAGACTCATAATTAATGACAAGGCATCGTTTATAAAATCATTTTTTATGAAAAGACTTGATCTCCGTATTTTTTGAAATATTCTTTGAGTGCAAAGACTAATAGTTTGACCATGCAGGAGAGGTCCCACACAATGAGAGGCTCAGGTCACCGTAGTTCGGGTTAAGTAAAACAAGTGAGATAGTGACCGCAGAGGTCAGTGATTTTGAAAGTCATAAGTATTTAGAAGATGACCGTAGAGGTCTGTGGCTTTTGAAAACCGTAAGTATTATAAGACGACCATAGAGGTCTGTGACTTTTGAAAACCGTAAGTTTTATAAGATGACCATAGAGGTCTGTGATTTTTGAAAACCATAAGTTTTATAAGATGACCGTAGAAATCAAAAAGAAAGGGAGATGACTCGGTCCTTAGTCAAGATAACGAGTTTGACCTAGATGGGTCGAGAATGACGGTTTGACTTAGACGGGTCGAGATGTCGGTTTGACCTAGACGGGTCTGAGGTTTGACTAGAGTTGACCTAGGGTAGACACACACAACATGATGAATGATTTTAGTTAAGATTAGGATTACTTGTTTTGATAAGTGTTCTTAACTCGATCAAGGTGCATGGTTTAGAAATGAACAAGGATTAACCTCGACCGCTTCACAAGTGAAAACGGTGAGTTAGATAGCCCGGTTGCCACGAAGATAGAGGCGACATGATCACCAATATCTGTGCACTCAGTGGAGTATTCAGTAGGGTGTGCAGTGTGACGCGGACTAGTAGTAGTGTGCCATTTGATTACGTATTTTAGGTTGATATGCAATGCAAGATGGAGTTGTACTAGCATAACAATTCATAGTAATAGCATTTAAGCATAAAGTGAACATAATAGAGTAGATCTAGAACATTTAAACATGCTATAAACACATAAACCTGCAGGAAATCATTAGAAACAGATTTGCAGAAAAGGGGTGTGCGGGGCAGTTAGAACTCACACACAAAATCACGAAGTTTATGAAAGTTAGACCCTCTTAAGTTTTGAAAAAAGGTTTTTCGAAAACAAGTCCCCAGCGGAGTCGCCACTGTGAATACGCGAGATGGAAATCGAGAGTCGCCACATTGTTTTATTTGTTGTTAAAACATTGAGAAAACCATTTACGAGAATAATAGGGTTCGGGGGTCAAATTACAATAAGAGAAGAATAATCATGTTATCACTCATATTGCCCAACGAATCGGTCTTTCTATCATGATCAATGTGTGTGTGTGTGTGTGTGTTAGTGTTTGAGACTGGATTCTAAGATTGCCTACATTCTTCTCATCATGAGAAGCTCAGGTCAGTGTAGTTCATTGATGAATTAGAATGGGGAGAGATGAAGCGGGATCATGCATATAGAGGGGGAAGATTAGGGTTAGAAGTAGTTCCTAGATCGTATTAGGGTTTGATGAAACCCTAGGATCAACATTGGCTATGGCATGTGCACATAAATAGGGATTACAATCCTAGATCTAGCATATCATGTATGTATAAGACTTAAATCTAGCATAATAATAAGAACATCATGAATACGTATGAATGAACACATAAACATGAGGATCACTACCCTAAATATGGCATATATTATGAATCTAGACTAAGAACATGAAGAACACATGAAGAACATTTGAATATGGATGCATAAACATAATGAAAACACGCATAATAAAGATCTAGCCTAAGAACATAACAAGAAAATAATAATAATAATAAAAGTAAGAAAACTCACCTTGATCGGCAAGAACTATGATTGAAGCTTTTTGAAGATTCGAAGAGGCTTCGAGGGTAACGAAAAGGCTTAAACTAAGAGTTTCCTTGTCAGTTTTGGCTGTGGAACTCGTAGAATGAATTGTGTGTCAAAATGGCTGAGAGGAGGGGGCTATTTATAGGAAAACCTGACACGGGAAGAGCGGCCGCCCGGCCGGGGAAGTGGCCGCCCGGCCGGTCCAGTAGATTGGCACGATTTTCGAGACATGCCTATCTAGACTCTGGAGGATGATCAGATATGCCTATCTTTGATCCCTCATCCGATCAGTCGTTGATATCTTCTTATCTGGGCTTTTTTGGAAATCACGGATAAGTCCTGCGCAGTTCGTAAATACCTGGGAGGTCCCTGTGAGTTCTAGAATGCCTAATAACTCATTTTTCAGGTTGGGTACTAACACATTGTAGACAACCGTCACCTCGTTTCCAGACTTAAACTTCACATATTGATGCAAGGAAGAAGGAACCGCACCTGACTGATGTAGCCACGGCCGTCTGAGGAGGAGTGAGAAGGTTACAAGAATGTCTATGATGTGGAATTCGGTGGGTAGGATTTTGGTTCCAATCGTGATGGGCAGGGTGACAACGCCTATAACTGTGCGACAGGTTGAGTCATAAGCTTTGATTGTTTGCTTAGACGGGCTCAAATCAACACCATAGACACCGACTGCATCCATCATCCTTGACGGCAAGATGTTAATAACAGAACCATTATCAACGAATACATGGGGAATCTTCTTGCTATCCACCTCTACAGTAATATACAGGGGTTCATTGTGATCAACTCCGAACATTGGCTTGTCTAACTTCGAGAAAGTGATGATGTTCCTATAGTGGATATTCCCAATCATGTGTGTGAAATTCTATGGGGTAGTGTTTGACGGGACCATAGTAGCGGCGAGGTTTTTCTCAAGCATGAGGAAATGGTAAGAGAAGAGGTGAGTAGAGACCAAAGTGAGATGTGCGCTTAGGTTTGTTTGAGTTGGGTAAGGATGGGGTCTTCCTTTTTGAGGTCGGCTTGCTCGGGTTCTTTCCCAAAGATCTTCTTGGCACCTTTCGCATCAGATTGGTATACTTGGCCGGATCTCGTGAGTAGACAAACTTCTGCTCGTAGCTCATCTAAAGAGAGTGGCGCCTCATATTGAGAGGGTGGAATTTTGCTCTTCTCGGCCTCCTCCAAGATTTCGTCCCAAGACAAAGGTTGGTTGAGTTTGGAACCTTCCTTGTCTAAAGACTCAATTTCACTAGCTAATTCATCTAAAGACAACAAGTAGCAAGAAGTTCCTTTGCCATTAATCATTGAAATACAATTTGTCTCATCACAGTCCGCCATAACAGGCTCGGTCGGATCAGTGATTTCGCTAATTTCTAGCATGAGTACATCATTCGCTACGGAACCTCTAGGTTCTTCAATAACGCCCGCGTGGATGAGCTCTTGCACGGCTTTCTTGAGGGCAAAGCATTCTTCGGTAGTATGACCGGTACATTTGTGGTAGTGGCAGAACTTCGACAGATCGCAGCCTAGTTACGGGAGATGTCCTTCCAACGGTTCGAGGATCTTCATCTTCACGAGCACTTCAAACACACTAGCCTTTGTCACCTTGGTTTTGACGAAGGAATCCATGAGCTCTAGAATTCTGATTTCACTTGTTTGCACCATGTTAACCCCACCATTGTTGGGAAGAGGATTATTGACCACATTGGGACCCTTCGGCTTCTCAATCTTCTTGTCATTGATCAACCCTTGCACTATACTCTTCAATTGGATACACCCGTCGGTCGTGTGCCCTATACACTTGTGGTACTTGCAGAACTTGGAGGCATCCACGTCGGCCCTTTGGTTTGTGGGTTGATAATTCTCTAGCGGCTTGATGAGACCTCTTTTGACTATCACATCAAAGAATTTCCCCATAGGCATGCCAAAATCATCAAAGTGTTCATTTTCTCTTTGTTGTGGGGCCCCACTCCTAGTGACTGCTTGAACATCAAATGGAGCATCATTTTGGATCATGTTGACTTGTCCGACGGTTTCTTTCCCACCCTTAGGAGGCGTGGGGTTTGAGGGAGCCTTGTAGCGGAAGGAGTTGTTGTTGGTCTTGGTGTTGTCTTTCGGTGGCACAATTCCGGTGATCCCAGCTTCATACCTTACTCCGGCATCAACCATTTCCCGAAAATCAGGGAAGTAACCATTACCTATAGCCGCTTTTATCTCAGGAAGTAAACACTTGTAGAAAATCTGTTTCTGTTCCTTCGCCTTAGGTGGGTATTGGACCTCACACAGTCGGTGGTTCCACCTCTTGTAAAAGTCATAAATAGCCTCGCAGGGCTTCTGCATGGTGTTCTCAAGATCGGTTCGGTTGACATGCCAATCCAAGTTAGCTTGATACTTCTCGCAGAAAATGGCACTGATTTGATCCCAAGTTTGCCTGTCACTTGGTTCTAGCCCTAAGAACCAACGCAGAGCTATACCATCCAAAGTGCTATGGAACACACGGGCCATTTGCTCGTTGGTGCAGTCACGAGCCCTCATAGCCAATACATAACTATCCAGATGGGTTTTAGGACAAGAATCACCATGAAACATCGCCACCTTAGGCATCTTGAAATCCTTGGGGAGAGCCCCTACATGGCTAGGGTTGATAGTCTTGGTATTCGGTGCGGTTTTCTTATCCACGATCTCAATCAAATTGCGCATTCTCTCTTCATATCCATGACTACGGGATGATTGGAGATGTTGGGGATTGATTCTAGCAGAGCAGTAGGAGGAGTCATTGAAGCGGTGGCAGCGGCCATCCCAATACTAAGAGGCAATGAGGGTGCATGCAACTTGCTAGTGGAGAGGTAGCCACCAAGCAGTTCAGGGGAAGGCTCGTAGATGCCTTTGTTCTTGCTCATGGTAGTGGATCCATTTTGGGCATAGAGAGAAGGAGGCGGGACACTTTTGTAGCTTGGCAAGTGGAGGGTAGGGGCACCGGTGTTGACGGGGTAGTCAGTATTGACCTCTTCATCCTCGATATGAATAAAATTTTCACCATCGGGTATTAGATCGGCTCCTTTCTTTTGGATGTGGCTCCTCAACTGTTGGTTGTGATTCTCCAAAGTCTTGTTACTCTCCTCGAGATTCTTGATCTTAGCTTCGAGACCAACGAGGAAGTTCTGGAAGCTTGGGGGAATGCCATTGAGATTAGCCTCAGTATTGAGCTCATTAGTGCTAACAGTGGGAGCGACGAAGGCTGCAGAGACTGAAGATGAGGCGGGAGTTGCCATTGCTGATGCTGAGACTGAGAACGGGGACGGAACAGAAGCTTCACATTGCAGTCGACCAACCGAACGGACCCAAACTTGCTTTGCTGAAAGGTTGAAGGGAGGCGATTTTTAGGAGGGGAAAGGCTCATGCAAAGTACTTTTTTTTTAATTTACAAACAAAACATACATTTATTTACACCCTAATTGGTTGGAAGGGGTTCCCCTTTTCGCAACTAACCTAGAAACTACGATCAGTGGAGGCCATCACTACGTCGATAGACCCCTCGTTTTTCACCTGCATTGCAGATCCCAAACGGACAATTTGGGCGAGGGTCCTATAGGGCAAGCGGCTTCCACCAACCAATGGGTCCTACGACTAACCCTTCCTTAAACGCATTTAACGTGATGTTTATGTTACAACCTACACAAGTTAACGATGGGCGGAGATCTTGACAACAAACACTCACCTTACCATGGCACGTCCCTTGTAGGGAAATCAATTTTTTGTGCACTTTCTCTTAAAAGATCTCGACTCATCGTTGACTTGGGGATGACTCGACATAGACAACACGTTATTTATCTTGTAAGAAAAAGCTAGCCAAACCAACCAGTCAAAACTTTGGAGTGTCCTAACCTCTAGTGTAGGTTAACACGGGTAGGATAAAGGTTCCCACCACTCGCGGAGCGTACACGGTGAGTGGAGTGAACGAGGGACTCGAAAAAAGGGCGGCAGTAGCGCCACTAATTCCCGCACCTCGCGCACTCCGGGGGTAATAATGGATATGTGCAGTGCTTACACAGACTAGTGGCAATGTGCGGCAAGAAACTAATTCTTTTTAAGGAGAAAAAAGAGAAGTTTTAATGTTTTGAATGATGCAATGCAATGCAAGAGAGAGAGAAGAGGGAAAAGATAATAATGTACAAGGGAGCATAGCAAAGTTTCGTTTGACCTTAGTACTATGGCGAAAGTACAAAAAATACATGTATTGAAAATACAAGGCACACATATTAACATGGTAAAAAAACAAGGTGCACGTGTAAACATGGCATTGTGTGAGGTGCATGTGTGAACATGGTAAAGTGTGAGGTGCATGTGTGAACATGGCAAATATCATGATTTAAATGAAAGTTAGACCCACTAAGTTTGAAAAAGTTTTAAAGCATCCCCAGCAGAGTCGCCACTGTGAATACCCTTTTCCGATGAAGCGACGCATGGGAAGTATCTTGCAATTATTATTATCAAAGGGAATATTCATAACGACATTTAAAAATTATGAGAGTCTCCACTCTGTTTTAATTAGCCAAAACATTGAGAAAAAGCATGTTAATGGGTTCGGGGGTCAAATTACGACAAGAGAAGAATATTGAACGTTATCACTCCTATCGCCCGAATGATCGGTCTTTCTATCATGATGCAGTGTATGTTGTGTGCGATGTGTTTGAGACTGAATCCAAAGATTGCCTATGTTCCTCTCAATGTGAGAAGCTCATGTCAGCGTAGTTCAAGAAGAATTTAGAATAGGCAGAAGAATTGGGATCATGCATAATGATGGGGAAATTACCTAAAGATTAGGGTTTAGAAGTAGTTCCTAGATCGTGTTCGGGATGATGAACCCTAGATCATCATCGGCTATGAAATAACATGTTAACATGAAGATCGCAACCCTAAATATAGCATAAATAAGGTTTTAATCTATGAACATGAAGAACATGCAAAGAACATATTATGAACATATGAATAATATGATGAACGTATGAATAAACATGCAAGGAACATGAATATTATGAATCTAAACTAAGAACATGGCAAGAACATAAAGAAAAAGTTAGAAAACTTACCTATGTTGACAAGAAATAAACCTTGATCTTCTTGGGATTCTTAAGGGTGTTCTTGAATGCTTGAAATGCTTAATTAGAGAGAAAAATCGCCACTTGGGGAGCTTGAGATTGATCAAAATTCAGATCCTTAACCAAGAGGCAAGGAGGTCCTTATAAAGTGAACTGATGGAGGGGTCAGACGGCTGAGATTGGCTGAGGCGAGATTGGCCGCGTGGCCAAGGTCGGATATGGCCGCGTGGCCAAGGTCGGATGTGGCCGCGTGGCCATCTTTCCTGGCTGACGTGATTTTCAAGCTAGGGTTTTATTTGGTTTATGGAAACCCTATTTTGGCCATTTTTAAGATGTTCTAGAATAATGAGATGTATTTTGGGAATCCGGGACAAGTCTTTGCAAGGTTTCTAATTCCTATAAAGTCCTTGTATATTTGGGAAAGCCCTAATAAACTCATTTTTGGATCGGGTACTAACACCATATTTCCTCAATAATGAGCGAGAACACACTTGTCTGAACTAATTATAAAAGCGCTTGAGATGGCGGGCATTCCATGCATGTTTGATTTCTTTTCCTTCCGCATCCTTGAGCCTGTAAGTTCCTTCCCGCAACATTTTGTCCACCAGGTATGGCCCTTCCCAGTTTGGGTCAAGTTTTGAGTACCCTGGTTTCTGCCCCTGAGCTTCAACGCTTCTCAATACCCAATCTCCTGGCTTGAAAGACCTTTTGTTTACCCGTTTTTCATGATGGGACTTCACTCGCTGCTTGTAATTGATCATTCTCATTCTTGCTTGCAATCTTTTTTCTTCTGCCAAATCCAATTCATTACATCTTCTCTGAACATTCCGCAACTCATCGTATTAAGCCACCCGGTATGTTGGTAGGGCCATCTCTGCCGGCACCATGGCTTCTGAACTATATGTTAGGGTGAAAGCTATCTCTCTGGTTGATCCCTTCATTGTGGTCCGAACATACCATAAAGCCTTTGCGAGTTTATCAAACCAAGACGCTCCCCTTTCAGCTATATTTTTCCTCAGAACCTCTATTACATGTTTATTCGCTGATTCCGCCTGCCCATTGGTCTGAGGGGAATATACTGCATCTTGCTTATGCTTTATGTTCAGCCTATCACATTCCGCCGTCAACTTATCTTCGAACTGTGGTCCATTGTCGGTAATAATTTCCCTTAGTAGGCCATATCTGCACCATATGTTTTCAGTCAAAAATTTGATCACGTCCTTCGTAGTGGTTGAAATCAGGGCCTTTGCTTCCACCCATTTGGTAAAATAATCCACAGCTACGATTACCATTTGGTACCCCCCCCCCTCTTGCCTTCGCGAATGGACCGATTAAATAAATTCCCCAAATGTCGAAAGGCCATGCCGCCGCAATGGGAGTTTGTTCTGTTGCTGGTTGTCGCGGGATGTTAGCATGCCACTGACATTGTTCACATCTCCTGACATAATCTTCTGCATCTTTCCTTAAACTTGGCCAGTAGTAACCATGAAACATAATTTTATGTGCCAAAGTTCTTGCTCCAGGGTGGCCTCCACATACCCTCTCGTGGACTTCATACAACACTTGATTCACTAAACTAGGACCAACGCATCTCAATAAAGGTCTTGAAAAAGACTTTCGGTACAAAATACCATCTTGGACTGTGTATCTTGGTGATGTCTTCTTTACTATCTTCTCCTTTTTTTCATCCAATGGCAATTCGTCCTTATCCAAATATAAAATCATTTCAATAATCCAATCTGGCTCGGCTTCTTTAACACTCATCACAACGGGATTTTTTATTACAGGCTCTTCTAGAAATTCTATGGTGACCTTTCTAGGAAAATTTTTAATTTCTTCACAAACCGCCTTACTTAACATGTCAGCCTCTCCAGTATCCTCCCTGCCGATTCTGTTTAATTCCCAATATTTTAAAGATGCAAACAAGTTTCTTGCCATCTCGCAATATTTTACCAGAGTGGGGATACGAACAGCAAACTTTCCCTTCACTTGACTAACTATGAGCTGAGAATCAGAATTCACCACCACGCTGTTTATCCCAACGTCTCTACATAACTCTAACCCATCAATGAGTGCCTCATATTCCGCCTGATTGTTTGATACTACAAACTTGAACCTTAGAGCTTTCTCATGTCTATATTCCTCATTTGGAGCTACCAGCACAATTCCTGCCCCTCCATTGTATGTGGCTGATGAGCCATCCACGTGCAACACCTAACAACCACAAGGCCTTTCCCGCTCTTCCTCGGCTTGTGGATCTTGAGCTGTCGCTTTCCGATTCCTACTTAGTTCTGGCTCCATTTCTCCTTGTGATTTTTCAAAAGAAGTTTCTAAAATAAAGTTGGCCAAAGCTTGCGCCTTAATTGCTTTCCGTGCCTCATAAGTAATATCAAATTTTGTCAACACGACAATGGGGTGCGATAAGAAGTATGCTCTTAATTTCCTTGACGTTATTACTAAGGAGTACACCAACTTTTCAGCGTCAAAATATCTGGTCTCCACATCACTTAGGGCTTTAGACACATAATATACCGTCTTTTGGATTCCCCTTTCTTATCTTACTAATACCGCAGCAACCGCTAGATCCGATGCCGCCAAGTACACGTACAACTTTTCCCCTTCCACTGGGCTACTTAAGATTGGTGGTTTCCCAAGATATTCTTTCACTTTCTTGAAAGCTTCATTGCATCGGTCATCCCACACAAACTTTTGACTTCCCTTGAGCGCTTTGAAGAAAGGCAAACATTTTTCAGCTGATCGCAAGATGAACCTCCCTAGGGCAATAATCCTTCCGTTCAACCTTTGAATTTTTTGAATTGTTCTGGGAGGCGACATGTTCATTAATGCCTCAATATTCTCGGGGTTTGCCTCTATCCCTCGCCGGTTGACCATGAAGCCCAAAAACATTCCCACCGTTACCCCAAAGGTACACTTGCTTGGATTTAGCTTCATGGAATTGTGTCTCAGATTGTCAAATGTTTCCGCCAAGTCTACTAAGGGGTCTCCATTCTTGGTCTTAATCACCATGTCATTAATATATGCCTCCACATTTCGCCCAATATGAGATTTAAATATCAAATTTACCATTCTTTGGAAAGTTGCCCCTGCATTCTTCAATCCAAAAGGCATCATGACATAACAAAAGTTTCCGATGGGAGTTCAAAATGATGTTTTCACCCTGTCTTCCTCTGCCATTTTGACTTGGTGGTAACCGGAGTACGCATCAATGAAACTAAGAGTCTGATGACCGGCAATTGAATCCACCAACTTATCGATCTTTGGGAGGGGGTAACAGTCCTTGGGACAAGCTGTGTTTAGGTCTGTAAAGTCAATACACATTCTCCACATCCCATTTGACTTCTTTACTAGCACAGGACAAGCCAACCTGATAAGATAAGTTATTTCCTTAATTATTCCTGCTTTAATAGCTTTTCAACCTCCACAATCACTGCCTTTTCTTTTTCCGTTGACAAATACCTGACCTTTTGCTTGAATGTCTCTATACTTGGGTCAGCATTCAGGCAATGCATTTCCACATTTTCATCGACCCCTTCCATATCTTCTGGTTTCCAGGCAAAAATATCGAGGTTTCCCCTTAGGAAATGAATTAACCGTTCCCGCTCCTCAGGACTCCAATGTGTTCCTATCTTCATCTTTTGATCAGGGTAGTCATCATTTATTACTATTTCTTCTAGCTCTTCCGAGGCCTGAATATGAGGCTCATCCCGCATTTGTAAAGAATCAATTTTGATCAGTTTCTTCTCCCTTAATCTTTTAGCAAACTCCACTTCTGTTTCCGCTCGCCCCCTATGATCAATGAACTGCCCATCTGGTCTTTCCATTTAGATCTCCTCACATTCATCATCGGTTTCCGCCTCTTCAGTTATCGGTTTTGTTGACGATGTTTCTGCAGCACCATCTTTGCTTGTCTCACTTTCCGATATTTCTTCAATTCTAGGCTCTTATATACAAACAAAATGATTGGCTCTCGACCAAATCATTTCCGCCCTTAACAACCTTAGTTCCATAGTATTGTTTTCTGAAATCAATTCCTCCTCTCCTTCTTGCAAGCCATCACCTTCCATTTCCTGGATCTCTGATGCCTCTGTAAAATCCAAGGTCATAACTGAGTCTTTCATCCCATAGCTTGTTGGGATGATTGCGGATTTATACTCCATGATTTCAGTTATCTCCCATCCTTCCTCATCATATTCCCCTTGGTCAGTGATCATTCCAAAAAAATCATATCTGGACCGCTTCGCTGCTTGCGCAGTTGTTAGCGAGTTGACTTTTTCCGCTGCTCTTGCTGAATTTTAATATGCCATTCGATGGCCTTAATAGGCGTGCTTTGGATACAACATATCCCCTTGGTCGTAGGGAATTTAACTCGCTGATGTGGAACAGACACTACCATCTCGAACATCTGCATGAACGGAATGCCAATAATGGCATTATAGGGTGAAACCAAGTCAATCACTATAAAGTCCACCACTCTGGACTTAACATCCCCTTCTTTTTTATCCCATACCTCAATAATCAGTCTAATGGTGCCCTTAGGTTTCACGGTATGATTTGTGAAGCCTTCCAAATAGCCATTATGTGGAACCAGGTTAGCCCCAGTGAAATTCATCTGTTTAAAAGCATCATAATACAAAATGTTCCTTCCCGCTCCGGAGTCTACCAAAACTCTGTGTATATTTTTGTTGCCTGATCTTATGCGGATGACAATTGGTTGGAAAGCGTGGGTCGCTGTTGCCACCAATTCTTTCCGCGAGAAACTGATGACCCTGTCTTCCTCCGGTGGAAAAGCGGGAATGTTCATCATGTGTCCCAGAGTCATAACCTGATCTTGCAACTGTCCAATGCTCATGGGATGGGTGATCACAAAAATGTCCATCTGTCCTTCCATTTGTGGAGCTACGCTTTGTTCTATCTGCACATATTCTTGTAATAGTCCCCTTTCAATTTCTCCTTGAATTACCCTTCGTAAATTGACACAGTTATCTGTTGCATGACCATTTGCACGATGATACTCACAATATTGATTCATGTCGACCCGTGCCTCATCCGTCATTGCTCGAGCTGGTAGCAACTCTGAATTTCTCAATATCTCGCTCGGCCTTGCGTTTAACCTTCCAAATCGCCTTTCCTACTTGGACCCCTGTCGCGTCCCCCTTGACCGCGATCGTTCCCTCATCCAATTCCGTGACCACCATTTCTGCCTCCTCCCGGTCCTTGACTTCTATCATTAGGAGCGATAAAATCCACTCGGTCCCTGGCGTTTCTCCTTGGTGCCATTTGAGATGAACCGTAAGTTTCATATCTCGCTTCTCCACCACAATAACCATTCAGTCTAGTCCTCAATTCTCCTATAGGTGCTGGAACTCGCATGTTCAATTCCTTCAAGAAATATCTGGGCAATATTTTGGACATGTATAGCATGATTATGTAACCATCATCTAGATTTGGGATCCTTTTCGTCACCTTCAAAAATCTTTCCGAAAACTTAGCTACACTCTCCCCTTTTTTCTGTTTAATTGAGCACAAATCTTGTCTTGCCACTGGCTGGGCCCCCATAGATCCAAATATCTTCAAGAATTTACTATAAAAGTCAGCATAGGTGAGAATTGTGCCCGCGGGAAGGGATAAAAACCAGTCCAAAGCATGGGTTGTCAAGGTGCTGGTGTAGACACCCCGCCTTGGACCGCTCACCCCGATTGCACGGTTGATTTTGTGTTTCTCCCACTTTTAAGTGTTTTTTGTCAGTTTCTGTTACTTCCGTTAAGTTCCTGACTAACCCCGTTAGGTGCAGGGACTAAACTGAATAGCAGGACTGACTTTTCAGTCCATTCTATCAAAAAATCCATCCCTGAGTTGCACGCCTCCGATCATAGGAGCCAGAAGCGCGCGCCTTCCACACCCAAGGTGGGAAGCGCGCCCCTCTGGGCGTCAGTTACAGATTTTTGTCCAAGAATCTCTCCCTTGCTCATTTTACATAATTTTGCCCGGGAAAGATTTCTTGGTGACTGAGTTTTGGCACCAAAAACTTGTGTTTTACAACTATATAAACCCCTCTTCTCCACCATTGGAAAGGGGACTCCTTTTTGAAGAAAGAAAACTATACACAAATATATTCAAGGCATTTCGAGGGCAATTTCTCAAGAAATATTTGAAGTCACCTTGAAGCATAGGTAAAAGACCATTCTCTTCCCTCTTCCCTACTTCATCTTTCTTCTTCTCTTTTATTTCATCAAAAGTGCAATCACCCGAACATTTTGGGACATGACACCAAAGATTACTTCACTTCATTGAAGTTAGTCAAAGAGTTATCTCCCTACATTCTAAAAACCCTTTTTTTTTAACCCCTTTTATCATCATCGAAGAATAGGAAGAACATTTTGATTATGTAGATTTTGAACAAGTAAGACCAACATTAGTTGGGCGAGATGGGTGTTTAAGTACTTCCCATCTCGTAACCTAACCCCCGAACCTCATAAACAAGAATCTCTGTTTTCATAAATCAAACTTAGGCTACACATTATGTTTTTCTTATGTTCCTCTAAAATATACGTGGCGACTCTAAAACATAAATAGACATCCTAGGAATCGACCCGCGTGCCCTAGCCTAAGGCCGCGCTCGCCCGGGGTATCTACAGTGGCGACTCCGCTGGGGATGTTTGAGGGTTAAACTTGCATTTTGTTCAAAATCTACATCTTTTCTGGGCATTCTGGTCTCTGATGGGGGAGGCGTGCGCCTCTTGCCTTCTTGGCCTAAGGCGCGCGCATCCCACATCAAGGACCAGAGTCACCCGCATCCCATATGTTATTCCTAGTTTTCTCTTCTTTTTTCTACACTAATTATTTCTGCAGGGGTTACAATACATTCAGGACCAGGATAATCCCCTGAGTCCAAAGTTTGACATTCTGACAGGTTTTCCCAGAAGCGGGCGCCTCCCATAGACATTGCGCCATACGCGCGCTTCCCACATCACCATCCAAAGGCGTACGCTTCTGGGTAGGTTTCCAGGACAAGAACAGGTTTCAGAACAGAGCAGATTCGATGGGGTGTGGGCAAAGTTTCCTGCAGCAGGCCTAATCTGGCCTTTTGGACAGTTTTACTTTCGTGTTTTATTTTATCGGTCACACTGGTGATTCGAGAGTTATAATTTATTTGTTTCTTTTCTTTTCATTCAAAAAAAAAGAGTAAAAATGTTTTGTCACGTGTTAGACCTCACACTACGTGCACGAATTCCTATAAATTGCTCACTATTGAGTCGCATAAGTTCTGTAACGACCCCAAAACTCGTCCCTATTTATTTTATATTGTTGGGAATTTTAATTTGAACTTATGTGTGCATTTTATGTGTTGCATCATATTTTATGACTTGCACATCTTACTTGATTATTTGTGTTATTTATTTAGCTAGTAGTAATAATGGTTAAAGGAGTTAAATGATTAAGTAGAAACTTTAGGGTCCTTTGTGAAATTATAACTTTAGGGGCTTAAGTGTTAAAAATGAAACTTGGGTGACAAAAGTATGAACATTGGGTAAAAATATCTTATAACAAGTTGCTTCTTTCTCCCTCTGTGTTCATTTTCCCATAACATTCTCTACGTTTCTCCTAGGGTTAAGAAAGAAAAGGTAAGTTCAACCAATTTCGATTTAATTCTTTTTATTTACTTATCCGTTTTAAAATCTAATTATATAAAAATGATCAGGGCGTTGAATAGGTCATTTCTACACGAACAAAACTTATTTTAGCGATACTTTTTCCCGAAATAGGTAAGTTACTAATTCCCCTTTAAATATTAAAATGGTCATATATGTTATACTTGATACTTGTACTTGTTAATTTTGTGATTTGAATGATATTTGTGATACTTGTAATTTTGGGACAAAGTGAGTATTTGGTATGGTTGGTTTTGATGGGTTGAAAGGTTAAGTTGTGTTGCCAAGTTGTGTTACAAACGTTTTAGTAATGTAAGTACTATACTTTTGGGACGGTGAAACGAAGGGAGTAAAATTAGCAAGTTTTGGGCCTGGCGGGTGTGTTGGGCGGCTGCCCATATAGGGCGTGTGTCCGCACACTTATCTGGAAGGTTTTTGTCTTGGGGCAGAGTGTTTTGGGCGGCCGCACAGGCTGGTTTAGGCGACCGCCCAGGGTTGCTGAAAAATGGAGTTGTTCCATTTCAAGTGATTTAAAGTTCAAGCTTGGTCTAGGTCTTAGGTGATATCCTAGAGTACCTAGAGGGTTGTTGTGGAACACCCTAGTGTTTGAAATTGGTTCCCTTGTGAACAAATGTGTTATGGAATGTGAATAAGTGTTACATGGGGTATTGTTGAACATATTTTGATGTGTGTTGGATTGGTTCATCTTTGTGATGTGTTTGGCTTGATTTCCCTACTTTGGAATCATCCCGGTTGTTGTTTAAGCAAGTATTCATTACTATGCTCGTTTGGAAGTCCAGCTGGTACTTGTTGTGAAGTCGGGCAGTGGTAGGGATTATAATGGCACACGAGCCAAGTTCATTGTAAGGCTTCTACCATTGGTTTCTCATTTTTAACCCCCTTCCTTGGGCCACAGATTGGGTCTGGGCTAGCTCTTCTTTGTGTGAGTTTAGTCACCTTTTGGGTTATGACTATGTGTCATTTTCCCCCTCTTGTTGTTGTTGTTGTTGTTTGGTTCATGAACCGGTTTCAGCCCTTTGGTGCTGCTCAGTTGATACCTCTCAGATGGTTTTATGTTTGATTCGAGAACCTTGGCTCAGTATCCACATATGAGTGTTTATTTCCGCCTTATGTGTGGTATGATGAGTTGGTCGTTATTTCCAACCGGTATGGGACGGTTGACGATAGGGAGCCTCTCATGTTATGTGCTATGTGGATGTTTATTAACATTGTTCAATTTCGAGTATCATTTCAGCATGTTACGTAGTTGCATTTTAGTAGCTTACTGAGATTCATTCTCACCCTTATTTGTTTACTGTTTTAGATAAAGGAGAGCCCAGGGGATAGGTCACTGCACAAGGGAGGACGTCGAGGTGGTGATTTTGGGTAAGACATTTTGGGATATGTGTTATGTAGAGGCTACATTATGTAAATGTATAACCTTTTGGGTTGTGTACCCGTGACTTCATCTTTGTATCACCTATTTTTGGAACATGTTGGTGAGTTGTAAATTTGTAAGTAAAGTGTGTAAGCCTTATGGCTAAGTACTTTGGATTATGAAAGTTTGTTTATGTGGAAATGGAATCAAGTTTTAAGTAAATGTGTTTGGTTATATGAAACTTTTATGAAAGTACATTTTGAAAAATTTTCCTAAAATGTTTTATCACGTCTTCCGATTGTGTCCCGAGCGTGGGGCCAAGTAGGACCACGGGTACGGGGCGCGACAATTGGTATCAGAGCTAGGTTGTAGATGGTCTAGAATGACTAAGTGACCTAGGAGGGTAGTTGTGTATAGAGTGAGTAACGTTGAGTGTCTTATGCAGGTACTTATTGAAAATGGGTGAAACTGAAGGAGATCAGGCTGGTTCTTCAGGGTAAGGGGATGCCAGAGAAGAGGCCTGAATCATGTTTCAAGGGATGTTTGAAGCAACAATGAAAACTTTAAATCATCAAAGTCACGGACGGGAACAAGCACCTCCGAGATATGGGTTAGAACAGTTCCTGAAGATGAAACCAATGGGTTATGAAGGAGAACCAGAGGTAATAAAAGTTGAGAGGTGGATAGAGTCGATAGAGAAAATATTTGATGTCTTGAGATGTACAGATGAAGAACAAGTCAGGTTTGCTACTTATAAACTGAGTGGAGCTGCTGAGCACTGGTGGAGAGCTTTGAAAATAAATTGGGATGAGAATCATGTACCCTATACTTGGGAGAATTTTTTGAGGAAGTTCAAGGAACATTTCATTCCTCAGGTAGATCAAGACAAGAAGGAAATGGAGTTTCTTAACTTGGAGCAGAATAATATGTCTGTGGCTCAGTATACATCCAAATTCACGAAGTTATCCAGGTACTGTACTTACTTGGTGGCAACTGAGGAAAGGAAGGCAACTAGATTTGTAAAGGGTTTGAAAACTGTGATTCAAAGTCAACTAGTATCCCATAAGTTTCAAGACTTTTAAGATGCTGTTGATAGAGTATATCAGGTGGAGCATGATATAGAAGAACATAAGAGGAAAGTTGAATTGGCAGGTACATGAAGGCAAGGAAGACCTCAACCACAGCGTGGTGATAATCGAGGAGGTCAGGGAACACCATCATAATTTAGAGGGAAACCACAAGGACAACCAATTGTCAGGAATCAAGGTGGAAGAATATGTAATTACTGTCTGAAGGATGGGCACACTGAAGAGAGATGTTGGAAGAAGCAGGGAAAGTGTTTGAATTGTGGTCAACTTGGCCATTTTCAGAAGGATTGTCCAAGATCAAGGATTGTACCATATGGGAGTGGAGCAGGATCATCTCAGGGTCAGAAGAGGGATGCCTCAGGGAAGCCTAAGGTGCAAGGTCGTGTTTTTGCTATCAATTAACAACAGGCTTCAAATTCTTCTAACGTGATAGGAGGTATAATTTCTGTGTCTAGTTTGAGGGCACGAGCACTTATAGACCCTGGTTCTTCGCATTCTTATGTGTCTGTGCATTTTGCTTCTCGATTGCATGTTTCTTCTGAATCTCTACCTTATGTGTTAGA
Organism: Campanula takesimana; assembly: GCA_026119855.1. NCBI lineage: Eukaryota > Viridiplantae > Streptophyta > Magnoliopsida > Asterales > Campanulaceae > Campanula > Campanula takesimana. The sequence continues at coordinate 871,078 of JAOWBW010000372.1, forward strand.
AGTGTCTACTCCAATAGGGGAGTGTTTGGTGACTAATAAGGTGTTACATGGCTGTGATGTGCATATTTAGGAGCATGTTTTATTTGATGATTTAGTTGTTTTGCCATTATAAGATTTTGATATTATCTTGGGAATGGATTGGTTGAGTAAATAACATGCTTCAGTTGATTGTTATAAAAAGGTGGTTACATTTTCTATTCCTGATGTGCCTGAATTTACTTTTGAGGCTGTTCCTTTGGGTAAGGGAATTCGTATTATTTCTTATGTGAAAGCTAGAAAGTTATTGCATCGTGGTTGTACGGGGTATTTGGCCAGTGTTCTGGATACTACTAAAAAGTTGCCTGAAGTAGAGGATGTGCATATTGTGAAAGAGTTTCCTGATGTGTTCTCTACTGAGTATTCTATGCCTCCTGATAGGGAGATCGAGTTTTGTATTGACTTATTTCCAGGTACTACCCCGATATCTGAATCACCTTATAGAATGGCTCCAGTTGAATTAAAGGAGTTAAAAGTTCAATTGCAAGAATTTCTTGATAGGAGTTTCATTCGACCCAGTGTATCACCGTGGGGAGCTCCTGTGTTGTTTGTAAAGAAGAAAGATGAGTCCTTGAGACTATGCATCGACTATAGAAAACTGAATCTGGTGACTGTAAAGAACAAATATCCTTTGCCTCACATTGATGATTTATTTGATCAACTCCAAGGGTCAGTTGTCTTTTCAAAGCTTGATTTGAGGAGTGGGTATCATCAGTTGAAGATTCACTCAGAAGACATTCCTAAGACTGCTTTCCGTAGTAGGTATGGTCATTATGAGTTTCTTGTTATACCTTTCGGGTTAACAAACGCTCCAGCTGTTTTCATGGATATGATGAATTGGGTTTTCAAGCCTTATCTTGATTCTTTTGTGGTTGTGTTTATTGATGACATACTTATTTATTCTAAGTCTCGGGAGGAGCATGAGCAACACTTGCGAATGGTTCTATCAATTGTTTGCAAAATTCAGTAAGTGTGCTTTTTGGCTCGATGAAGTTTTTTTTATGGGACATGTGGTTTCTAATAGAGGTATATCTGTTGATCCATCAAAAATTGAAGCTATTGTGAATTGGAAAAGGCCAGAATCAGTTACTGAAATTCAAAGTTTCTTTGGGTTAGCTGGGTACTATAGAAGATTCATTGAGGGGTTTTCCAAGATTGCTACACCATTGACTCAGTTGACACGAAAGAATGTGCCATATGTGTGGGATGACAAATGTCAAGTTAGTTTTGAAGAGTTAAAGAAGAGGTTGACCACCGCTCCTATTCTTGCACTGCCTAATGGAAATGATGAATTGGTGATTTATAGTGATGCTTCAAAAGAAGGCTTGGGGTGTGTTTTGATGCAAAGTGGGAAGATAATTGCGTATGCTTCAAGGAAGTTAACTCCTAGTGAGCAGAATTATCCAACCCATGACATGGAGCTTGCAGCTATTGTTTTTGCGTTACACAAATGGAAGCATTATCTATATAGAGCAAAATTTGAGATTTTCACAGATCATCAGAGTTTGAAGTATTTTTTCTCCCAGAAAGAGTTGAACAATAGACAACGAAGATGGATGGAGCTATTGAAGGATTATGATTGCACCATTTCTTATCATCCGGGCAAGGCGAATGTGGTAGCTGATGCTATTAGCCGGAAATCTTATGTAGCTTCATTGATGAAACGGGAATGGAAGATGTTAGAAGATGCTTGAGATTGTGTCCTTTTGAATCGAGGCATGGGGCTATATTTGCGAATATCAGAGTATTGACAACCTTAATTCAACAAATCAAGGATGCTCAGAAAGATGACCCCGAGTTAGTGAAGATAATGGGAAAAATCAAAGATGGTACATTTGAAGACTTCTCTCTCAGTTCAGAAGGGGTATTGACTTTCAGAGGTAGATTGTGTGTGCCTAATGTTGATGGAATTAAACTCCAAGTTCTCGAGGAAGTTCATAAGTCGAGGTATACAATTCATCCCGGGAGTACCAAAATGTATCAAGATTTGAAGCAACACTTTTGGTGGAACAACATGAAGCGGGAAATAGCGGATTATGTGTCAAAGTGTTTGACTTGTGAACAAGTGAAAGCTGAACATCAAAGACCCGCAGGTTTGCTTCAACCTTTAGAGATACCAGAATGGAAGTGGGAACATGTTACTATGGACTTTGTATCAGGGTTACCTCGTACTAGAAGAAGGCATGATGCAGTTTGGGTGATCGTAGACAGATTGACAAGGACTTCTCATTTCTTACCTATTGAGATGGGTTATTCTATGGAAAGGCTTGCTACGTTGTATATTAATGAGATAGTGAAGTTTCATGGAGTTCCAGTTAGCATTGTATCTGATCGTGATCCTAGATTCACTTCTCGGTTTTGGCAATCATTTCAGAAGGCTTTGGGTTCAGAATTGAGGTTCAGTACGGCTTTTCATCCTCAAACAGATGGCCAGTCAGAAAGAACCATTCAGATTCTTGAGGATATGTTGAGAGCTTGTTCTGTTGACTTCTCAGATTCTTGGGATATTCATTTGCCTCTCGTAGAATTTGCTTATAACAACAGTTTTCAGTCGAGTATTGGGATGGCTCCTTATGAAGCATTGTATGGAAGAAAATGTCGTTCACCTATTTGTTGAGATGAAGTTGGGGAAGCAAAGATTTGGGGTATTGATATGGTTAATGACTCAGTTGAGAAGGTTAAGCTTATTCGGGATCGATTGACTATTGCTCAGAGTCGTCAAAAGAGTTATGCTGATCACCGGAGGCGAGACCTTGAGTTTGAAAAGGGTGACTTTGTGTTTCTTAAAGTTTCTCCAAAGGTGGGAATTAAAAGATATTGGAAGAAAGGTAAACTTGCTCCGAGGTTTGTTGGGCCTTTTGAGATTTTTGGAAGAGTTGGAGGTCGAGCTTATCGTCTTGCGTTACCTCCTTCTCTTGACAAGATTCATAATGTGTTCCATGTTTCTATGCTTCGAAAGTATGTGTATGATCCATCTCATGTGTTATCTGAGATACCTAAGGATATTGAACCCAGTATGTCCTATGAGGAGCATCCAGTTCAGGTGATTGATTTTAAAGTTCAAGAATTGAGAACTAAAAGTATTCCTATTGTTAGAATCGTGTGGAGAAACCATAATGTTGAGGAGTCTACTTGGGAGCTTCGGGATGAAATGGAGAGGAAATATCCTTGGTTGTTTGATTCTTTTGGTAAGTTATCCAAAAATTCGGGACGAAATTTCTTTAAGGGGGAGTGATTGTAACGACCCCAAAACTCGTCCCTATTTATTTTATATTTTTGGGAATTTTAATTTGAACTTATGTGTGCATTTTATGTGTTGCATCATATTTTATGACTTGCACATCTTACTTGATTATTTGTGTTATTTATTTAGCTAGTAGTAATAATGGTTAAAGGAGTTAAATGATTAAGTAGAAACTTTAGGGTCCTTTGTGAAATTATAACTTTAGGGGCTTAAGTGTTAAAAATGAAACTTGGGTGACTAAAGTATGAAAATTGGGTAAAAATCTCTTATAACAAGTTGCTTCTTTCTCCCTCTGTGTTCATTTTCCCAGAACATTCTCTACGTTTCTCCTAGGGTTAGGAAAGAAAAGGTAAGTTCAACCTATTTCGATTTAATTCTTTTTATTTACTTATCCGTTTTAAAATCTAATTATATAAAAATGATCAGGGCGTTGAATAGGTCATTTCTACCCGAACAAAACTTATTTCAGCGATACTTTTTCCCGAAATAGGTAAGTTACTAATTCGCCTTTAAATATTAAAATGGTCATATATGTTATACTTGATACTTGTACTTGTTACTTTTGTGATTTGAATGATATTTGTGATACTTGTAATTTTGGGACAAAGTGAGTATTTGGTATGGTTGGTTTTGATGGGTTGAAAGGTTAAGTTGTGTAGCCAAGTTGTGTTATAAACGTTTTAGTAATGTAAGTGCTATACTTTTGGGACTGTGAAACGAAGGGAGTAAATTAGCAAGTTTTGGGCCTGGCGGGTGTGTTGGGCGGCCACCCAAATAGGGCGTGCGGCCGCACACTTATCTGGAAGGTTTTTGTCTTGGGGCAGAGTATTTTGGGCGGCCGCACAGGCTGGTTTAGGCGACCGCCCAGGGTTGCTGAAAAATGGAGTTGTTCCATTTCAAGTGATTTAAAGTTCAAGCTTGGTCTAGGTCTTAGGTGATATCCTAGAGTACCTAGAGGGTTGTTGTGGAACACCCTAGTGTTTGAAATTGGTTCCCTTGTGAACAAATGTGTTATGGAATGTGAATAAGTGTTACATGGGGTCTTGTTGAACATCTTTTGATGTGTGTTGGATTGGTTCATCTTTGTGATGTGTTTGGATTGATTTCCCTACTTTGGAATCATTGCCCCTGGTTGTTGTTTAAGCAAGTATTCATTACTATGCTCGTTTGGAAGTCCAGCTGGTACTTGTTGTAAAGTCGGGCAGTGGTAGGGATTATAATGGCACACGAGCCAAGTTCATTGTAAGGCTTCTACCATTGGTTTCCCATTTTTAACCCCCTTCCTTGGGCCACGGATTGGGTCTGGGCTAGCTCTCCTTTGTGTGAGTTTAGTCACCGTGTGGGTTATGACTATGTGTCATTTCCCCCCTCTTGTTGTTTTTGTTGTTGTTGTTGTTGTTGTTTGGTTCATGAACCGGTTTCAGCCTTTGGTGCTGCTCAGTTGATACCTCTCAGATGGTTATATGTTTGATTCGAGAGCCTTGGCTCAGTATCCACATATGAGTTTTTATTTCCGCCTTATGTGTGGTATGATGAGTTGGTCGTTATTTCCAACCGGTATGGGACGGTTGGCGATAGGGAGCCTCTCATGTTATGTGCTATGTTGATGTTTTTTGACATTGTTCAATTTCGAGTATCATTTCAGCATGTAACGTAGTTGCATTTTAGTAGCTTACTGAGATTCATTCCCACCCTTATTTGTTTACTGTTTTAGATAAAGGAGATCCCAGGGGATAGGTCACTGCACAAGGGAGGACGTCGAGGTGGTGATTTTGGGTAAGACAATTTGGGATATGTGTTATGTAAAGGCTACATTATGTAAATGTATAAACTTTTGGATAGTGTACCCGTGACTTCATCTTCGTATCACCTATTTTTGGAACATGTTGGTGAGTTGTAAATTTGTAAGTAAAGTGTGTAAGCCTTACGGCTAAGTACTTTGGATTGTGAAAGATTGTTTATGTGGAAATGGAATCAAGTTTTAAGTAAATGTGTTTGGTTATATGAAACTTTTATGAAAGTACATTTTGAAAAATTTTCCTAAAATGTTTTATGACGTCTTCCGATCGTGTCCCGAGCGTGGGGCCAAGTAGGACCACGGGTACGGGGTGCGACAAGTTTATAACCCCAAACCCGTCAAGGCCCGTCCTCAGAAGTTTTAAGCTCCACCAGACCTTGACTATTTCGAAGCGGTAAACCTCAGACCGTGGCTTAGTTCATGACTACATGCCGGGGGTGACCTTTAAGCCTCTCATTTAGCCGAGCACAAGCCAACACAATTCTAGTTAGGGTCTGACACTCCGTGACTAAATTCGGTTTTCATATGCCGAGATTTCCCTAAACTAATGTCTTCAAATCTTACATGCCAAGTGGTTATGATGGACGAAATAAAAATCCATCCCCAAGTGGTTATTATGGACGAAATAAAAATCCGTCCCCGCATGTATGCCTTACTACATTAATTTAGTTTAATCCCGACATGTGTAGGATTCACAAGCGTGATGGAATCCGATGAGTATATGGGACCGCGAGATGGTCTATATACTAGTGTGACGATTCCATTATTTTTTAGAAACCCAAAAGGGATTCCATCCCTCCGACTTATAAAAAAAAAGTCTTTTCTTTATGTGGTTTGAGTTGTGTGCCCACTGTGTGTCCTAAGCCTCTTCATGGACCGAAAGTGTACTCAAGACTGACAAGGGACTCTTCTGCAATATAGGTTCAATTGGAACTTACCGTGTCTACCGGGATTCAGCAAATCGGTTAGTTCGTGAAGATATCACTCCAACAGCTTCGACAGCATCAATGGCCGGCGGCTCCAACACCGACAACACCATGTCTCTCGAGCAACTCTCAAACATGGTCCAACTTCTCCAAGAACAAGTCTCAACTCTTAATAAGGAGGCTCAAAACAAAGATGACATTTGGCAATCCCACCTCGACAATCAAAGGGAGGCCCACGAGGCCGAAATGGAGCTAATGAAAGAAAATCTCACCAAGCTCGCGAAGGGTAAAAACAAGAAAGACAATGACGAGTCCGAATGGACCGAGGGTTTGTTTGAGAGCCCCTATGTCAGTGCCTGCACCAAGAAAATGGGGGAACCAAGCACCGAGAACAATGAGCCCAAGATGGTTGATTCAATCATGGCCTACATAGATCAATGCTTCAACGGTCTCAACTTGGGGAAAGGCTCCGATACAAGCCTCTATCAGTCATCCATTCTCATGAACACAATGGCTTCCCTCCCCGAAAATTTCAAGATGCCCGACATCAGCAAGTTCAAGGGCAACTCTTGTCCCATGGCACACATCGAGACTTACATTTGGGCTATGGTACCAAAGAAGGTCTCACCCAAGGTTATGGCACAATGTTTCCCTCTTACTCTCGAGGGGGAGGCAAAGGATTGGTATGCTACTCTCCCGCTCACAATCCGTCTTGATTGGGACGCCGCCATGCTTTCCTTCAAGAGTCAATACCAAGGCAACACCACCCACCGGCTAACCAAGAAAGAGCTTGAAAACACCACTCAAAGGGACACGAGTCCTTCATTGACTTCAAGAGAAGGTGGAATGATGAAGAAATCCGTTGGTGGGTGCCACATTGGCACATCAACTCAGTGCGGGAGTGTCAAGATGGTTCCCCCTTTGTTCAGGTGCCAGGCCTTTTGGGATCGTCCTTTTACATCCCTTCCTTGGTCCGCTGGCAGTTTGGCTTGCTACAGACTCCTGTGTTGGAGTGGTCAGATGTTAATCCAGAGCATTTGAGGCTTCGCCTTTATCCATGTGGGACCCTTCCACCACTTTCCTCTTTTCCCAGTTGTGGACCCATTCCCTTTTTCCAGTTCGGGCACTCCTCAGGGGTGTAGCTAGCACGGTTCTGACCACTGTTTACTTGGATTGGTACGAACAGACCATAGGATAGACTCAAAGGCTCATTGAGGAAAGGCGAGGGGAAATCTTTGGAAGAGACTATGCTCTTAGTAGGGTTCTGAGGGAGGCCGAGGCCGTGACGAGCGGTCATAACTTTACTGGAGACGCTATTGAAGACTATCAAGCTCTCGCTGAGAGGAGGAGGGCGGTGATACCTAGAATTGAGGCACGACTTGAGGACTTTCGGGACCGCATGGCGGTTGACACAGCTCTAAAAGCGGCTGGCCTAATTGAAGATGCCGGGCGGACTCCCAACTTAGGGAGGAACAAGATCGAGCTTTTCAATGTGAAGAGGAAAAATACTCGGAGGAGTCAGAAGAAGAAATGGAGGGGTGAAGATCATTGATGGCCTTACAATCCTAAGCATCCACTCATTGTCATTGCAGACACATTAGTTTTCTTAAGTGTTTTATTAGTCTTTTAGCTTGTTGCCCGAGGTCAAGAGTAGACCGTGCTTGAACTCATCAAAGAAGTGTTTTAACTGTAATGAAAGTGGCTATCGAAGGAATCCCTTTGGAGAAACAAAATTTGAATTTGATTTATTACTATTTTTTTTTTAGACCGGACCAATAGTTGGCTGCCTATGTTCCCCTTTTACAAGTAAGACTAAGGTCCTCAGGTCATCGTAGTTCTTTTCCAACAATCCTTGATGCAAACCTTGCCTTTTCTCTAGACCGCCCCAATGGGTTTTCGATCTAGGTAGTTTTTTTTTTTTTTTTTAAACATAATATCGGAGAAGCTTATCACCATTGACAGGATGCACGAAAGGATTCCCATCCAAATCTGCAAGTCTCATTGCGCCTCCTGAGAATACCTCTTGTACCACAAAAGGGCCAATCCATACAGGTTCCCATTTTCCATCAGGGTTAGACCTCCCTAGGGGTTTTTCTTTGAGCACCAAATCCCCGACCCGAATCTCTCGAGGCTTCACTCTTTTGTTGAAAGCTCGTGCCATCCTCCCTTGGTAGGCACGGGTGTGCTCCATTGTTTTTAGGCGACATTCATCCAAAAGGGATAACTCATCATGTCGGCTCTGAAGCCAGTCCACTTCGTGGATTTGATTTTCCAACAGAATCCTTAATGATGGAACTTCTAGTTCAGCCGGGAGCATGGCTTCCATCCCATAAGTTAGAGCGAACGGGGTTTCCCCTATGGCGGTTCTGACCGAGGTTCGGTATCCCCATAACGCTAGGTGTAGCTTATCGGGCCAATCCTTTCCTCGTGTTTCCATCTTCTTAATGATCCTTTCGAGTTTTTTGTTGGTGGCTTCTACCGCTCCATTGGTTTGAGGTCTATATGGGGAGGACTTGTGGCGAGTGACCCAGAATTCTTGCAACAGTTGGTCGCATTCTCCTTCGAAGTGTGAGCCATTGTCTGTGATGATTTCATTCGGGACCCCATATCGGCACATGATGTTCTCTTTGATGAATAGTGCAACCTTCTTGGAGGTAAGGATCTTGTATGACTTGGCTTCAACCCACTTTGTGAAGTAATCCACGGCCACCAAGACAAATTCATGGCCGTTGCTTCCTGGGGGAGTGATTTTTCCGATGATGTCAATGCCCCAAGTAGAGAAAGGCCAAGGGGTTGTCATGCAATACAAATGGTGGGGCGGTAGGTGATTAAGGTTGGAGAACCGCTGGCACTTGTCACACTTCCTCACGAATTGTATACAATCAGTTTCCATCGAGATCCAAAAGTATCCCATCCGCAGGATGACTTGCATTAATGCCCTGGCATTCATGTGCGGGCCACATATCCCATTGTGGACCTCCCGCATGAGCCCTTTTGCTCTTTCTGTGCTTATGCATCTTAAGAGAAGCCCCTGGTGGCGTTTCTTATACAGAATATCTCCCAGAATGACGTAGTGAGTAGCGAGTCGTTTGAGGGCCGCTGCGCTCTTGGCTTTGATCCCATCTCTGTTATTCCCTTTCTCATTTAGGAGGGAGGCCTCCCCTTCTTTGAGGAACCGGTAGATCTAGGTGTACCACGGCTCATCTACTTCCTCCGAGTCCTTTTAAATTTCACAGCAATACGCCAGGTTCTCCTTTCTCCCGACTTTGAAAGGCTTTATCGACTTCCCTTCCGGAATTTCTACCAACGAGGCCAAAGTGGCTAAGGCATCGGCGAAGCGATTCCGGTCCCTTGGCAAGTAATGGAAGCTAACCCTTTTGAACTGCGTCATGAGTTCTTCCATGTGGGCGTGGTACTTTTGTAGTCCCGGATCCAATGTTTTCCATTTGTTCGAAACTTTGTTGATGATCAAGGCTGAGTCCCCATACACCTCCAATTCTTTCACATTTATTTCCAAAGCAGCTTCCAGGCCCGTTGTGCATGCCTCATACTCGGCTGCATTATTGGTTACTTCAAAATTCAATTTGATGGTGATGGGTGTATGTTCGTCCTTGGGGTCGACCAGAAGCATACCGATGCCGTTTCCTCTTTTGTTTGCGGCTCCATCAAAGAACAGTTGCCATTTGTTTTCCTCCTCAAGGGTAAAAATCCCTTCATCTGGGAACTGTGGTTTAGGTTCTCCTTCTTCGTTACTAGGGAAATCCGCTAGGTGTTCGGCCATAACCCTTCCCTTGACTGCCTTCCTCGACACGTAACTGATGTCATATTCGGCCAGAAAGAAAGACCATTTGGCGAGCCTCATTGATAAGGACGGTTTTTCCAGCAAGCATTTGATGGGGTCAATTGTCGAGATCAACTGTATCGGGTGGGCGTGCATATAGTGTTTCAACTTTCTCACAACCCATACCAGTCCGGCGCAAGTCTTTTCTATTGCAGAGTAGTTGAGTTCACTTACCTGTAGCTTCCGACTCACAAAGTAAATGGAGTTTTCCACCTTTGATTCTTTCTTCTCTTGGGCCAACATAGCTCCTATCGAAGTATCTGTTACCGTCAAGTAAAGCAGGAGTGGCTTTTCTCTGTGCGGTGGGAAGAGAATCAGTGGATGGACAAGGTAGGCTTTGATCTTGTCAAAGTCCTTTTGACATTCCTCATCCCATTCAACCTCAGCATTTTTCTTCAATAATTTGAAGATGGGTTCACAAGTGGGGGTGAGCTGATTGATAAAGCGGCTGATGTATTGCAGTCGTCCCATGAATGCCTTCACTTCTGTCAGGGTGCGGGGAGGTCTCATTTCTACGATTGCTTTGACCTTTTGTGGATCGATCTCAACACCCCGTTCGGTAACCACATACCCTAAAACCTTCCCTCGGGAGACTCCGAAGGTGCATTTTGCCGGATTAAGCCTCATGGAGTGTTTCCTCAACCGGTCGAAGAACTTTCTCAAGTCAATTAAGTGCTGGCCGTCAGTTCCTTTAGAGTGTATGATCATGTCGTCAACGTACACCTCTATTTCTTTGTGAATCATGTCATGGAATAGTGCCGTTGCTGCTCTTTGGTAAGTAGCCCCGGCATTCCTTAATCCAAAAGGCATCACCGTGTAACAGAAAGTTCCCCATGGGGTGGTGAAGGCGGTTTTTTCTTGATCTTCCTCGGCCATTTTAATCTGATTGTATCTGGTAAAACCGTCCACAAAGGATTTTACCTCGAAACTAGAGGTCGTATCTACCAACATATCAATGTTTGGGAGGGTAAAATCGTCCTTGGGACTCGCCTTGTTGAGGTCTCTGAAATCGACACAGCATCGGACCTTCCCGTTGGCTTTTGTGACAGTGACTATGTTAGAGAGCCATGAAGGGTATTCTATAACCCGTATAAAGCCAACTCTAAGCAACTTTTCTATTTCCTCCTTTACTTGCAGCGACCACTCGGGTTTGATTCGTCGGAGATTTTGCTTGACTGGTTTTACTTCCGGATCCAGGGGGATCTTATGCTCCACGACCGAGGCATCCAACCCCGGCATGTCTTTGTAAGACCAGGCGAACACATCCACATACTCTCTGAGTAATTCAATCAAGGCCTCCCTCTCATCCCCTTTGAAGTATCCACCCACTTGTGTTTCTCTTGGTTCTTCCTCGGTACCCAAATTCACTTTGGTCAAAACCTCTTTAGCAGCTTGGGCATGGTTTTCCTCTTGATCGGCGACCTGGTTTGTGAATTTTTTTAATGTATTGTTCGTTTAGTGTGTATGCTTTATTAGTTGATTCATTATTAACCGTTTTCAAGTTATTAGTTAATTTATCATCTAATAAGTTGGCAATGAGGGGATACTCGGAAAGGTCCATCATTTCATTCAATGCAAATGGAAATACAACATTGGCTACGAGTTCATAGTCTTCGGGCGTGAGGCCCTTGGATGAGAATGACTCAAATTCAAAGAGGAGGGACTGGGGAGACTCGATTACGATGGACCCTATAACACTAGACTCAAGAGGTCGAGGAACCAATCCCAGCACTACGGTCATTTCCTCCTTGCTAGCTACCGGCCCGGAAAGAGTAGCCCAATTCTTTAACGGCATGTTAGTGGGTATAACCGAGGTGCGAGGGTCGAAGCTTCCTATTGGCCCGTCTCCTATTGCAGTGACCATTTCTTTCCCGTGATCAATTAGGCTGGGTAGAACCGTGTCTTCCTCAAACAGTTCTTGCATCATTGTCCCATCCCACTTGTTTTCTTCAGCCTTTTCCTTTGCCTTCCCAGTAGGCGTCTTTTCGATCTCATATTTGTCATACTGGCCCCAAGTGGGTTCTTCCTCTTGGTTGCCTCCTGCTGCAGACAAAACCTTAAACTGTATTATCACCCTGGAGACTTCTTGGGAAATATGCTCATTCCTTATGGGTGCTCCGGGCGTGTCAAGGAATGCTCTCCTGATAGGGTTGGCGGTCTTTCCTCAGAACCTTTTGAGGTCTTCTTGCAGTCGGTCCCAGTTGGTCACCATTGCCTCCTCTCCCTTCGAGGTCCCGATTTGCGTTCCCCCCTTAATGAAGTAGCGGCTCATGTCAAAAGTGTAGGGATGGAGGTTGGGAGATTTGTAAGGGATCCCTTGGGCCCTGGCTCGACTTTTCTCTCGGGCCATCTTTTTGTCCATCACAAGATTCTCGGGTTTCGGCTCATACCCTAAACCGTGGAGTGTCTTTTGCTCCTTGATTTCAACAACCCTATGGGTCCCTTGGAGCCTCCTTCCTAGGCCAACCCCGGGAGATAGTGCATCAGGCGCATCATTTTCATGGCGGGGGGAATCTTGTCCTTGGTAAATGTGAGGTCCATGCAATGGACGTGGGTCTCAGATGGTATCCCTGTGAAGCTGGTCAAGACTATACCACTCCCTTCATGTTGGATTTCCAATACGGGGATCCCATTAGTGTTGGTCCCACCTGTAGTGACGTTATCCCCGTAGATTACAGTCAAATTCCCTCCCTGTACAAATTTTACACATTGATGTAGGGTGGAAGCGACCCCATTGACTTTGTGTAGCCAAGGGCGTCCTGGCAAGGTGGTGAAGGAAATGGGGATGTCAAGCACTTAGAAGTCGGTCAGCATTTTCTGTTCCCCAAACCATAAATTTAAAGTCGCTACCCCAAGAACCGACCGGGCTGGGGAGTCATATGCTTTAACAGTTACCAAAGAGGGTCTCAGATCCGTCGCCTTGAGACCGAGTAAATCCATCATTTTTGCTGGAAGGACGTTCATAGCCGAGCCATTATCACCCAATACCCGTGGGAGACGGCGACCATCCAACTGCACTGTGATGTACAAGGCTTCATTGTGGTTAGCCCCAGACTTGGGCAAGTCCAAGTCGGTGAACGTGACTATATTCCCATATTGGATGCTTCCAATCATTTGTACGGCTTCTTCGGGGGTAGCTGTGGTGGGGACCATGGTTCGGGCCAAATGCTCCTCCAACTTGAGCTTGTGAGGGTAAGACGAAGTGAGAAGGGACCACAGAGAGATGTTGGCCTGCGTATTCTTAAGCTGGGTGAGAACGGGATCCTCTTTTTCAAGATCCGGGGTGCCTTTTTCCCTAGCAAACAGTGGTGGCGAACGGTATTCCGGTGGCGGTGGTTTTTTAGGATTCTCGGTGTGTACTTATCCGGAACGAGTTAGGACGTTTACTTCCTGGGGTCACAATCCTTTGCTGGCTTTTCCAAAGGCCTGGGTGGGTTCTTGGTTGAGTAGGGCCATGCTTCTTTCCTCAGCTCATTTACAGTGACCATCCCTTGCGTGGTGTAGACAGACTCACGGAGTTTTTCAAATTAAACCGGGTAGTCGCCTTGTTCTTTCCCCATCCCTACAGTTTCGCGGAGTTTTTCCAGTGTCAACATGCAGCAGTAATGATCCGAGAGCATCGACCCGTCCTCAAACGGAGGTGAGGGTGAGAGTGGCGGTAGTGACAGGAAGTCATCTAAGGTAGGGAAATTTTCTTCTTCTCCCGCAGGCGGGTTTAAAGAGAGTACGGGGGAAGACACCTCATCCTCGCTTTCACACAAAGTTCGAAACTCTTCGCGGGATAGGGAGCGGGCCGCCTCTCTCATCTGTGCAAGGTGCCTCCCGTAGTCATATTCTCCCGGGGTTCTTGCAGCCTTCATACCTTCGGTTCCGTGATGACAACACACCCTTCTTATTACCCTTTCGCCGCTTGATGAGTCACCAACTTCCATAACATGATAGTGTTTATCGTGGGGAATGCAACATCTGCTCGGGTCATGGTCAGCGCTTCCCACAACTCGTTTGATGGCCATTTCCATTTCCTCCGCGCAGTCTTCGTAGGTCAATTTGTGTTTAGTGAGCTTAATCACTTTTAATTCGCCTTCTTGGCCGGGAACCTTTGCGCTCATCACGGTAGTCATCATGTTGTCAGGAGGACATTCCATTTTTCCCTTTTGCACGCAGTCCCACAAAATGTCTTTCCATCTTTCCCCAACTTCAATCAGAGGGGTGTTGAATTCCTAAAGAGTTATCGTTGTCGGCTCCCCGAATTCGATCATGTTCACTCTGCTTTGGCCAAATTCAATCATGTTGACCCCCCCATTGTTCGGAAACGGGTTATTGACCACGTTCGGCCCCCTGGGGTGTTCGAGTTTCCCTTTCGCTATCAAATCCAAGATAATGCGTTTTACTATGGAGCAATCATCGGTGTTATGCCCATGGTAGTTGTGGAAAGCACACCACTTGTTCTCATCTGTGAACCTTTCCGGATTTTTGGGCTGAAAGTTGATCAAAGGTTTCGTGAGGCCTTGCTTCACTAATCCTTCAAAGACTTTGCTAATGGGCATTCCAAAATCCTCAAACCTCAGATAGGGGCGTTTTTCAGAGTTGCCCGGCTTCGGTGAGACCTGCTCTGGGCCTTCCCCTTGGATGTTGTTGATGACCCCCGAGACTTCTTTCCCTTTGCTCGTGGTGGGAGGTCGGTATCGGTAAGAATTGTTATTGCCTTGGGCGGCGGATTTCTCACTGAGAGCCTTCTCAAACTTCGACCCTGCAGTTACCATGGCCCGGAGATTGGGGTAAAAGTGATGGCTGATCAGAGCACGCAGCTGCGGTTTTAAGCATGATTGGAAGATGTCTAATTGTTCATCCTCGGTGGGTGGGTTAGAGATTTCCCCAAGTTTACAGTTCCAACGTTTATAGAACTCACCGATCGGCTCGTCGCCTTTTTGCAAAGTGCTTTGCAAGTTGGTGCGGTTGGTTTCCCATTCTAGGTTGGATCGGTACTTAGTGAGGAATGCTTCCTGAATGCGACCCCAACTTACTCGTGATTCGTCCTTGAGGTTGAAGAACGACTTAAGAGCGTTTCCTCTCAGGGATAATTGGAAGTGATCACCCATTTGCTGTACAGTGCAACCCTTCGCCCTCATTACTAAAGTGTAGGCGTTGAGGTGGGTTTGCGGGCAAGCAGTCCCATCAAACTTTTCTATTTCTGGCATTTTGAACTTATGCGGAAGAGGCACAATCTTGTCGGGATCAGTAACTCCCGATGAGGTTTTCTTTTCATTCAAAATCTCAAACTTTTCCTCCATCTGTTTCAACTTCTCGATCAGCCACCCCATTTGAGGATTCACTTGTGGGCTGGAATTGATGGATCCCATGGTCTGAGTTGTTGCCGGCATCACCGTTGGAGGCACAGTGGTGGATGGTATATTCTGAGGAAGGCTTTGAGGTGGCACATGGGTGTAGACGTACCCATACCCTTGGTCATTCGCCAGGGTATACGGCGGGGGTGCCTCGGAGTTTCGGGCTGCCGGGTAGTGGAATGGGAATGCCGCCCCTTGTGATGCAATTGGTAGGGTCGGTGGTGGTAATCCGGCAGTTGCCGGGGCTGAAAAGTCTTGACCCATCGGGATTGGGCCATATGGGTTGAACCCGGGAGGATATGAGGATGGACCTCCTGGAAAGGTGAAGGGAGCTTGTGTGGCTGGCACATTTGATTGAGTTGCGGTTTGATATGGGGGACGTGAGGTCGCCACATTGGGGTAGGTTTGAGGTGGGGGAACCCTATTGTAATCGCGAGGCGGCATGTTCTCAATTTCATCTTTGTCTATGATTTCAACGAATCCCCCATCATTTTCAAATATCACGGCCACTCCCCTCTGTCTCATGGCCTCTACAACCCGTCTCTGTGTGTCCTCTTGCTGTTTCCTAGTGATTTCTTCCCGGGCCCTGGCGGCCTCCAAAGCTTGTATCAACTCTTCCTTAGTAAGCCCATTCGGATCAACCGCATTGTCACCCCCACTACTACTTCCTACCGGACTAGTCATTCGGAGTAACCTGAGTGAAACTGCTAATGAACTGTCGGACTCGGCACTGAACAGACGCTGACCCGGAACTCTGACCCACTTCTTATGAGCTGCGAGAGGGGAGGGTTCGGTTTAGGCTTGGGTTTCATTTCAGGCAAAGGTTTAGGGATCATGCAACATGCCTACCTAATTATTGATTATTTCATTCATGTTTACTTAAAACACATTTTATTCCTAATTGGTTGGAAAAGATTTCTCTTCTTTTTCGCAACTATTCTAAATCCTGGATCAGTGGAGGCCATCACTACGTCTATAGACCCCTCGTTTTTCACCTGTACTGCACATTCCCAAGGACGGACTATCCCGGGCAAGGGTCCTATAGGGCAAGCGGCTTCCACCGACCGAAAGAAATGATGCTAAGGTCTAGTGCGTCGCAATGCTCTTGATGTGCGGGTCATCCTAATCATGATTAAGCCCCAGTGGGGATCAAGACTGTTCCGAAGGCTGCATCGATATTCTGACATGACCACATTTTGAATGAGATGTCTCGATCCTTGACCATGAGCTTAAGGATGATTAACATGACCTGTTCATTAGGGATTAACGACACGGTGTTACCCCACCTTTAGCACATGACCTTTGTTAATTGTGGTCGTCGTTAACACACGATTTAGAGGCGGGTTAGGCCACGCTTGCATTACATCAAGGAGTCGTAACCCGGGCATTAACTTGGCCACAATTGACTTTGGACACATGCCTAAAGATAATGGCAACGTGAACTAGACCAAAAACCAACCAAAGTCACGGTATTTGTGTGTCACGGACATGTGTGGTTGACTCGGCTAGGAAGGGGAGGTGGAATGGACCCGTGCGCGCTCGAAGGGAACAAGAGCGCCAATCGAGCTGCACCTGGCATCCATCCCGGGTTTAAAGGGTAGTTGGAACGTGCAAGGCCAAGTGCGCGTTGTGTGAAGTCAATTCTATATTCCCTTTTTGAGACAAAATAAAGATTTTTACTTTGTTTTTCAACATGATGAACATGGCATAAGCAAGATATGAACAAGTATGAACAAGCAAGTAAGCATCTTATACACACAATGAATCAAAAGAACATGATTAAACAAAGACCAAAACTTGTATATGTACCAAGTTGTGCACAACAAAGAATTTTCGAATTAAACATTTTGTCAAAAGAACAATCTTTACATTGAAACCATTTGTACAAAGCAAGTTGCGACAACACGAAGAGTCAAGATTTTTTTACAAAAAGGGGTTATGAACAATGAGATTTTGGAAATCATTTTTATTGACAAGAGATCATGCATAACCAAGTTTTTTAAAAAAAAAAAAAAAACAAGTTTTGGCCAAAAGAATAAAGGTAATGTGCACAAGTAAGGCTGTAAATTTGGAACCTGGACAAGCAGAAACAGAAGGCAATTTCAGAATGTTGCTGCCCTGCACAAAATTGTTAATTTGCAACATTCTGGCCTTTTACCAAAGTAGCCGTACGGCTAGACCAAGAGGGTTGAGATTTTATCTCAGTTTCTCCAACTTCTGATCATCATGCTCCAATTCATTGCATTTCCAGAACGTATGCACTCAAAACAGTTCAAACAGAAACGACAAAAACACACAATCATGCACAAAGTTAACTAACGGAGACGGGAGTTTGACCCACACAAAAGTGTTTCCAAAGCTTCTAAAGAGAAGTTCGTAAGCACTCTTTTCCCCAGCGGATTCGCCACTGTAAGGATCCCGCCCCAAAAACAACGAGTTTCAAAGGCAAAATACCAAACACGGTTAACTTTCCTAACGAAAAAGAAACGGAGTCGCCACATTTGTTAATTTTAAACCCAACAAATGAAAATGGTTAGAGAAGGTGAGTTCGGAGGTCAGGTTACACTTTGGGAAGAACATATTTGCGGTTCACCCAAATTGCTTCGGAAAGAACCGAGTCTCCCTTGTTAGTTTGAAAATGTGCATGTGTGTGTGTGTGTGTTTAACGGAAAAGTTTCTGTTATTGGTTTTATTGGGAAAAACTTAACTGAAAGGGTCTGTTTATCAAGAAAATAGGGACTAGAGGGCAAAACAGACATTTTTCCCTCTGTTCCCAACATAGGCGTACGGATGTACAGGCCGTTTCCTGGGATTTTGCAGTCCAGTCAAGAACAGTCCAGTTTCAGAGCAGAAACAGAACATTCTGTTGAAACTGGACAGAACTGTTTTGATTCCAGTTTGTTTAAAACACTTTATAAATTTAAATACAACATTCCTATGCTAAATGATCATCACTTAGTCCCAAAAACAAGTATTTGGGTGTGATCATAAGCAATCATGGGAGAAAATTAAGAGAAGTTGATGAACATGCCCTTTGGGCCAAAATTGACCATTGGGTGATTAAAGATTGAAACTTTATTCCCAAAATGGTATTTTTATGACTTATTAACCTTCAAAGAGTCAAAATAACATATAAAGATTGAATCTTTATGACCCCAAAGGGGACTTTAGAGCTAGATCATTATTGGATGATAAAGATGGAGGCTTTATCATCCAAGTGATCATTATTGCCAACAAAAACATTATTCCAACTAGACAAGAATGTAAATGACAATCAACAAGCCATGATCATCTAGGTTTGAACCTCTTCCACACAAAGCATGGAGGGCACCTTGGATCATATCATGGCTTGGACAAGAGAAATATAGAGTAATATATGTATATTTGCTTGAATGGACAAGTCTTGCATAAATGTAAAGTGCTTGAATGGACAAGTCATGAAAGTAATGTAAAGGTGCTTGAATGGACAAGTCTTGCAAATAACATAAAGATTAACATAACCTAAATAAAGATTGAAGATAAAATGGAGTTATAGATGAAGAGAAGGGAGGGGGAGAAGGTGGCTTTACCTATTTTGGTTTAGCCAATCTTCCTTTCTCTCTTTCACTCTTTGTTTCACTCCTCTCACACTTCTGTAGTGATTTTGACAGTGTAATCTCTCTTATGTTCTTTCTCCCCCCTGAAATGATCAGCATGGGGTTCAATTTATAGAGGCTGAGGGTGCCCAAAGTAGTCGTACGGCTTAGCCCCTCATGTGCCCAAACCATCCGTACGACTCGACTTGGCGAGCTTCTGGATTTTTCCAAGTTTAATTCCAGCTTAGTCCTGGAATATCAGGTTTATCCTAGTGAGGTCCTGACCCATTGGTTTATCCCTAAATGGTACCAAGAATTCCTCTAGAGTAGGTCGATTTCAGATTGGGGTACTTACACCCATTCAAATAAACTATCTTTTGTTGTCGACGTGGGCAAGCCCCAAGAGAAGATCATTGATACCAAGCTTTGAGAGATTGCTAAGCCCCAAATGTCATGGGCTTATCAAGTTTGTAGATGGCGGGATGTGAAGAACTTTCGGTGTGAAGCTCCAACTTATCTTGGCATTGTATTGAGAGCAGATGCACCATTGGGTAGAACTCATGAAAGTGATCTTCCTCTTTCTCTTGCTTGGAGGTGGATGGCCCATTTTGTGGTTGATACCCAAATGGCGGAAGGCCCATGTTGGAAGTGTAGTACGGTCTTCGGGAGACGTCTCATGGGAGATGGTGATGTTGTTGCAGGTGATAAGGTCTTGGTGCGATAAAGTCTCGAACGGTATGTTTGCTCGAGTTTTCTTGAGTTGAACCGACGGCGGATCTTCGGATGTAGCCTGTGCTTTTGATCTTGGAGAAGGGGGTGCTGTATTGCAGAAACATTGGGATTGGCCGTAACTCT
The DNA here is from genome assembly GCA_026119855.1 of Campanula takesimana. Taxonomy (NCBI): domain Eukaryota; kingdom Viridiplantae; phylum Streptophyta; class Magnoliopsida; order Asterales; family Campanulaceae; genus Campanula; species Campanula takesimana. Next base: position 890,698 of record JAOWBW010000372.1, read on the forward strand.
GTCTCTAGAGTTAACATATTGGCATTGCCCACCATAACTCAGCCGGGTGAGTCTAGCATATTGAATCTTTTTCCTTTTCTCTAAGACTTCCTTCAGAATCTCGCTCTGAGTTCTAACAAGAATCATCAAATTCATTCATATCATCGGAGCCTTCATTTAAAACCAAGAGGCCTTTTGACTGGAAGTGTTGAGAGACCCTTGAAGCTTGATCTCTTTCATGGAGCCATAAGACTACTCCCAAATTGCATTTGCTCGGGTACCACTGCCCAAAAGCTTGTTAATTACGAAGCCTCAATGTTGCCCTTTGCTTGTATCACTGTAATGCCGTAGCCCAAAAGATTGTAGATTGCGAAGCCCCTTGAGACCTTTCGGTATAGAGCTTTAAATGTTGCTGGGGATATTGAAGTGAATTGCTTCTTACCGAGGGAGCCTTTAAGACTTGACCGTAGTCCCTAGAGTGCCGTCATTGATTGCGAGAAAGGTCCATCCTTGATTGGGGGAACGAGCACGGGCACACATGACAAGAGGGCTTTTTGACATCCCTTTTGAGAGACTTTGAGGATAGTCTCACACATCTTTCTCGAGCATAGCCCCTAGGGCTTATTGATTGTCAAATGAATCAAAAGAAGCCCTTGTTCTTGAGTCATATAGCCCCTAGGGCGTCACCATTTGTTGAGCAAAGCAAGAGTGACTCATCCTCGTGTGAGGGAACAAATATGAGAGGACATGGAAAGAGATACTCCATTTCTTGGGAGCCTTTTGGCGTACTTTAGAAGCACATACTTGCAGAAGCTTTGAAAACTGAGACACATGTTATTGCTATTTGTTGCCCAAGCCAATTGACTAGCTAGGGATTATTTTTGCAACCTCATGCCCTTTTATGATGGGCTCGTTCTCAGATGGGTCTTGGTTACCACGGGCCTTCTTTTCATGAACCCAAAAATGCACACTGCTGGAGAATGATGCCGATAACCCAAGACAACCTTTGATGGTGCCATATCTTGTCGAGCCTTTTGCAATCCCAAAGTTGACTCGGTGGGGAATTGATTTGTTGAGGAGATCCAATGTAGAGCTTGTACAGTTTTTTTCCTTAGAGGCCGGAGATCTCCATTTATCTTTCCCTTCTCTCTCTCACTCTCTCATTTTTTTTTTTTATGACGCACCCTGTTTTTTGCCTAGACCGCCCTTTCGGGTTTTCAATCGTCACCCTGTTCTTTTTTTTTTACTCGATTAATGAGGAAGTGTGCATTGACTCTGGCTGAGGAAATAAAACAACAAATAAGCACGTAGTTTACAACTTTCGAATCACCGTGTGACCGATAAAAATGAACAGGAAATAAAGGTTGTTCTGTGCAGGCCCGGTGCCCACACACTGTCAAAACTGTCATTCTGTTCACTGTTTCTGTTTCTGGGAAATGCCCAGAAGCGCGCGCATTCAGATGCCTACTCGGGAGGCGCGCGCGTTAGACTGAGAGAAGTGGAGGCGCCCGCTTCTGGGCAGTACCTGCAAATCAGCGGGTTCAAGGGATTGCCTTGACCCTAAATTATAGAACTTTTTCCCCTGCAGTAAACGTTAGCACAGAAACATGGAATTGAAGGACAAGACGGAAGGCGGGCGATTCTGGTAATTGGGGTCGGACGCGCGCGCTTTAGGCCAAGAAGGCCAGAGGCGCGCGCTTCCTACCCTTTTTACCAGAATGCCCAGAAAATGAAATAAAAGAACACCAAAAATGAAAAACGCAAGTTTAACCCTCTATCTCTCCCCAGCAGAGTCGCCACTGTAGATACCCCGGGGAACCACGGCTTGGCTAGAGCGGTGAATTATCCTAGGATGTCTACTTGATTTTAAGAGTCGCCACCTATGTTTTAGAGGAACATAAGAAAAACCTAAAAAGAGCCAATTTTATATACAAAACCAGAGATTCGGGAAAAGATGGGTTCGGGGGTTAGGTGGCGGAGTGGGAAGTACTTAAACACCCACTCCGCCCCGCTTACGCGGGTCTTGCTACTTTTGGTGTTCTAATGTTAAATGTCCTTCAATTTAATAATAAGAGAAATGTGCTAACAATTATAATGAAAAGAAACGGGAAATTTATAGAGGAAAAATAAAGGAGAATTGCTTATTTATTGATTTATACTAAAGATTACATGTTGAATTATTGCTAGATAATTACATTAAGAAATGAGAATGTAAATTAAAGTGGAATTAAAATGTTGGGATGTAACCTTGACCAAACTTCAATAGTGAAATGGCCTTTTGGTTGTATCCCTTTTTATGGAGATTGCATACATTGACTAGACATGAATAAAATAAGAAGAAGAAAAAGGGAAGTTGTACCTTAAGAAGAAGGACTTTAAACCTTGACTTGAAGATGGTGGTGTTGTAGAGAAAATGTTGTGCAACACTTTGTGTAGTGTTTTGTAGAGAAATCTTGTTGAGAGGATTTGTGTATAGTGTATGTGTAGAGAAAATTCAAGTCAAAAAAGAAGGTCCAAGAGAGGTAAAAGAGATCCAAAAGAGATGGAAAAGAGGTCCCCTTCCAATGGTGGATTGGAGGGATTTTTATAGTTGAAAGGGGATATTTTTTGGTGCCAAGACGGAGTCACCAAGATCAGTTTCCCAGGAAAATCACATAAAATGAGCAAGGGAGAGATTCTTGGACAGAATCTGTAACTGACACGCCCAAACGCGCGCGCATCCTGTATAGTCGGCGGGAGGCGCGCGCTTCTGGCATTATAGGGCGGAGGCGCGCGACTTCGAAATGGCGATTTTGACAGAATGGACTAGAAAGTTAACTCTGTTGTGCAGTTTAGTCCAAAAATGACGGAATCAGTTAAGAACTTAACCGAACTAACAGATTAACAAAAACGAATAAAGTAAAAATACTATGTATGCAATCGGGGTGAGAGGTCCAAGGAGGGGTGTCTACACATAGATATCATTGGCAAAGTCCATCCTACGAGGAGCAACGGACAATCATTCATCCTTGTGGCCGCAGACTATTTCACAAAATGGGTCGAAGCACAAGCTTACCGAGTCCTTAATGCCAAGAAGGTGGCCGAATTCGTGAAGAACAACATCATGTGCCGATACGGCATTCCTCATGAAATCATCTCCGACAATGGCTCTCACTTCGAGAAAGAAATGGATGTACTTTTGGTTAACTACAAAATTACCAAGCAGAAGTCATCCCCGTACCGCCCCCAAGCCAACGGAGCGGTCGAAGTAACAAATAAGACAATCGAAGTCATCATATGAAAAATGGCTTCAACGGGAAAGGACTGGCCCGAGAAATTACCACTAGCATTGTGGGGCTACCGCACATCAATACGGTCAGCAACGGGAGAAACCCCTTACTCATTGGTTTATGGTGCTGAAGCCGTACTCCCGGTCGAACTCGAGGTTCCTTCTCTACGGGTTATACTCAAGAACCAAGTCAACGAGGTTGATTGGATGCAAAGCTGATATGAGAAACTAGCCCTACTCGATGAAAAGAGGGAAAGAGCGTTTGAACGCACAAGGGCTTATCAACAAAGAATGGCAAGAGCTTTCAACAAGAAGGTGAAGCCCCAAAATATCAAAGTGGGAGATTTGGTCCTAAGACAACATCCTCCCAATGCCATGAATCCCCTTGGGAAATGGGGACCTCGATGGATCGGTCCTTACGTGGTCAAAAGGATACTAAGCAGCGGTGCAGTCCGACTCGTAGACTTGGATGGCGATCAATTGCCAAAAAAGGTCAATCTCGACAAGCTCAAGAAGTTATACGCTTAACAAATAAAGACCATTAAAAAAAACGCTCGCTAGGTTGAAAACCCGCAAGGGCGGCCTAGGCAAAAATTAGAGCACGTGTAAAAAAGAAGCCCGCTAGATTGAAAAACAGAAAGGGCAGTCTAGGCAAAAAACAGGGTGCACACAAAAAAAATGGTCTTCATTTGTTTGAACTACAGAGACCTGGGCCTCTCTACAAGAGGAACGTAGGCAACCTTCGGGTGCGGTCTAAAACATAAATTATTACCCAATCAAGTCATAACAAAATGCAATTTTTATTCATCTCTTGAATTATTTTAACCACTACAATGGATCTTGTTGAGCAATAAAAGACAATAAAACATTAAATCCTAAACAAGTGGTCTATTAATTGCAATCTTGGGGCACAAAGAAAAATCAAATCTTTCTTCGGTTTCAGAACCCATTGCTTCTTGCTATAGCCTTTGACCTTCTTAGGTGGGGGCAGAGCACTCTTGGAATCACCAAGACGAGAGAAGACACTAGGACGGGGCAGAGCTTCATCAACGTCCTTCCCTTTCCCTTTGCCTTTGTCAAAAGAAGCCTTGACCGGAGCCTTGTAAGGACGCTTCCACACATGAGGAGAATGGCCCTTGCCTTTGCCTTTCTTATTCTTCGGAAAATAATATGGCCTAGGGGCTTCAACATGGACCATCGGCTTCGAAGGCTCCGCAACAACCTCATTTGGCCTCCCCAAACGGTCAAAGACACTCGGGCGTGCCTTCACAATAGGAACGGACTTCACTTGCTCACCTTCGGGAACGGACACTTTCACCTCAAAGGAAAAAGTCATGGGGGCCATTCTTGACTAGAATTGGAGACTTAAAGAGATGAGAAGTAGTGCAGAATATTGCTGTGTGACCAAACTGGTCGAAGTGGATTCAAATTTATAGCTGTTGGAAGACCCACTTCAGAAAAGAAAGGGGCTGTAAATCAGCAGCCCAGACGCGGGCACCTCCCCCTTTGGACCTGAAATGCGCGTGCCTCCCGTCTCTATTTCCAGATGCGCGCGCCGTTGACTGACGACAGAACAGAACAGCCCTTGTCAGTTCAGCAACTGCCCAGGCATCTCAACGCCTTCGACCTGCAATCAGTTCAGAATCTACAGCAACAAAGCAACAAGTGGAACACTTTGGGCACACATTTTGTTTGTAAAGAGTCGAAACCTAAGATCGAGTCTAAATAAAACATAAAAAATTTAGATAAAATAGCTAGGATTGTAAATATGTGCTAAATGTTATTACATGTTAAAAAATAAATTGTTCAGGCACTCGTCCTCCCCAGTCTACTCCGAACCATCACCAGTGGCACTGTGCTCATCCCCCTCATCACCACTCTCCGTCTCTTCATCGTCATCATCGGACTCTTCTTCAGACCCCTCAACAAAGATCTCGTGACGAGCTCTCTTTGGCACCCTTGCCGATGAACTAGCACCTCCGCGGCTCAAACTCCTGCTCAGTGACTGCCTAGCCGACTACACAGCCTCATCCACATCAAGGGCCGCATCTCTGCAACCTCACCCCATGCCACGGGCACCCTGAGCCATGCCTCTAGAAGCTCCAGACACAGTCCCCGTAGCCTCCCTGGTCAGGTTCGCCATGTCCCTACAGAGCTCCAGGACTCTCTCCTCCAGACGACACAGCCTGCTCCTCATCCCCTTGTTCTGGCGGCCTATGTACCTATAAGCCACGGGTACCTGTCACAACAGAAACAGGAAGCTACATCAGTGTACTAAGATGAGACAGACTAGAACAAAAAGGCGGGCCATAATCAGAAATGTGCAAGAAAAGTAAAAGTCATACCACAGCAGTCTGGGCCGGAGGCTCCCTCTCCGGTGACATATCTTCAGGGACAATCTCCCTCTGCTCATCAATAACCCCAAAGTTAGAGTAGGTATAATACGAAGGAGGCAGAGGAGGATCTAAGCAATAACCCTCTCCTGTGGGGTAGAACTGCGTAGAGGTCGAGGGGGCAGGCTGTGTTCCCCGTGAATCGGCATACATAAAACCCGGCATCAAATGATTCGCCCGGAAAAGGCTATAATCCAGGTAAAGATAGATGAAAGGGGTAGCATCAACCCCTGCCACATACATGGCCCTATCATCCTCAGCCAGTGCTCCCCAGTTACGAGGACAGAAAGGAGGAAAATCTGGACCCGCCGACCTAGGCGGGTTGTGGTAATCCAGCATCTGGATCCCATGCTGCCAGTACACCCTCTCTCCCAAGTACATAGCCATGCACTCCACCGAGCTCATCAGTAATCTAAAACGAGTGGGGAACAGCGTGTGCTCTATGTCAACACAAATCGGCCTCCAGGGGAACAATGACTGAGACACGGACTCAGGCCTCAAACCATCCAGATACTGCCGAGCTGAAACTAAGCCAATGGGGACAGTACCGGTTTTCACATTTCTGGCCTTGTAAGACCACCTAGCACAATCCGGATACAGGGGCTGTCCCTCTCTCCCAATCATGAAGTCCCTCATGCCCAGAACGGCAAAAGCCCACAGCTGCAAACAGAAGCAAGAGCAGAAATTAAACACAGTTGAAAGTGCAGAAAAGATAGAAATCTAAAAGGGCAAAACAGTAAATGTACCTCCCAAATAAGGGAAAAGCCCGTGACCGAGCTCCTAGTCGAACGACTAGTCAAGTCCATACCGTGATAGCAAGCAGCCAGACCCGTTGCACCCCAGTTGTACTGCGCAGCCTGGTCCAAGTCTATCAGGAGGTCCAGCAGGGACAAGGCCGCAGAACATCCCCCATTCGCAAAAAGGGTGTGGGACAAAGCGTACCAGATAAAGCATCGGGCCACCGCCTCGACCCTGTCAGCAGTAACTCCCCGAGACTCAGCCTCAAGGACTCTAAAGTAAGCCCGAATCCTCCCCTAGGTCACTCGGGAGTTCTTCACCACAAACTCGCAGTCGACTAGAGCCAACAACTCAGCAGGTGTCCTAGCAATCCCGCTAACACCACAAGGGACCGGCACCCCAGAAAAACGAAAACCGGTCAGAGCCGTAAAGTAAGTCGGGGTCATAGTCACCTCCCCCATCGGCAAGTTGAAGGTGTGAGTGGTGTCCCACCATAGCTCCCTCAAAGCCTGAATCACATCAGGATCATTCTTCAACAAAGGCAGACTGGTAATGAAAGGACCGAAAAATGTAGCGGCCACCCGAGTCTGTACATTCTCTGGAAGTTTCCTCCATACAGAAACGGGCGTCTGAGCCCTACCACGGATCTTGGTCAAACGGTTCCACCTCTGAAAGGAAACAAGAGACAAAGGAAAAAATTCATCAGCATAACGGCTAGAAAATGTCCAAACCCAACATGAAGAATTAAACAAAATCACCACGTGCAAACAAGTGTGTGAGCATGCAAATGGGTGTCCAATCATTCCTTTCGTAAAAAATCAACAAGAACAACAACATGCAGCCATGATCGAAAGGGTTACTGAAGCAGTATTACGGGCAACAATGACATAGCCCCAAAATGCGAAAAATCAACAAGGAGAGTCGAAATCCTTACCAATCCCGCAGAAACAAAGTGCGAGATATGAGTATGGGACTCATAAGTCAGTTGCCTTGGGTCCATAGCCTCGATCCCAACCTCGTCTTCTTCACCCATGGGCACCTCGAAAGGGGGTGTTTGATGAGAACTCGACATGATTCCTCGATAGAATGGTCTCAATTGAACAAAGGAAGCGTTTTGGGGTGATTTCCTCGCAGAATTTTAACTCAGAATACAGAGAGTTTGGGCTATTTTTGAACTTGGCTCGAACAGAATGAGCAGTTTCTGAATATATGCTGAACTTAAGCGCGATGCGCACGCCTCCTGGTGCCCCTATGTGCCGCGCGCGCGTCCCACAGCCGTTCTCAAACGCGGGCGCTTCCCGTGTCCAGTCAAGCCCAGGTGAAAGTTCCCATGCAGGAATAAATACATCACATCAATATGCATTCAACTCTCATCCGAGTTTTCAGCTCCGCCTTGGGGTGTTTCAAGTACAAAAATTCCGCAACGGACACCGTTAAAACCGACGGTTACTAGAGTCAAGGTCAATCTCGACATTTTTCTCGCTAAAGGGAAAACATTCTTTCGGCCCGCAATCAACTGTGCCCGCACCCCGGGAAAAGTCAACATCAAATGCAGCCACCAATAGCAATTCGGTCCGCGGTGAGCCACTAAATTCACCACTTCTTGAAGCAAAGCAACGGATTCACTAATGGATTCATTCAACGGATTCACTAACGGATTCGTCAACAAGAGTTCACCAACGAATTCATTCAACGGATTCACTAATGGATTCGTCAACAAGAGTTCACTAACGAATTCATTCAACGGATTCACTAACGGATTTGTCAACAAGAGTTCACTAACGAATTCATTCAACGGATTCGTCAATAGAGAGTTCACTAACGGTCTCATTCAAGAGGATTCACTAACGGATTCATCAAACGGATTCACTAACGGATTCATCAACAAGAGTTCACTAACGGATTCATTCAACGGATTCACTAACAGATTCGTCAACAAGAGTTCTCTAACAAATTCATTCAACGGATTCGCTAACGGATTCGTCAACAGAGAGTTCACTAACGGTCTCATTCAAGAGGATTCACTAACGGATTCATCAAACGGATTCACTAACGGATTCATCAAAAGATCCACTAACGGATTCGTTCAACGGATTCATCAAAAGATCCACTAACAGATTCGTTCAACAGATTCACTAACGGATTCATCAAGCGGATTCACTAACAGATTCGTCAACAGAGGGTTTACTAACGGACTCATTCAAAGGATCCACTAACGGATTCGTTCAACAGATTCACTAACAGATTCGTTATCAAGAGGATTTACAAACAGATCATGCTACCTCCTCTATCGACAAAAGCCGCTCACACAGGGAGCGCACCCCTATCTCTCGCAATTTCAAATTCCTGCTTTCATTGAGTCTTTGCTTTTTCTTGGTGATGTCCTCGGCGAATGTCTTTTCTTTCGTCGGCACGTTTTGCTTCGCAATCCACGCCGCTGAGGGGCTCTATAGATACCCCACCTTGGACCGCTCACCCCGATTGCACGGTTGATTTTGTGTTTCTCCCTCTTTTAAGTGTTTTTTGTTAGTTTTTGTTACTTCCGTTAAGTTCCTAACTGACCCCGTTAGGTCCAGGGACTAAACTGAATAGCAGGACTGACTTTCCAGTCCATTCTGTCAAAAAAGCCATCCCTGAGTTGCGCGCCTCCGACCATAGGAGCCAGAAGCGCGCGCCTTCCACACCCAAGGTGGGAAGCGCGTGCCTCTAGGCGTCAGTTACAGATTTATGTCCAAGAATCTCTCCCTTGCTCATTTTACATGATTTTGCCCGGGAAAGATTTCTTGGTGACTGAGTTTTGGCACCAAAAACTTGTGTTTTACAACTATATAAACCCCTCTTCTCCACCATTGGAAAGGGGACTCCTTTTTGAAGAAAGAAAACTATATACAAAGATATTCAAGGCATTTCGAAGGCAATTTCTCAAGAAATATTTGAAGTCACCTTGAAGCATAGGTAAAAAACCATTATCTTCCCTACTTCATCTTTCTTCTTCTCTTTTATTTCATCAAAAGTGCAATCACCCAAACATTTTGGGACATGACACCAAAGATTACTTCACTTCATTGAAGTTAGTCAAAGAGTTATCTCCCTACATTCTAAAAACCCTTTTTTTAACCCCTTTTATCATCATCGAAGAATAGGAAGAACATTTTGATTATGTAGATTTTGAACAAGCAAGACCAACATTAGTTGGGCGAGATGGGTGTTTAAGTACTTCCCATCTCGTAACCTAACCCCCGAACCTCATAAACAAGAATCTCTGTTTTCGTAAATCAAACTTAGGCTACACATTAGGTTTTTCTTATGTTCCTCTAAAACATAGGTGGCGACTCTAAAACACAAATAGACATCCTAGGAATCGACCCGCGTGCCCTAGCCTAAGGCCGCGCTCGCCCGGGGTATCTATAGCTGGCAAAGGTTTTGCACCGAGTTGAGTCTACCTTTGTTAAAATGTCCATGGTTACTTTGAAACTACCCACATGATTTCTCGCGGAAGTTGAACCATTATACTTTGCTAAATCGGGCAAACGGAAGCTTGGGTCCGTATCTGCTTCTTGGATATAGTTAGCAAATGGTGACGAGAATGAGTCATGATCATTCCCGTTCATTCCCCTCTCTAAATGAATGACCCTCTTCAAAAGTTCGCGATTCATTTCATCCTGCTCCTGTTCCGGTCGGAAATTATCTTGATTGCGGATTGTGTCACGCCTTATCCTTTTCTCAACATTCTTCCCTTCTCGCCTCTCACAGTAACCTTGTGGTGCCTTGTTTTCGCCAATAGACATTCTATCCTCATCATACTCATCTTCGTATTCGCACCAATATGAATCTTCGTTGTGGGCGGCTGGATGGTAATAAACCTTTATCTGCTTTCCCTTATCCATGATTATTTGAGATTTTGGTCCACGTATTTCACCGTCCTGACTAGACATGACAACAGCCGGTTAACCGCCGGTAAGGAAAACCGGTTTGGTTTAACCGTAACCTAACCGCCTAACCGTGCACTCCGGTTCCGGTTAATCCGGTTAAACCGGTTACCACCCCCCCCCCACCCCCCAGTTTTTAAAAAAAAAAAAAAAACAGTTTTTTGTTTAAAAAAAAAAACACTTCATTTTTTAAAAAAAAATGTTTTTTTTCAAGTAAAAAAAAAATAAATAGTTTTTTTTTAAACAGTTTTTTTGTTTTTAAGTTAAAATGTATAACACGATTTTTTTAAGTAAAAAAAAAAAAGGAACGGTACCCTTCAATTTTATTAATTAAAATTACAAAGAGGGGGACAACCAATGCTTGCCCTTTTATAAGTAAGGGAGGAAAAATGGAGCTTTACCTCAACTAAACTATTACAATGAAATAAAAATAAACCTATTCTAAAAATTAAAATAAAAACTATCCAATTTCCGTCCCCTTCCGAACTTCCCGTAGAGTCTTTCAAGTCGTATTGGTATTGTGGATCTATTAAATCCTCTTCATAAGGCATATCTTGCTCCCTCTTTTCCGCTCTAACCCAATCACCAAGTAAGAGTTGATTTTCCAAATTTTCAACCGTTAGTTAGGAACGTCTTGAATCCAAAAAATTTCTCCCACACTAAATGGCGATTCGACGGCCACGGTTGAAGCGGGAGAAGCTAAGACTTCTTTTGCTATTAAAGAGAGTATGGGATAAGTTTCTTGCCTTTGTGACCACCACCTCAAAATATCAAAAGTAGTTGGATTTGTCGTGTTTTGTACAACTTCATGTCTAGTAGAGAAATATGCTTCCAACTTGTAGGGAATTCTAGAGGTAGAAGAAGAAGAAGAAGAAGAAGAAGAAGAAGAAGAAGAAGAAGAAGAAGAAGAAGAAGAAGAAGAAGAAGCCATTCTAGGACGTTTTTTGGAATAAATTTCATTAAAAAAAACTATATGGATCGTCATCCTCCTCATCTTGTGTAGCAATACCAATATCTTCATTAGGACTTGAGACATATTGAGAAGGATTTCCATGAATTGTACTATACTCATTATAAAGAGTCACCAAATCATGTTTTGTATTTTCAACAATAATCGTCGGGCTTTCGTAGAATCCGTCCCCATTGGGGTATAAATTTGTATAATAAAACGTTATTATGCCCACTAGATCTTTCAATTTAACACGGGTATCCAACAACTTTGCAACAAAAAATAGAGACGAAATATTATCAAAATATTTGAGCCACTTTTCCCTCATGGAAGCAATGCTTAGGTTTAAAATGTTGCACTTTTGTAAATTTTTAAAACTTCGAACTATTGCAACACATTGCTCAAGTACCAAAACGAAAGTTGGATAATAAACTCCCGACAAAGCCAAAGTAGCGGTATTGAAAATCTTTAATAATTGACATAAATTAGTACAAGCGTTCCATTGATAAGCAAATAAAGAAATATCATAGCTCATAGTAATAAAAAAATCCATGAGATGCTCTTTATACTCAAAACCATCAATTAACATTTTATAGGTAGAATTCCACCTAGTCGGAACATCCATAGAAAATATTTTTCGGGAAGACCCTTATTTTGTAAATATTTGATCCATTTTCTTGTAATTTTTATTTTTTTTGCAATAAAATAAAGAGCATCTCTAATGGCAGTTTCAGTTAGTTTTTTAACAAATGGCTTCATCTCGAAGGAGCGGCAAGGAACATGTTGATTCTTCCTCCCTTAACCTAGAATTTGAGCCACATTTTGACGAAAGTGAGCAAAATGTTGAAGAAAATGTTGCTCAAAGTGGTAGGGGCGGCCGAGGCCGAGCTCGGGGCGTGGGAAGAGGTGGTCGGGGGCAACGTCAACAACGAGAATCCAAATCCGACACTTTTACGATCCATTTCCGAAAAGTACAACTTCACCCGGAGGACTTTATACATTTTCGAGCGGAATGTTATGTAAGCAATTTTTGACAATTTTTTTTTCATTTCTGGCCGCTAGTTAACTGAACTAACGGCTAGCTTGAAAACTAGCCGTTTTTTGGACAGTGTCAGACCTGGGGAAGTGGGGGGGGGGGTTGGTGTAAAAAGTGGAAAAGTAGCCGTTAGGCAGTTTAAACAGCCGGTTTTATTACCGATTTAACCACCGGTTTGGTTCACGGTTACTAACCTGTTAATAACCGGCGGTTGGCCGGTTTCCAGTTTTATTAACCTTAACCGGACCTGCTAACCTGCGGTTCACGGTTGATCCGGTTGCCGGTTTTGACCGGTTACAAACCGGCGGTTAGCCAGTTTCCGGTTTGGTTTGGTCATGTCTGACCATGGGCGTTTTCTGGTCCACTCTTTCTTTTCGGAGCTATACCATCATTTTTTCCTATACCGCCTCCTTGGGCCATGCCATCCCTTCTCTTCAGTGCCATCTCTTTTTCTGCATTTTGTATCCTGCCTTCTCGCCTTTGGGGGTTAATCTCATCTCGCTGATTTTTTTGTCCTTCGACTACCTTTTCTTTGTCCTGAATGGTTATTTTAAGCGGGATTGAGGTTGGAGCCTGTCCCAGAGCTGCCAGCCTTGCATTGTTTGCTATAATTTGTAACAAAAACTAATTATGAGCATTCAGTCTTTCTATTTCAGCTTCCCGATCCTCAATCGGGACTAGCTGCCGTTGCTTTTCTGCATCCTTCGACTGGTTTAACCCCACCACTTGTTCCTCGGCATCCCGCCGATCATTCTGTCGTTCTCTCCCCGCAACGTTCACCTCTTCGACATCCTCGTTCTCTCCCATTGGATTAGAAATTCCTCCAATATGGGGATTACTAAAGTCCAATACCACATTCTTAGTTGGCGTCACCTGTACCATCTCTGTAAACTAAATTTTCAACAAGAAGGATGACGTACAATTAACCAAACTCAGAAAGCTCTAACAACTCGGATGAAATTGTCAGAGACCGAACCCAGACTTTTCCTTATCAAGCAATTACCCTTTACCAACAAATTCTATTCACTGTATGAAACCAAAATATCCACCTTACTCAATCAACTTTACTATTAAATCAATGATCCCTAGAACACCAGGAATTACTCTAGAGAACTTACAAATTCTCATCCATCATTATCGTCAATTCCATACTACTACCCTTCTCTAATCAAAACTACCACTTGCGCATGTACTTCAGCAAATGATAAAACCAAAAAATCCAACCCAAATTTCTACCCAAAATTACTCTCAACAAGTTACCATCGCCGTATTTGCTTTTTTCTTCGTAAGAAGAATACTCAAACAACTTTAAGAATCTTAGTCAACCACTTACTTGTTCGCCGGAAAATCTACTTAGAAGGAGCTCAGGTCCCGGCAACGGAACCAATTGATGGGCCAGGGATAAAATCTAGCACTGGTTCAAATTGTAGTCTAGAGATGGAATCGACCTTCCTTCGCCGCAGATCTGCACAATTAAGCAAACGTCGCTAAACCGGGGGCAGCTCCGGCATAAGCCCCTCCGGCGTGAGAGTAAGAATCTGAGTTTTTTTTTAAGAAAAGAAGAAATGGAGAGAGAATTTTGTGTGTGTGTGTGGGAGAATAAAAATATGACCTTTGTGTAGATGACGATCCCCTCCCTTTATACTCCATGTTCATGTGCTAGGCACGTGCTTCTCACCACGTGCTGGTCCCATGCATCCTATGGCATTTCCTTGTGACGTTGCCAGGTGGCATACCTTGATTGGTTTATAACAATAATTTGTTACGCAAGTTAAAGGGGGTGCATCTGACTACTTGAGTATAACAGATTTCATGGGCCCACCTTCGTCACACTTTGCACACCTTTGTTACCAAGTCGCTGGCGATTTCTGGCTTGCGATGTCGCCCCTCCTTATTGTTTTGGGATCACTTTTGATTTTAATCCCTTTATTCATTCATTATGACGCTTGCAGCTTTCTTCTTTACTCCTATGTCGCCTGCTTAGATTACTTTGCACGATGCACCTAAACCGATTGGGTCTCAGGCCCAGATTTCTCACTTTTACTCAGTCAACCCATACTGATTCAGTTCATTGAACGTCGGCCCAGTATTTATCCATTTATTTGGGCCTCTTATTTAAGTCCAGTCTAATAATTAACCAACCCAATCCATATCTTCAGTCATGGTAGAATCACTTCATTGTACAGGGGGAGAAGTAACGACGAGTGTGCGATTTCGGGTTTGGGGGAAGTTTAGTTTGCACCACTGGTTGAGATTAACACTTTAGTTTGTGGTCCTTCAATAAAAAAATAATAAGACTTTAGTTTGTGTTCTTTCAAAAAAAAAAAAAAAAAAACCCCTTCAATTCAAAAGCCCTGGAAAAAAAATCGCAAACCCCTGTTGAACCAAAACTTGAAAAGTTTTTTTTCTAGAGACTAATTCAAGAGAAATTATCAACTCAAAAAGCATTGAGCAAAAGGAAATGTACGGATATAGATCTTTGCAACCGTTGTGGGAACAAAGAACAGTCCACTTAGCATCTTTACCAAAAAAATTGGACCTCTTCACCCCTTTCACCCCAATCCCCGTGTGGATACCCAGGGAGTGTCTGTATTATCTTGGATAACACAATGGATAAATACAAATCTTAGCACGCAAGACCTTGTCCTCTTCATCCTCATCCTATGGGAAATTTGGGTAAATAGGAATGATATTATCTTTAACCACTCTCAACCCTTTATAGAAAATATCCTCCCCGCAGCTATCCGAAAACTCGAGCACATTAATCTCATGGAAACAAAAAGAACTCAAGTGCATCGAACACAAAGACAACGCAACACTGAAAGGAACAATCACAACAACACCAATGTAAATGACATGTCCAGGAGTCTTGATTCTTGCAATGGAAAGACTCTAGAAGAATATCTCAAAAACAACAACACAGGTAATTCTCTTACCTTAGTAACCGATGGAGCTTGGAAGAAAAATGCCAGATGGGCTGGGCTAGGATGGGAACTCTGGTATACAAGAAATGGTAGAATAGCAGTAGGGAGCCAATCTTCCAAAGCATCATCAAGTATCCACACTGAATGCCTAGCAATTCACAAAGGCCTAGAATAGGCAACTACACACAAATTTACAAAAATCAAAGTGCTCACTAATTCTCAGATTGCAAGGGACTACATTCAGGGCACTAAACAATCACCCCAAGACCTCGACAACATCATTTTAGATATTAAACACTCAGTTAGATTATGCCAGTCCTTTCAGATTTATAAGGTTGATAGACAAACGGTTAGATATGCTCACAACAATGTCGTATTTGCTTGGAATATGTATCATAACTTTATAGGCACTAAGCCTATTTTCTTAAATATATACGTTGACTATTTCTTAAAAAAAAAAAAACTCTTGAGACTGAGTTACTCTGACACGTAGATAGTAACATTTATTTCGGAAGTTAATAGTAATAATCATATTTTATAGTAAGAATGGACTTGTTTCTTTTAACAAAATTATATATATACTCCGTGTTGTGAGTATAGAAAGTGAGAGAGAGATAAAGTGGGTTAGGAAATGGTTAGTGGATAGTTGTTGTATGTAGAGCCCACAAAATAAAGAAGTATAAAATACTTTCCTTTTTGGGATTTTGACTCTCAAGTTGGGACACCCATTTGAGAATTTTTTTACTCTTAAAATGGGACGGAACGGAGGGATTATATATAAAGGCATTTAGTACCATATGGAGTTTTGTCTAGCAACAAAATGACTTTTTTTTTTTTTTAACTACAATTGGAGGAGGTTCGTACCTTTGACACTTCTGAATTTCTCTATCAACTAAAAACAATGATATAATTGCTTGTACAAAGTTACAGTGAACTAATTACAACAATTAATAGTACAATCGAGATGTCGGTGTAACTCACTGCTTTAGCCAAAATAGGACTAAATCCAGGCACCCTTTGCACCCATTGTTCTTTTAACCCTGGCCCGATCTAGCACCACTCTTATTTTTTGAGCCCCTATCACCGTAAGAGAGGTAAAGTAAACATTACCAGTCATTTTCTTTATTGACCGGAGTTGCTCATAAGGCGTCCAAGCACAGAATCTAGTTCAGGGTTTTTAGACCAGACTTGGTGTGTTTATATGCTCTTTCCGATGCACCATGCTTGATTAATCTCATTGCATTACTTGGTCATCCACCTGATTCCGTCTTTTGGTCAGATTGCAATCCACATTCAAGTCTTATTGCTTCAATGAGCTCCTGTGAAATAATTGGCTTATCAGTACCTTCTTTGGGTGCTGATGTATTTCCACCCTTAGCCTTGTTTGGAGCCTCATTCGCGCCCCAACCCCTGTATAGAATGACCTTGCTTGGTTCTTGAGATACAAGAACCCCACCTGTAGCTTCCTGCCAATAATGTAGGATTTGAATGTTCAATCATTTTACTACTTTTTATACTCCCTCCGTCCCATAATAAATGTCGCATTTGGTTTGTCAATTATTTTAAGCAATGTGCTTTATTTATTTGTATAGTGCTTCTACCTAGTAAAATTACACTAGGATTGTTTCCTTGTTTAGAAAAACTAACATTTATTTTGGTTGAAAAGGAAAGTGCATCATTAATTAAGGGACGGAGGACGGAAAGATTAAAAGATAATAAAAGGCATCAAGAATAAGGAATATCAACTACAAACCTCCAGCATGGAAACAACCTCCTGCACTGAAGTCCCTTTGGCTCTGCCTTTAACATTTACAATAGCAAGCGGATGCCTCTCAAAGTGAGCTTTAATATTTTTAGCTACTCCTTTAACAATATTGCTCTTCCCTGACAAACAGTAACATATTACATGATGCTCTCAAAATATGAATGAACTGCTATTATATTCAGTAACCTTACCGACTGCAAGAACAGGAAGCTTCTTCATCTTGAGGGCCTGTTTTCGTAGTAGCAGCCTTTCTTTATTAGAAAGCGGTGCAGCTCGAAGGGAGTTCCTACTTGACTTATTATCTTTATATATCGCGATCCTTGAATTAGCAGAAGGAAACTGATTCTTTGTGTCAGACATACGAGATACAGCATTGCGGGTGCTTGAATAGCTAGTCTGACTTTGTAACTGAAAATTCACATAAAATGTACCTGATGAAAAATATTCCCTCCGTCCCAAAAAGTTCTTCCCATTTCTACAATTTGGGCTTAAAAGTGTATAAACAAAACATGTCTAGCGAAGCAAGTGTTCATATTCTTAAAAAGTTTGAATGGTCAAAAGGGAAGATAATTTTGGGACAGAGGGAGAAAACAACAAAGAAAAGAATGATGAGTCAACACACAACAGATGACTTGTTTACCTTACGATCATCAGGGTATTTTAAAGACGGACTTGTGAAGTCAACTGGCTCAACTTCAACACTTCTACTATTGTTCATTTCCACTGTAGGGTCAGTTTCTTTCACTGGCTCAGATAGGGCCTTGGATTCTGTTCTATGAAACTCATGCCCGTACCCATCCGCAGACTTTACTGAAAATGTACTTGGTATATCCTGCTGACAGATTTTCACTATCTCCCTTGAGTCATCTGACTTCGATTCAGCAGCATCAAGCCCGTCCTCCATGACCTGAGATTCCACTGAGAACGCGATCGATACATCTTTCTGCATAGCTTCTAGACTGTCAGTGGAGGCATCCATATCGTCATTGGGATTGCTGGAAATAGAATCCGGCCCATGGCTATTGCTATTGCTAGCCTTCAACTGTGTTTGAGAAAACTGAAATGCACAGGTCAATCTTAAAAAAAAAAAAAAGAAGGAAAAAATGCAAAAAAAGTACCTCAATTGGTCACTTTGTGCAGGTTTGATACCTTATGTCATTTTTATTGCATCGAAGGTACCTAAATTGGACATTTTTTGCATTTGTGGTCACTCGTGCTAACGACATCCACTTTTTTCCGTTAAGTTAGTCATGTGCCATACATGTGACTAAATTTTAAGGGTAAAGATGTCAATTCAAAAATATCCTCACCCCCTTCTTCCCCAAAACCCTCTCCCATGGCAGCCCTCCTTCAACCCGCAATTCGTCCCCCAAATTCCTTGCATCATTTCTTTACCCCCAAATACCCCTACCCATTCCCCTTCCCCTTCTCGTTCCCCAGTTCCCTTTCCCGTCACGCTGAGCCACCGCCAGTCCCACCCCCATTTTCCTTCTCTGTCCCAATTAATTCCCTCTTCCCATAATCTCTTCACACTTGGCACATCCAGAAGTTTCAATCTTAAAAATCAAAACCCTCAAATGAAATCTGGTTTCAACATATTTTTCTGAATTTGAGTAAAATTTGTGGTTGATTTTATAGATACAATGAACTGGGTTCTCCGATTCCCCCACCCCTTCTGAATACTTCCTTGACGATGAGTGTAATGAAATTGGAGGACCTGTTAGTGTTTTAGAGTACTGCTTGTTTTTATTAGATTCAATTCATTTCATTGAATGAATTGATGTGGAATTTGAAGAAGAGGGTCGGCTTAATGGAGGTGATGCCAGACGGAGCAGAGGGAGCAGTAGCCGGAGCGGGGACCGTGAGAGGGGAAAAAGGATCTGCTGGAGACAATGGTGAGTCGGTCGGAGGAAAAAACCTAGGGTTTTGTGTTTGATGGTTTTGGGGAAAGGCTGGGAGAGATTTGACAGTAAGAAAGCAGGTAAGAGGCCGGGGGAGGGGGCGGACCGTTGGCGGCTGTGGTTGGCCGGAGATTGCCAAATCTTGTCGGAGATTGTGTGTGCATGTGACTGTGTGTGTGTGTGTGTGTAGAGAGAGAGAAGGAAGAAAGGGTGGGGATATTCTCTTTACATAGGTTTCCTATTTTACCCCTCAATAAATGGCACATGACCAAGAACATGGATATTTAACGTCTAAATACTAACGGCGTTAGCCAAAGTGACCTTGGCTGCACAAAGTGACCATTTGAGGTACTATACCTGCAACAAAAATGATATTAGGTACCAAACCTGCACAAAGTGACCAGTTGAGGTGCCTTTTTTGCATTTTTACCAAAAAAAAAAAAAAAAGTCATAGTTACTAGACTTCACAAAATGAGTTAACGAAGGTCTCTCAATGATATCTTCAAATGCAAATGGCGGGAAGGACCACACGCAAATTTTACTTTGAAGCAGTATACTGCATTTTGCAGATGACCTTAAAAATATGAAACGTGGTTGATGATACTCACCGGCACAGTTGTCTGATCTGAAGCAGGATCTGGTGAAGAAATTGCAAGGTGAGTCTCAGGTCCCTTATATTCAGCTGACTGGCGTTCCTCCTCATTCTGCTCTTTTCCCTTGATCATGGCACAATGGTTTTTAAGCACAAAACTATGTACAGAAAATGCAGAAAGGAGGAAATAGACAGAACTATCAAAAATAACAGTAAATAAAAAACTTGGATGAAAGAACGATCAAGACTATTACTCACGAAAGTAAGTTTTGAACCGCTAGCAGGCTGTACATTGATAGTGGCCATGTCTTTTTCCTGGGTCAAGAGAATACCATATATACTTAGAAAGTTATTCCCTGTCTTAACTGGCCACGAGTTGAATAGATAAAGATGATCAGATAACAAAAAGTAAATAACTCACCAATCTAAGCTTTAATTCATCGACATTTCTGCTAAGCTTCAATACATGAAGCTTCAAGGACTGCACTATACAAGAAATAAAAAATATGAGAAATATCAACTGGGTAGTATTTGCACAATGACGTTTAAAACATTGAAAATCATTTAAAAAGACATAATTAACTTATTATAAAGGGATGTAGGGAGATGATTAGGCTTCAAGGCGTCTAGGTCACTCATTCCATCAGAAAGTCGCATAATAATGAAGGACAACGAGAACCTTATTGACAGCCAAATTGAAGATCTTAATTTGCTTATTTAGGTGAGTAGTTAGGGAATTATACCAACATTAGCAAATACACTTCTATATCATAAAGCGGTAAGAGATCAATACACTTGAGCAAAATAACAATTGTACTAAACTACTGATATGCTGAAGATACACACGAAAAAACAATTCTACCTCTCGACGCTGTGCCTCTATAGAACGTTTTAATGCTTCTCTTTTACTAAGGAGTGTGCGTGGCCTCAAAGAAGCTGGACGTTTATAGTTTTTTCCACGATAGACAATTATTGCGTGACCCTTGCTGACTCGCTCCACTGCCACCAAAATCCCACCACTTTCTGCCTCTAATATACGTGCTACCGCATAAACTTCTTCAGCGCTCTTCTCACCAGATAGTATCTTCACAAGTTCCCTGTATTTCCAGTGAAGATGCATGTTTTCAACAGTTCCATCGAAAACCCCACGTCTACCTGGGCAATGACACATAAACGTTTTCAAGGTTCACTGCTAAAGAAGCCACAAATTCTCTTGGACAACGTCAAATACATTCATTAGCTAAACCAAGTAGAAGAAATTTTTGAACAAACAGTTCTGAAGTTGAGTTTCTCCTTTATTACTGAAAAACTCACCCAATAGAAGAAAAGGCCTCATTTTCAGCCCAACCCTTCTCAGCATGTATCTTTCCTCTTTTGTAATACCCTCTTTATCTACATCAGGTTGTTTTAGCATCTCTTCGTTCTTCAACTCCTCCAGAAGCTTTTCTGCTCTTTCTTTCTTCTCTAATGTCTGTATTAGAAACACAGAACTAATTTAGTAAAAAAAAACTCCCTCCGTCCCATAATAAATGTCACATTTTACTAGTTGATGTTTTTAAGAAATGTGCTCTACTTGTTTGTACATCACTTGTACAATGATAAAAGTGCACAAAGACTATTTCCTTATTTAGAAACACGACATTTACTCGGGACAAACAAAAAAGGGAAGTGCAACATTTATTATGGGACGGAGGGAGTATGAAGATAACTAGAGATTAACTGTTCACGCTGGCTTTAGTATCATCTAAACATGACACTTGGAATGCAAGTAAGAACAGAGAGACAAATAATAGAAATATATGTAAATACCAGGGACAGCTTCGCACTAGTTCTTGCAATAGCTGTTTTACGGGACCTTAACTTCCTTTCTTCAGAGCTAACTCTTGGTTTCTGCTCACTCATCTCACCATGTCCAGTTTCAGAAGAACTCTCCACTCTCCCATGTATATTCTCTTGCGCATCCGACACATTAGAAGCAATCCTCTTTTCCTCGCCATGAAATCCATGCGTCCGTCGCTGTTCTATTGCTGAAGAAACTGCAGCTGGCAGGAAATCTTTACCTCTATAGAGGACAATATACTCCTTATCCCGAGTAAGTACAGTTCCTCCAGTCAATTGCTGCAGAAGACATTCATTTTATTATATCAAATATAATTACATATATATATATATATATATATAGGGAGTATATCTTATACGGACGGGTCCGTACGCACCCGACGAAAATACACTACGCTTTTTTTTTCTTTTACGCCAAAACAGAAGTTCTTGCCCCGCTCGATATCCCCTTCCTTCATCTGCGTTCAATCTCTTCTTTCTTTAATTTCAAATCTCTTTCATTAACAACAATACTAGAGTTATGAAATTGCGATTCTTCCTCTCGTGAATTCGATTCTTCCTCTCGCAAATTCGAAATAGGATTGTTACAAAATTGGATTCTCTCTTTTTGATTTGTAAGGTTTCCTCTCAGCCATTTGCAATTCGTTATGTGAATTCAATTTGCAAAGGAGAAGAAAAAAAAATCAGTTTGCAAGTCGAAGAAGAAGAAGAGAGATTAGAGCGGTGAGAACAAATTATCTGATGAACGGGGAAAGTGATGGCGATGGACACTGTGGTTTCAATTCCTCAGGCACCGAGTGCTTTCTCTATCTCTCTGCTATTGTTGCTTTAGGTGTGGGTGAAAATGAGTTTAAAAGAGAGAAAGGATTGGAATTACAGCTTACTAGGGAGAGAAATAGAGAGTCAAACTATTTGACTTGAAAAAATTTAAAGGGTGCGTACGGATTAAGTCCGTATAGGATCGGCACTCTCTCTCTCTCTCTCTCTCTATATATATATATATAAAGGGTGAATGCAACAGGAAAACATGTATTTTCCTATACGCACCATGAACGAGCTTTCAAACTGAGAAAGTTGAGATACTAGCTTATAACAAACCTATACAGTTAGAATATTCATTTCCTTACGGCCACTGCGCACACATTCCCCCACCCACCCCCACCCCCAATAATAAAAAAAATCTTCTGCTAGATATGTAAAGTAGGTAAATTAAACATTTTGCTACCAAGGATCACTTCAGAAACAAGGCATTGGGCACTTTCATCCACTCTCTAAGATGCTAAAAGCATATCTAAGAAAGGCCAATATTTCATGATTTGCAGCTACTCAACCTGGTAAACCAAATAAACATGTGCAACTGAAAAAGGATACATATCTAGTGGACACTGTCAGATTGGAACAACCTGACTGGACCTACAGAAATAAGGAAATCAGAACAGTTACAGCACCTGGTTGGTACTTTTAGAAGGGTACCTGCTGATTTATGGTATACTCCCACCGTCCCAAAATGATAGTCCCTCTTGCATTTATGTTTGTCCCAAAAAGATAGTTATGTTTCTAAAATTGGTGTGTTAAAATGATCAAACATCCAAACTTACCTTGTGATGAATCTATTGAGTTATGCATGGTTGTTGCAAGAGAGAGTTTAGTGGAATAATAAGTGGACCTACTATTAATGAAATTGACAATATATAGTTAAAATATATGAATAGTTAAATGGGACTATCATTATAGGACGGAGGGAGTATTTGCTTCTTTTCAGCAAGCTTTTGAAGCCAGGAGAATATAAAGCCACGTTACTTGTCTTAGGTAGACTTAGGCTGAACTCTAAATGCGAGGATTGCCTAACTTATGTTTCCAGGTCATGAAATGTCCGTGAGGCTCTTCCACAGCTGTGGAAGATATAATAGAGTGGGAGTTCAATTGCAAAGAGAAGTTTGTGGTTTATGTAAATAAAGAAACTAAATGAACGAATGATTTAAGATGATATCAGTTACTAAATTAATATCTCATTGCCAGAATAATTATACTGCCAGAAAAATGATGGAACGTAGACATGCACGGTTTTGTTCAGATGAAAAAATGTCATCAGATATGATTAGCTCCTAAGTTTCGGACGGCAAGCCAGATATTGGAAGCAGCTTAGTCAGATATAGCGTTGATAATGGCAGGTTCAAATTGCAAAGAGGATCAGCCATGAGTGTATGATCCTAACCAACTTGAAGCCCTTTTACCAAGAAAAGATAGAGAGAATTGATATAGCAGTACTGACCTTCAGCTCTGCAACCATCAGCTCACTGTTAGTGTTCTGCACTCCTCTCTTAACTGCAATTTTAGCAATCTCACATTTCTCCCAGAGCTTTAGGATGGCAGCAGCCAAGCCTTGGAGCTTTCTATTTCTGCCTGATAGGAAGCATAAAAGCAAGTAAAGAAACTGACTAAGAAAATACCACTCATGAGTTCTGAAGACACTCACCTAAAGCAAAATGACACGGCAGAGGCCGACCAAGTCTCCTAAGCGTATTCATTTCATCATTTGTGAGTATAGGTTTAACCCCATAAGGAAGAAGGCGGAACGGTCTCCTGTATCCAAGGACAGTTGCTGGAAGAAGATCAGCGTCAACAGGTTGAGGATCGTACCCGTACCAATCAGTAAAGCGTGGACCAAGTCCATCTAAGAGGTGGTCAGCTTCTTCTACAAGCTGTGCCTCCCCGGGAAGCTGAAACCGTACTCTATTTGGATAACCTACACCTTTTATCAGTGGTGGTTGAGCAGCATTATTCGAAACATAATTCCCAACAGATGTAGCACTATCCATGGCAGATGACTGGCTCTCTTTTTCATCACGTTCTCCCGAATCAATTTGTGAATCACTATCAGAAGTGTCGTGTTGCTCTGGATTACCTTCAGTGAAGTAGGGGTACTTGTAATCAGGTCCTCTGTACAATACGATATTACCCCCAGACCTCCAAACAACCAAACCTCCAGTTTTTCTCTGTCAAATTTTAAATAAAATCAAGTCAAGGGCAAACCAGCATAATTCAGGGTCTTGAGGCTAAAACACAAAACCCTATTACTTTGTAGCTCAGATTTTGCATAGCTTTCTACTTCAAATCAAGCACATAGTACTCAACAGTGCAAAAGCATGCGTATGTGATAGCTTAAGCATCATTATGGAGATCTCAGGCCCCATGACATTCAAGATGTCTTGTGGAAATCTCACTCTGGATTGAACAAGGCCACTTTAACTAACTCTGGAACTCCCTCTGTCGCACAGAGAGAGAATCCCATTTTATTCTATAACTTAACTCAATTAAACTTTGACCACAGTTCATGAAAATTTAATCATCCTCATAAGATTCCAAAAAATTGCAATTCATGAATCATTAAGGATATTATCAAAACAATTTTCAGAATTTTATGATGGTATTTAAATTTTCATAAAGGTTTGGTCAAAGTCCAATAGAGACGAAAATTTGAGTGGACTTAAGAGATGGAATACCCAATAATTTTTTCAAGTCAAGCGTGAACTCTTGCTTAAGTGGGTGTATTTGATGACATGCTTCTAAAAATTATGTTTTCCTTGTCGAGAAATTTTCTAATTATCAATATAATTTTTTTGATTTCAACTATCTTCATGAAAGTAAAGTTGTTAAAATGTTCTAGAACTGAGTTTGATAACATTTCTTTCACAAAGTTAAGCTTTTTGGCTCTGTACGAGTGGTATATTACTCCATAACATGAAGGTATCAACTATCAATTAAATCCACATATAATAGCACCAACATTCACGGTCTGAAGTTAGATAGAATTGTCTAACCTCCAATAAATCATGAGTCCTCTTCATGTTCAACCTCGACATGTCTTCACAAACAACCTTCACAAGCTCTGTTCGCCTCCACCGTTCATGAATCCCATTCACAATCCCTTCCGTAATTCCAGCCTTCCCAAGCTTAAGCTTCTTCCTCAACGCAATGCCAAGTCCCCTCAACCTCCTCAACTCCACAGCTGACAATTTCAGCTCAGCCAACGTAGGCAACTTCTCTCTATCTGTCCCCTCAGCCTTCCTCTTCTCCTTGTCCTCTTGCTTCTCCTTCCAAACCTCACGCCTCAGCTTATTATAACCCCTTATTGCAGGACCGGAGCCAGGCTTGGGAACAGGATTCCCAGGCGTGCTCCAGCTAGGGTCCATGGTATGCCCGACCCGGTGCTTGGGTAATTGATCTGGTAACGGAACGAAAATCTCTCCGGGAGAGGTGGAAGGTGAATTGGAGGAGGGTTTCCGTGAGGAGGATTTGACATTGTCGTCAACGTAACCTAGGCTGCGAAGCTTGTCGGCGATTCTTTTAATGGCGGATTGAGAGAGCGTTTGAGTGTCGTTGGAGGCGCGGACTATGAAGAAACTGCGAGGGAGGTTGTTAGGGTTTCGATAAGGAAGAGGGATTAGAATTGGAAAGAAGGATGTTGAAAGAATTGGGGGAGAAGGTTTTGGTAGGGTTTTGGAAGGGATTGAGAGTTGATGATTGCTGCTATTAAGCAACATTTGGGGATCAGAAGCAAGGATTTGTTTTGTTTCACAGAATTGAGTTCATTTTTTAGGAATTTGTTGTTTCAGCAATGTTCTTATCCAAGAGTCTTGATGGTAGGGATGATGTTTATTGTTCAGTTATGCCGTTAATAGTTGATATTGTTGGGGGTTTGGATTGGGGCTGGGAATATATATTCTCTCCCCGGAAAAATCATTTCACTCCCAAAATGGATATTTTTATTTTTATTTTTCAAAATGAATTCTCTTCAAAAATAGCAACTAAAATGTGCAAATCATGAATAGTGTTTTGGACAATTTTTCTTTAGAGTAATTGTATAATTATAAATAAAAACAACACTTACAAACTTATTTTTTTACCCACTTAAATTATGAATAGTGTTTTGAACTGTTATATCATCAACTAGGGGTGTAAATGGTTCGGTTTGGGAGAATTTACGGACCGAACCACTCCAAACCGAACCGAACCATGAAAAAATTCAAACCGAACCAAACCAAACCGCTATAGTTCGGTTCGGTTTGGTTCAAACCGTGGTTCAATTGTGTGGTTCAAACCGCGGTCTAGACTGTGGTTTAGACTACGGTTCAAACCACGATTCAAACCGTAACTCATTATTTGTTTGAATTTTTCGTGATCACGGAGGAAGAGCGAAAGATGCGTGTCTTTAAGGGGAAAGTCAGAGGAAGAGAGAGGCCGAAGGAAGAAAAACATTTTACAATATCGATTTGGGAGAGAACTTGGTCTTTCATGTGTCACAATTAAGATAACAAATAATGAAATTAATACTTGAATAAGATACAAAATATGGGTTAGAATTAGTCTACGTAATGTTTTTTTTATTGGTACAACAATAAATACTGATAAATATACGAAAAAAAATTAAATAAGATACAAAATGGGGGGGGGGGAGGTTAGGATAATTAGTTTATGTTATATGGTTTGGTTTGGTTTGGCGGTTCGGTTTGATGGTTCGGTTTGGGAGATCAAACCACAAATAAAACCGAACCAAGTGGTTTGTCAATATTTGAGACCGAATCGAACTATTCGTGCTTGAAAACCAAACCAAACCGCATGGTTCGGTTCGGTCTCAAACCGCGATTTGAACCAAACCACTTACACCCCTATCATCAACCTATTTGCAATGTTTACTCATTTTTTATAGTTTGTCTGATAAGTGTGCAAAATCAACTTAGTCTGAAACGGCGAGGGTAACTATTTTAAAATCCCAATGTTTTTTATATTCTAGTTGTATATACTTGGAAAAATTAAACACTAAAAATATAGCTTTATAAGTTTAGGGCTATTAAATTTTCTCCACTACAGAGTACCCTTCAAATGAATAATAAAGATTCATTTTGCTATGAAAGGAGAATTACTATATTGTGATTTAACTAAAACTAATTTGGAATCAATGCATCTGCTGTTGTATTTTAATTTGAATCTGACCTTTTTTTTTTTCTCTAGACATATGGAGTAGAGATTAAATGAGTTTGTCAAGTCTACAACAAAGTTCATAACAACGCGGTTAATCTCTGTCGTTCAAGAAGGACTTGACATCATTCTAAATCGACCATATTAATGTAAGAGTTGTAAATTTACCATTGTAGCAATTTCTGGTTTCCTTTAAATAGTGTATTAATGGAAAATGTGACTTGAAGCAATTTTGGGTCTCCTTCTAAATAGTGTATGAATGGAAAATGTGACTTTTATTTTATAGGCGTAGTATTTCCAACATTAAGAAGTAGTTAAAGGTTAGTGATGAAATATAAAAAAGTGAATTGTAAAATGAACTATAGTATACTCCTTCCGTCTCACCTCACTTGAGACTAATTTCTATTTTGGTCCGTCCCACTTCACTTGAGACTCCCCAAAATAGTAATCTTTTTATAATTTTATATTCAATCTACCACATCCACTCATTCTCTCTCTTCATTTTTCACCACACAATTTATTCAACCAACCTACTATTAACCACACTCATTCTCTCTCTTCATTTTCTACTACACATTTTTCTTATTTTATTATTTTTCCTTAGTTGTTATGCCAACCTCTTAGGGGGCGTTTGGTTCGGCAGAAAAAAAATGAAGAAATGGAATGGTCAATGGAATGGGAATCCTGAAGGAATTGGAAAGAAAAATAATTGGTCAAACCTTGTGTTTGGTTGACACGGAATGGAATTGAATTGCCATTCAATTCCTAGGTAATTCATGTTTTGTTTCAAGACAAAACTGTTGGAATGGAATAATAATAATAAATAATAATAATAATATTAATAATAAGAAATAATAATAATAATAAATAATAATAATAAATAATAAATAATAATTATTATTATTATTTTTATTATAGTAATAATAATAATTTAAAAAGAAATACCACCTCAGGCTAGAATTGAATCTAATTTAATAGATGTAATACAAAGTCCTGAAGGAACTGTAGCAATACAATTTGAAAATATGAAGAATAAGGCGGCTAATAGTTTAAGAAGATCGTTATCATCCATAAGATCATACATATCACCAATAGATTATACAATAGAAATTCCTAATACTTCAAGTGCTTCAACCTCTCAATTGAATGAAAATAATCCTGTAGAAAATGAACAAGTTGAAGAATTATATATTAATAAAAATAATATAGTAAAAGGTAGTAATATTAAAAATGCAGAGACAATGTCTGAAATGAGTTTTTCACATTTTTAGATGGAAATACAAGTTATAGATTTTAGTCCTGGTTCTTTAGCCAGAAAAGAAATTAAACAAAAGTTTTTATTACCTAAATGGGAATTATTTAGAAATTGGTTTTTTGATAATATCAATTATACAGAACAAGATATAGTACAAAAACAATTTTATGATACTTGCAAAACATATAATACAAAAATATTATTTGTACCATGGTTTATAGTTACTTACTGTGAACCACATATAGGTATGTTAGAAAGGACTTATAAATTATTAAATGGTCAAACTATAAAAAATATTTATCCACCTAATCAACCATTTCAACTTGAAAATAAATCTGAAATATGTAACTTTATGGCATTCTCAAAATTATTTGAAAATGATACCTTGACAATTACTTGTAAGCATATTAATGTATTATTAGAACAACAAAATTATACAAATTTATTCTGTAATATTTTGGGAGAGCAAATAAATTTATTAAGTAAAAGAATTGATGATTTAACTAATTTAATTAATAACAATATTCTTAACTCCACAAACAAACAAATGGCAGTAAACATAGAAAATAATAAATCTATAGATATAGATACAGAAAATATTAAAAATACAATAACACACCTAAGACCTAATATACAACCTCCTCCTGAAATAAAAGATTTTAAATTAAAACCTATGATAGAATTAGAAAAATTGATAGATGAAAAATTTTAAAAATTAAGTATAAATACTCTAGATCAAGATTTTATTAATGAAATGGAAAATAAAGCTAATCATAAAGACATAGTAGAATCTCAAATTAATAAATTAGATAATAGATAGGCTGATAGACCAACGTCAAGTATATATTATTATTCAAGACCTTCTCCAATAGATGTTTTACATGAAGAAAAAGATTTATTAATTAATAATAGTTATAGTGGCAGAAATATTTATGAATGGAATATAGATGGTTTTGCAGAAAAACAAATTTATAATATGGTGCATAGAATGCTAATGTACTCTACCATTTGTAAAAATAGTGGTAATACAGATAAAAATATTGCCAGGATGATAGTTGCTGGATTTACTGGTCAACTTAAAGGCTGGTGGGACAATTATCTTAAAATAGAACAAAGAGATGAAATATTAAATACAATAAAAAGAGAAAATAATCAAGAATCGGAAAATGCAGTTTATACTTTAATAGTGACTATTGTAGAACATTTTACAGGAAGATATTCAGACAATAGTGAAACAATTAGAACACTATTACAAAATTTAAAATGCAAAACATTAACTGATTTTAGATGGTATAAAGATACATTTTTAAGTAGAGTAATGAAACTTCCAGAATGTAATAATAATTGCTGGAAATCTAAATTTATAGATGGTCTTCCTAATTTATTTGCAGAAAGAGTTAGGAAAGTCCTAAGAGGATCTAATATAGCAATCCCGTATGAAACATATACCTATGGAAAATTAATTGGAACATGTGTACAAGAAGGATTGAATATTTGCAATGAAATTAAATTAAATCAACAATTAAAAAGACAGAACTTAATAGAAAGAAAACAATTAGGAAAATTTTGTGATCAATTTGGTATGGATATTCTTAAAATTAATAGAGAAAATCAGAAAAATAAATCTTACATAGAACCTTTTAGGAAAAGGAAAAGACTATCCAAAAATAGGGTTGAATATAAACAACAAAGAAAGAATGAAAGATATGAAAAGAATAAACAAAAAAGAAAAGATAATAAATTTAGAAAGAAATCTGAAAAACCTATAATTTGTCATAAGTGCGAAAAAATAGGTCATTATGCTAATAATTGTTGGGTTAAGAAAAAGATTTCTAATCTAGAAATTGATGAAGAAATAAAACATAAACTAGAAAAGATATTATTAGAATCTGAAAATTCAGAATCAGAATCATGCTCTGATTATTCTGAAAATAAAAATTCAGAAGAATTAGAAAATAATGAATTATATGAAAATGACTCACTAATCAGTGAATCGGAAGAAGAATGTGTTCCTTGTATACTAGGACAATCTTGTAATAAGCCAGAAAAAGAAGAAAAAGAAAATAATGAATTATATAGAGTGATGGCACAATTCATAAATATGGAAATAAATGTTTTAACCAATAAAAATTTCTTTGAATTTCTCAAAATGATAAAAGACCCAGAATTGAGATCTAAAGTTATTGATACCTATGAATAGAAAGAAGAAAATGTATTAGAAAAAATTAATGGTCCAGAATCATATTCAATGGCATAAATGTGTAGACAATTACAACAACGACAAATAATTAACACTCCTACATCAATCCAGGATATGATGATTGAAATTAATAATTAAAAATCTGAAATTAAAAATCTTAAGAATGAAAATAGAAAACTTGATATAAGAGTTTCTAATCTTGAGAAAAATAAACAACTTGATATAAAAGTTTCTGAAAATGATCCAAGTACTAGTAATGTATATCCTAATACAGATTTTATTAATATATTAAAAACAGTTACTATACAAAAAATGGTTGGTAAAAATTACTTTATATATTGACGATTATTTTTCAAAAGAATTTTTAGCATTAATAGACAGTGGGGCAGATTTAAATGTAATAAATGAAGGATTAATACCAACAAAATATTTTGAAAAAACCACTAATAGTTTATCACATGCTGGTGGAGAAAAATTAGATATTAATTATAAATTACCAAAGGCATATGTTTGTATAAATGGACAATGTATTTCAAGTAGTTTTTTATTAGTAAAAAATATGTCAAATCAAGTAATACTAGGATCTCCATTTATAAATAAAATATATCCTTTTCAGAAAGTAGATGAAAAAGGTATAATAGGTACCTATAATAATAAGGCAATTGAATTAAAATTTGTGGAATTACCAATTACAAAAATACTGCATAATATATATGATATAGTAACAGCTAAAGAGAATCAATTGAACTTTCTTAAACAGGAAATAAGTAGTTTAACTATTTAAGAAAAACTCAATAACCCCAAATTACAAAATAAAATTAAAGAAATCATTGACCAATTCAGTCTTGAAATATGTAGTGATCATCCTAATGCATTTTGGGATAGGAAAAAACATATAGTTTCTCTTCCATTTGATGAAAGAAAAATACCTACTAAAGCTAGACCTTGCCAAATGAATTCTGAATATTCAGAATTATGTAAAAAAGAAATTGATACTTTACTCCAGAAAAAGTTAATAACTCCGTCTAAATCTCCATGGTCCAGTATAGCTTTTTATGTTAATAAAAATGCAGAACAAGAAAGAGGTGTTCCTAGATTAGTTATTAATTATAAACCTCTTAATAAAGTCTTAAAATGGATTAGATATCCTATACCTAATAAAAAAGATTTATTGGATAGATTGTGTAATGCAATTATATTTTCTAAATTTGATTTAAAATCAGGATATTGCAGATTCAAATAGATAAATCAGATAGATATAAGACTGCTTTTAATGTCCCTTTTGGTCAATATGAATGGAATGTTATGCCATTTGGACTAAAGAATGCTCCCTCTGAATTTCAAAAAATCTTGAATGATATTTTTTTATCCTTATAGTCATTTTATAATAGTTTATATAGATGATATTCTTGTATTTTCAAAAGACATAGAAAATCATTTTAAACATTTAAATATATTTAAGAAAATTGTTATACAAAATGGTTTAGTAATTTCTAAACCAAAGATGAGTATATTTCAAACAAAAATTAGATTTTTAGGACACAATATTGAAAAAGGGAAAATAATTCCTATCAATAGAAGTATTGAATTTGGATCAAAATTCCCTGATATAATAACTGATAAAACTCAATTACAAAGATTTTTGGGAAGCTTAAATTATACCTTACCTTATTATAAAAATTTAGCAGAAAATACAGCAATCTTATATGATAGGCTTAAAAAATCACCTAAACCTTGGACAAATCAGCACACAGAGGCATTAAGAAAAATAAAAGAAAAAGTAAAACTTTTACCTTGTCTAATGTTAGCAAATCCTAATTGGGAAAAAATAGTAGAAACAGATGCTTCTGAGATAGGATTTGGAGGAATATTAAAACAAATAGACCTGAATCTAAGAATGAACATTTAGTCAGATTTTATTCAGGAAAATGGAGAGAAAGTCAAAAGAATTATGTTACTATAGCAAAAGAAATTTTAGCAATAGTTAAATGTCTCATAAAATTTCAGGATGATTTATATAATAAAAACTGACTGCAAATCAGCTAAATTTATGTTTAATAAAGATTTTAAACATGATGTTTCTAAACAAATGTTTGCAAGATGGCAGGCACACTTAGCCCCATTTGATTATGAAATAATTTATAAAAAAGGAGAAGAAAATAATCTTCCAGATTTTCTTACTAGAGAATATATTAATGATTAATTGTCTAAACTAGAGAATATATTAATGATTAATTGTCTAAATTCTCTGTTACAGGAATGTACCCTCGTGGCAGGGGAACAACCGTTCCTTATTGGGGACGGGGTACTACTGCTAATTATGGCAGAGGTAAAAGATACTTGGACAATGTCCAATTTCCCCATCTAATAGCTTCATCATCAATCTCAGCCAATATGTCAAAAGATTCATTATATGAAGAATTTTTAGCCTATAAGCAACAAAATGCACAATCAAACAATAATTATGCCAAAATAGTTGGTAATGAAAATAAAGAAAACCCAATCGCTGAATTTATTGAGAATGATGTAGAAAGACTTATAATGATTTTAGAAGAAAAGGATTTAAAATGGGAAAATGATCCCTATAGATTAATGGAAAGATATTTTCAAGAAAAAAGTGATAAAAGTGAAACTTATAAATATCAGCAATATTATGAGCATTTACTAATGCATAGTGGCTCATGTGAAATTACTCATTTTACTAATGGAGCCAAAAGAGAAAGCTATAATTTTTCTAAAATAATAATTAAAATATTATCTTTATTGAAGAATGGGGAATTTCACCATTCAGAGAGAAAAATTTCTCTTATCCCAATTCAGAAATTTCGGTAAAATATAATTATTGAGATTATATCCAGGCTTTTGATAAAGTTTTATTATATGAAAATGAAAATATGAAACATTCATAGTTCATAAAAATTTATGGCCATGCATATGAAAATTATACACCAAATTGGTTTGGGAGATGGTATCTATATCATGGTCCAATGGACAAAATAATTCCGGATCAAATAAAATTAACTTTATAGAATGAATGGACAGAGGTGACTCCTGCAGTTAATAAATGCAAACAATATGATGACAATGTTCAAGAAAAAATGATATGTAGACATTTCTTTCTGGAATTCTCAATACCATGGATATGGAAATGGATCCCGAGAGTCGGTAATACCAATGACAATTTTCCTTGTTTAAAGAGAATATCTCTTTCAAAATTTTGGGACAAAATGACAAAAATAAATCCCGAGACAGGAAAATCATATTCTGAAGATACAGTCACTCTAATAGAGAAAAAAATTAGTATTTATAAAACCAAGAAAGAATATGAAAAATCTTCTTCTGTACAAAAATCAAAACAACAAATTATTGAGGAGCATATGGAAAAAATGAAGCAAGCTTTGATGGATCAAATGGATGATGCCAAAAGAAGTGAGACTTCCAATTCCCAAGATGAGTTAATGCAAGACTCACAAGATCCCAATGATCTGGACATAGAAGACTTGTTTAGAGCAATAAAGGATGCTCTCAAAGAAAAACTAAAAGACTGAGATAATTTTTGGATAAAACAAAAGAATGACGGAAGCAATGACGGAAGCGGGCAAATGACGCAGGCAATGACGAAAATGGAAGGAATAATTGAGAACACTGTTCACTTTTACTGTTCACTTTTACTGTTCACCATTACTGTTCACTTAACTGTTCACTACTGTTCATAAAGTAGACTTTTAAATTTTTTGAAATCCGGATGTTATAAAACTCGGACGTAGATAGGGAAGAAGGCAGAGCCTTCTTTTGTATTCTCTCTCTATTCTCTCGAAGCTCATGTGTTGAGCAAAACTCTCCTTGTAAAATATTTCTTATAATAAAATCTTGAGTTGCAGTTTGTACAGAAAAACTCCCACTGTAAGATTTTCTTTTCCTCTTCTTATATATATATATTATATTTATATTTGTGTACTTTTATATGAGCCTAATGGGCTAAATTAATTTGTGTTGGATTATGCTTATATTAAATAATTGTCTAATGATGGGTCTGGGCTAAATAAAACAGACTAATTTAGGATATTAGGATTAAAATAATGAATTAAATAAATAGGTTGGACATTTAAACTGGCAATTATTAACTCAGTTAGGTTGAGTAATTAGACTGGCGGATTATTTACTCAGTTACGCCCTGCTTAGCCTACTTAGCCTAGGATAATGGCGTTAGGGTGTTTTTTTGGGTTTGTAAGAGTTGGAATCCTTGACGGTCTTGTTATTTGTAAAATTGCCTAGAGTTAGTAATCTTGACGGTTTAAGATAGTCTGTAAAAATACCTATGATTTAGTCATAGATATTTTTAATCCTAATTCCTTAGAAAGGTCCGGAATGTAATGAATTTGATGGAATTGGACTTTCCTTCCATTTTATGATGGAATGGTGAATTCCTTCATTTGAAGGAATTGATCATTCCAATGGAATGGAAATTTTGAATAAAATGAACCAAACATGGCAATGGAATTGGTCAAAGGGAATTGGGCATTCCATTCCCCCACTTTACCACGAACCAAACGCCCCTTTAGGTCTCAAGTGAGGTGGGACGGAGGAAGTAGACAAGAGCATCTGAAATATAAAAATTACTACAAATAAAATACAGGGCCACATACAATACAGTGTTAGCGATAATAAATCGATGTTACAAGAATGTATCACATTAACTTAAACTCCCTCTCTCGCCCCACACGCGAAGCAGAATGGAACAATCACATAACGAACGAGAGTTTGCTCCTGTAAATGATAGAGATATATCCATGTTTGTAAAATGAAAACAGTAATAATTACTCAAAACGTCCTTCTAAATAGAATGTCCATTTTTACTCTTGATTATTAAGAACAAATATAGACACCCATTTTGAAGCAGAGTTCGTAAAAGCTAAAAGCAGGCACAAGGACTGAACAAAGTAGAACCATGGCACATGTTTTATTCTTTCTTGTGGTCGTGGCGTGCGTACATCTTATTTGTTCCTTAGCTATCCTACAGCATACTTATAACATTATTGGAGGTATATATATGGCTATTTGCCTATTTGATGATACTTACATTCCAGCATGTAGGTATTGATCCACTGTGATCAGTTTTGCGCCCCCAAACCAGTTAATCATAAATATGTTCTCGATTTCTAACTTATACACCTGGAACGTATGATCCTCAGGCCAGCCTGCCAATTCAGTAATATGGAGTATTAAGTTCCGCATAAGAAATTATACACACACAAACACACATGTACATACTAGAGACACGCGATGTTTGTGTGTGCGCGCATATATTATGCATCAGCAGTGATGAAAGAACATTAGTGGTTAATCTGCTAAGAATATACTCCCTCCGTCTGTGAAAGATAGTCTCACTTGCCATTTTTCTTTGTCCAATAAAGATTGTCCCATTTCCATGATTGGGGGGGGGGGGGGTAAATATGTTGTTGAACTTTCATAATTGTCTTTGTGATTACTAAAGATGGGATGTGAGAAAGAGAGATGGCGAGGGAATGATGAAAGACGAAGGAAGAAAGTGATGGAAATGTAATTGTTTTGTTAATTTCTTTGAATATTCAAAGTGGACTAACATTATGGGACGGAGGGGGTAGGTAATTACTTTTCATCTCAGGATGCTTTGCAAATAAGGCAGTTTGAGCATTTTTGGCCTCACTGGAGTTTCCATCAAGTACCTTCAACTGAAAAACAAAAAGAAGGTAAATTTTCAGCAAACTTGGAGGCGGCCATGGTAAGTGCAACATTTGCGTACCTTTCCAGTGAGGGTAATCTTTGCACACATGGGGTTTTCAGGATCTATGTTTCGACAAGTTCCAAGTGGGTATTCACTAACAGTGAAGGAGGATCTGGGGTCTTTCACTGCATTCATAACGGTTGTACCTATATTGGATAAGTAAAAGTATGGAATGCCACTGCCTTTCTTTGGTAGCCCGTCACTGAATGAAGCCACGTTCCTGCATCGCTAGTTTCAGATATGTTAGTTAACTGATTATTCGAATTTTAAGAGGAATAGGCGAAAACTTACCCGAAAGGTGCTCCTCCCAACTCACTTGAGATGGTGCTGCAAAAGTGAAGTGGTATATTAACTGCTACTTTGAAAATATTGTAGCTTTACCAACATATATTGCCTTGTAATAATGTAAAGGAAAAAAAACACAGAATTGCTTGTGTGGTTATTCCCTTGAAATTTAACCACTTCTTAACAATTGTCAACACATTACTCCCTCAGTAACATTATAAGTGTCACAATCGACTTATCAAACTATTCGATGAATGTATTTTACATATTTGTACATGACTTGTACCATATTAAAATTGCACGGAGATAGAAAGAGTGATATTAGTTGCACAAAATGCTCATAGTTTGCAGTCACAAAATAGAAGTTTAATTTGTGATCTAAATGATTCGACTACCCATCAATAACTGTCAACTAGGATTTTGTGAGTGAAGTTGTTGATTTTGTGCACCTAGCATTGCTCATTTGAAAAAATATGACTAAATGAGATACTTATTTTAGAACGGACCAACTAGAATAGCGCGAAGTAAGGGAGTAATAGCATAAGAGGACTTACTTTAAAACACCCCAGGAACTGTGAGAAATTAGCCATCGAGCAAAAGGGGCGGCATTCTCCGGAGCTGGTCTGGACAGCGCGGGTAATGGGACGGACCGGTGGTGTCTTGTTCCATCAACGGAATCTCCATACAACACAAACATCAACAGAAAAGTCAACGCCAACCCGTCTGCCCTTTTCAATTTCGTCATATTAAGTAAATTTGTTTTTATGAGCTCTACAGAACAAGGAGAAAATGGACGAGCCAGCTTGGCTGACCCACTATTTATTTGCATTGCATCCAAACTAGATAGATACAGTATTCATCAAGCTACTTTCTTTCTTTAAAGATCAATTTTAATCATGGGCATCAAGCATGGGGCACCAAGCAAGTAGTTGTAACTTTGATCCCTATTTATGGCTTTATCTTATCTTTGCTCACCTCAACTGTCCATTTTGATCATCATTTATCATCTTCATCTACGTCATTCAATAACAAATTATTTTGAGGTGTAGTATGTCTTTGGGAAAGATCCCTTCCGATTGGAACAACAATTTGGTATCTACGAAACTGAAAGAGCGAGCATTTGACGGTCGCTGACGAGTGAATCACACCTTTTGATAGTTGCAACCACCGGCTGAAGATTAAATCACTCACAAAAAATATTCATTGGTGGAGATATTAATTTCAGCCATGGTTGCGACTTAGCTCAAGTCGCGATCCTTGCTGAGGAATAGCAAATCAGTCATAGCAACTGTTTTAGGTCTCTCTTCTTGCCTAGTAGATACAATGAACTAACAAGTGGCACATCCCCACCAACAAAAAATAGTTACATTTCCACTAGAACAGTTAAATTTTCAACACTAGAACAAATTTTACATTTTCACAACAGTAACATAAAATACACAGCCCAAAGTGTCTGGAAAATGTACAGTTTCAGAAGACATGGCCGAAGCGTTTGCAATACGAATAAATGTTTTCAAGAATGCAAAAAAAAAAAAAAAAAAAAAAAATTAAAATGACATAAACCCTCTCTTCCACACAACAGGGAAAAGCATTGATCCCGTGGAATGAATTAGACCAGATAATATTCACATAGCAGACGAGAGTTTGTTCCTGTAAACACCACATATCCATGTTTGTAAATTCAGAAAACAAGGAATACGTACACAATGACACAAGTAGAGACATTTTTTAATTTTTATTCATTCTTGTCGGGTACATGTAAGATTTCTACATCATATAGTCATAACATTATTAAGGGAATGGCTATTAGCCTCTTTACTTTGATTTGTACAGCATATATAATGATATTGGAGGTATGGCTATTAGCCTATTACTACTTCATACTTACATTTCAGCACGCAGGTATTCATCCACTGTAATTGGTTTTGCACCCCCAAACCAGTTGATCATAAATATATTCTCAATTTCTAACTTATATACCTGGAATTTGTGACTCTCAGGCCACGCTGTCAATGAGTAAAAGGAGTTAGTACGTGGCGATTCTATGAAGACTAGATAAGCTTAAGAGTATTTACTTTTCATCTCGGGATGCTTTGCAAATAGGTACGATCGAGCATGATCTGCCTCTCTGGTGTTTCCATCAACCAACTTCAACTGATACACCAACAAGGCTAATTTTC
The DNA here is from genome assembly GCA_026119855.1 of Campanula takesimana. NCBI lineage: Eukaryota > Viridiplantae > Streptophyta > Magnoliopsida > Asterales > Campanulaceae > Campanula > Campanula takesimana. The sequence continues at coordinate 929,674 of JAOWBW010000372.1, forward strand.
AGTAAACTTTTTTAATTCGAGGAAAAGGGGGGTGTCATCGTTGGTTAAAGGAAATACTCTTTCAGTTCTGTACAAAAGATCCTACATGATTTTTGCAGCTGCCCTGAAAAGGGGTCCTATCATGCTAATTAAGCTTGCATTTGACATGATGTTCCAATTGTCTCCTCATATGAAGTAAACAAGTCGAGCACAAACAAGAGTAAAACTAAAGTTACAAAATTTTGCTTACAGACAGCGTTGGCAAAAAATGATTAGATGTTGTGTTCGTGGGATCCACCACTCATTAATTCAACATCCAATCATTGTTTGCCAACAGTATTTGTAAGCAAAATTTTGTGAACTTATTTTGTCACCCTAGCATTGCTCCACAAACAAAGGATAATTGCTACAACATTCAGCAAAAATGTAGTCAATTATCGCTTAGATATTGACTTTTCAAATCGAGAATCGGTGAGTAGAAAAGATGAGCAAACTGGGTTAATTGGTTACAAAAGTTAGTAACCTATGTTATTAGTAGTACTTAGCGATGTGCAATGACCACCAAACAGAAAGTTCAGCAGTATTTTAGACAAAATCATATAAAATTTTACTCCCTCAGTCCCAAAATGAATGTCCAAAAAAATTTCAATTTTACTCTTGATCAAGAGCAAAGTTGATTTTTTTTTTTTGGACATTCATTTTGGGACAGAGGTAGTAGTTGACTCCAACCACAAACTCGCCAAGTTTCATGCAACAGTTAAGTGCAACTGTGCAGCAAAAGCATTGGCGAGGTATCTAGATTGCAATAATTAGCACTAGGAAGGAACAAGAAAAGGGTATAGCTTGAATTGGATGCTCAAAGCCCATGGTATTACTACACATACAGTACTATAGAGGATATCATACCTTTCCTGTCAGTGTAATCTTTGCACACATAGGGTTTTCAGGATCTATCTTGCCACAAGTTCCAATCGGGTATTCACTCACTGTGAAGGAGGACTTCGGATCTTTCAATGCATTACTTACAGATGGGTCCAGATGGGTTAAGTAGAAGTATGGAATGCCACCACCTTTGTTAGGAAGCCCATCGCTAAATGAAACGACATTCCTGCAGGGCTTTTAGATACGTCAGTTGTTTATTACGTCATTTTTTTAATATTCAATAATTTTGTCCGTTCATTGATTAATGATTTAATGGACTTCAGTGATGGGATTTCTACGAAAGGAGGATGGATGTAAGGAGTTTCTCTAAATATGGTTGCCACTTATAATTGTACCACTTCTCTTAGTAGAATGATAAATTTCATCATAAACTGACTTCTTTCTGTTAGATTTGTGTGGTTTATGCAATGGAGTGCCAACTGAATGCTTATCAAGAATCTACTAATGAAAAAGTTTACATTGGAATTCCCTTCATTACATATATCAAACAGGGTTAAGTAAACAAAATCCCATGAAAATAATGATAAACTCAGACTTTATATTGGAAAATAAGGTTGAAAGAAAATATGCCAAAAACTTACCCAAAAGGTGCTCCTCCCAAGTCACTTGAAATAGTGCTGCAAAAATGAAGTGATAAATCAAACTCTACTTTGAGAATATTGAAATTTACCACAAAATATCTTCTTAGGAACTCAATGCACAAGGTTGAGAAGCTTTGTAAGAAATACATGCCAGGATCTCTACAAAGAACCAATTTTCCACAAGAACTGGAAGAGGAAAACCTTTAATATATTTATCTGACACGGAGGCTTGATAGATCAGATATTTATAAGACGCATATATTTCTGTATGCGTGTGATGACCGTGCTTTGAATCATCAATGAAGAGAGCAGTGGCAAAGCCAGAAATTTTTGGAATTGGGTTAAATATTTTAATAATGACATAAAAATTTATCACGTAAGGCAGTAAAAAAAAATGTATTGCAAACATTATCTAAAATCAAGGGGGCCAAAATTAATAAAATTAGTAACTTTAGTAGTAAAATGCCATTTGCATAAAATTTAAAGGTGCTAAAATTGACAATTTCAATAACTGAAGGGGCGCGAAGTGACCCATGCATCAAAGGTGACTTTGCCGGTTGAAGAGAGATCTTAATTATGAGCCTTTATGGCCTGATACTTCATTTTCATTTTATTTATGTTGGTACAACATACATGTATGAAGCAAGTAGTCTCAAATGCGTATAAGGTGTAGAATTCATGAACCACGACATTTCTATTTTTTTCCATGATGCATTCTGTTTTACTGACCATTGTTGAATAAACATCTAGGAGTAACTTGATCATGAGAAGCCTTCTAGTGGCCTAAAAGACACCAGAGAGAGAGGGGGAGAGAGACTTTCAAGATAAAAGAGGGAAAACCAACACAATGCTATGAAAGTGGCGAGAATTATGTTAAAGAAAAAAATTGAAATTTCTGATTTCTGATGGAAGAAAGGCTCATCTGCCCCCAAGGTGACAACTTCTTGCCGTGGACCAAGTTGCCACCCCAAATGGTTGACTTAAGCAGAATTTTAATCTGAACCCGATTTTATTTATTTTTAAATGGATTGCAATTTTCAATCGGATTATGTTATCCGGTAGCTTGAGAAATTGATTAAGATCAAGGGTATATTTATCTGATAGAACTAAAACAATGAATATAATACAAAGTTTTGTTCAGCTCTTAGTCAGACGTTTCATAATTCCTATTTCAGCCAAGTATAAACAATATTATTTTGATCATTTTCTTAACTAACATTGTCATTCATGCCTGCATACATGAGCCTGAAGATATGGTTATGAACGGAATCATCAAATTATCAGAGAGATAATTTGATTTTTAACAAAATTTGAATTCAACTCAAAATGAAGATTTAGGATGTGAAATAAGCATTGATATTTTAGATGTATATCCATTCAATCCTAATATGAGATTTAATTTTTTTTAACAGGATTGAGGACCATGAGGTACATCCAATATGAAATTGATATTCAACCAGGCTATCAAGAGACAATCAAAGAATGATTTCGGAACCAACTTCCCTTTGAAGTAGTAGGTAAAAACAACTTAGCGCTTGTATGGTACCAATGAGTCTTAATTCCTTTCATGGAATAAATTTTGTACTAAAACATCAAATATAATGATACTCCCTCTGTCCCAGAAAGATAGTCTCATTTTGATTTTTTATGGTCAACAAAAATAAACTTTGACCAAACATTAGTGTCAATTCAATGATCACAATGAAATTCTAAAAATTGCTATTGATAAATCACTTAATGATTTATCAATTAAAAATTTTAGAATGTCACTAAAATGATTAAATTATCACTAATGATTGGTCAATGTTCATTTTTGTTGACTATAAAAAGTCAAAATGGTCATTATTGCATCCCGAACAAAAACTAAATCCATATCCTAAATTCCCAAACAGCACACAATCATCAACGAATCTCATTAATGTTTGAACTGATCAAAAACAGTGATTAAAACTTTCAAATTAACCGGTCAATAATGTTTGAACTGATCCAATCAGTAATCAATGAAATCTCATTCTCCCAAAATCCAAACAAGCATTCACACGTTAGATTGGAAGTTGAAATTGCTGTTTTGGTACTAAGCTATGTGAAGTATTACGATTATCGATAAAGAGAAAGAAAGAGAGCAGGTGATAAAATAAAATAAATCAAGAGCGATTGAATGGGCTTACTTCAATACACCCCATGAACTCTGAGAAATTAACCATCGAGCAAAAGGGGCGGCGTTTTTAGGGGGTGGTCTGGACAGCGCCGGTGACGGCACAGACTGGTGGTGTCTTCTTCCATCAACGGAATCTCCAACCAACACAACCAACACCAGCAACGTCAGCGTCAACGTATCCGTCCTTTTCGATTTCGTCATGTTAGACTACACTACTATTTCTGAGCTTAGAGAGAAAGAAGTGAAGACGAAGATGGACCGTCGGAGGAGTCGGCCTGTCACTATTTATATGCTTAATTCTAGACTTAAGAGCATTTCTTTTTCCAAAGAAAGCATTTAGTGCGGATTAAAGCACGGGTTTCATCCTGTGTGTCGACAGCCACGGAAACATATGATGCTTTTCCAAATTCTTATTGCATGAAAAAAAAAAAAAGGCATGATTGGATTTGTTTTTTTGTTATTTTAGTTATTTTATACCCCTCCGTCCCATTTTAAGAGTCAAAAAATGGGTGAGTTCAAAAATTAAGGAAAAAGTGATGTGTTGTAAGTGTTGATAGTTGGGTTGGAGAGAGAAAATAAGGTAGAGAAGAGTTAGTGGATAATTGTTGTGAGTACAACATGTAAGACACACTTTCTATTTTAGGATTTTGACTTTAAAATGAAACGCCATTTTAGGAAATTTTTGACTCTTACAGAGTGAGTATTCTTTTCGTATTCTCCCTCCGTCCCACCTCACTTGAGACCTAAGAGGTAGACACAATATTAAGGAAAAAGAATAAAATAAGGAAAATGTGAGGTAGAAAATGAAGAGAGAGAATGAGTGGGGTTAATAGTAGCTTGGTTGAATGAAATTGTCTAGTCGAAAATGAAGAGAGACAATGAGTGAGTGAGGTAGATTGAATATAAAATTAAGAAAAGATTACCATTTTGGGGAGTCTCAAGTGAAGTAGGACGGACCAAAATGAAAATAAGTATTAAGTGAGGTGAGACGGAGGGAGTATAATTGATTATTAAATAATTTTAATATTTTTTATATTTTTTTATATTTTCTAAATTGCCCCTAGTCTTTTCATCACTATCATGTCATTTACTATTTCTTTTAATATGATCTTCACGTTTAATTATTAAAAATTTTAAAATATAAAAATTTATTTTACTAGTTATATTGTGTTTATACACATTTAAATCTAAATCATAAAAATGAGATTTTTTTAAAAAAATAAAAAATGAAAAATCATTTCGGTATAGAAGGAGTTTGTATTTACGAAACAAATCTATATATATATATATATATATATATATATATATATATATATATATATTAAAGTTGGTGAGGAGAGTTGTGGGTTTGACATGTGTACATGTTTTAGTAAAAGCTTGAATTTGGAGAAGCCACATCAACATAATCCTAAAATGTAATGACTTTTGATATTCTCATTCTTAGCTAATACTATTAGTTAATCATATTAGTAATTATATGAGTTAACTATTACTATTAATAGTATAAGTTGACTATTATTATTAATAGTATAAGTTAACCATTACTATTAAGTTAACAATGTTAGTTACAATACAAGTTAAATATTACTATTAATAGTAATAGTTAACTATAATAGTTACTATATATAAGTTAATTATTACTATTAATAGTATTAGTTAACCATAATAGTTACTTTATAAGTTATTTTTTTACTATTAATAGTATTGGTTAACTATAATAGGCTACATACATTAACTATTACTATTATTAGTATTAGTTAATTATAATAGTTATTATATAAGTTAGATTATTAATTTTTAATATTAATTCATCATAATAGTTACTATATCAATTAACTATTACTATTCATAATATTATTTTATTATAATAATTATATTAATAATTATTATTATATAGATTAATCATTGCTATTAATATATATTAGCTATTACTATCAATAGTATTAATTAATTATAATAGTTATTATAATAATAGTAATCATATAGATTAATTTTTATTATTAATAGTATTATTTAAAATGATGATTACTATATTAGTTAACTATAGTTAAAATATTTTTTAAGACATAGTATTGGTTTCCCGTGAAGAGCACGGGTTACCCGCTAGTTGTTTTAAAAATTTGAAATAATGTACTCAATAGGTTTCAAATGCATAGGATAGGAGCAATGCTAGGGGCATAAAACAAAGTTACAACATATTGCTCACACAATGAGTTAGTGATATTTTATTGGTTGTATCGATAGTGAACTCGTTATACTCTAACTATAAACACAAATAAAATCATTACACTTAAGATTTTCTGAGCAAAATTTTGTGATATTTTTGTGCCTCAAGCGTTATTCTGTGCGTAGTGTAATCTCAATGTACCCTATTTTCTTCGATTGAAGAAATCATTAATAAAAATAAAAGAAGTTTTAATTGAGCTTGATTCATGCAATTTTTCTTTGATTGAAGAAATCATTGAATATGTATTAATGTAATCAAGTTTTATTTTAAGTCAAATACTTGGTTGGGTGAGACCGTATCACTTTGTGAGACGGATCCACCAATGGATTTTACCCATGCCCGCTCAGGTGACCCGCCCGCTCCAGTCCCTCCTCCCAAATCGCAACATGTGTCGCGGGTAAAAAAAACCTCCAATAACTTTAAAATGCTATATCTTGAGATTTTGAAGTCGAAAAAAAAATCTAAAAATACTGCTGTGATCGTCTCGCCGAGACGAATAAAACAAGATACGTCATGATATGGTTTTATTTTTTTAAAAGAAAAACATAATCCCTCCGTCCCACCTCACTTGAGACCTTAGAGGTGGGCACAATAACTAAGGAAAAGAAATAAAATAAGGAAAATGTGTGGTAGAAAATGAAGAGAGAGAATGAGTGGGGTTAATAGTAGGTTGGTTGAATGAATTGTGTGGTGAAAAATGAAGAGAGAGAATGAGTGGTTGAAGTAGTTTGAATATAAAATTATATATTGGGAGTCTCAAGTAAAGTAGGACAGACAAAAATGGAAATAAGTCTCAAGTGAGGTGGGGCGGAGGGAGTACTTTTTAACACACAAAAAAAGTGAGTTGCTCGTCGTAAAAAATGTAACATGTTTTTATGAAGAAAGTAATAGTTTAGTCCCCAAGGTCTTTAAAAAGTAACACTTTATTGTAAGATGTAACAGTAGTTTTGAAAAAAAAAATTGTGGTTAGAATGTCACGACCCGAAAACCCGCTTCTACTTCTTAGTAATAAATATTTAATTATTTATTTATTTCTTACTTATTTATTTAAATTATTTATTTATTTAAATTATTTATTTATTTAAATAATTATGTGTGCATTTTGTGTTTCATAATATTTTATGCTTAGCATTTTAATTGACCAATTGTGCTAGTGTGGAATTTATTGGGTCTTAGTTTGTCGCGCCCCGTACCCGTGGTCCTACTTGGCCCCATACTCGGGACACGAACGGAAGACGTTATAAAACCTTTATGAAAATTTTTCGAAATATACTTTTAGAAAGTTAAACAAAACACACTTGAAGTTCAAAGACTTCACTTAACTTGAAACAAACTTTTACAAACACTTTCAAGACGAAAGTACTTAGCCCGAAGGCTTACAAACTTTTAAACAAATATACATACATCAACCTTTACTAAAATAGATGGAACCATAAGAAGTACGGGTACTCTACCCAAAGGGTTTACATTTACATAATGTAACCTTCAACAAAACAAGTCCCAACTCTTACCAAACCAACGTCCTCCCGTGCCGAGTGTCCTATCCCCTGGACCCGCCTTTATCTAAAACAGTAAACAAATAAGGGTGAGAATAAATCTCAGTAAGCTACTAAAATGCAACTACGTTACATGCTGATATGATGATCATAAAGAAACAATATCAACAGTAATCATATATCACTTTTATCACATTGCCCACACTCCGGTGGATACCAAAGCCAAGGTTTACCCAATAACCATAACTGATGAGAATACCATCTGAGAAACCCATCAGAGAAAACCATCTGAACAACATAAATAGCTGAAGCCGTCGGAATCCCGAAAACCAAACCATACCAATAGAACCAAGTAACCAGAGAGGGAAATATGACACAAAGTCATAACCCAAATACTCACCAAAGGGAGCAATTCATCCCATCCAAGGCCAATCTGGACTGGGGAAACTAGAAGGCACAGTGGACATCTTATAGTGAACTTGGCTTGTGTGCCACTATAATTCTCCCACCGCCTGACTCACAAGCTCCAATGGAAAACCTTATAGTGGACTTACCTGTACCACTATAATTCTTCCATTGGCTGACTCCACAACAAGACCAGCTGGACCTTTACAAAAGCACAGTAATGAATACTTGCTAAACAAAACCCGGGGCATTTAATCCAAGAAGGAACTAAGCCAAATACATCACAAGATGCACACAAAGAATCCTTACAAAGAGTCCATAAAAAGGACATTTAATCCATTACTAACATTCCACAATGATCATCTAAGTACTTTAGGACACTACCCAAAAACTAGACCAATGTTGATCTCTAAACTCCTTAGTTGAAAACTCTAAACTTTTTCAGACAACTGGGCGGTCGCCCAAACAGGGCTGTGCGGCCGCCCAAAATGCTCTGTCCCAAGAAGAAAATCCTTCAGATAGATGTGCGGCCGCACACCCATTTTTGGGCGGCCGCCCACATCACTCGGCAGGCCTAAAAACTTAATCAAAATTTACTCCTTTTGTTTCACAACCCAAAATTACCAATACTTGCAACCCTTAACATTTCAACTTACACCAAGGCTAAACCTTAGCCTAAGAACAAGACTAACACCAACAATAACCATTTCATACCACTCCCTTTTGTCCCAAATTACAAGTATAGCAAATATTACCCAAAACACATAATTAACAAGTAGAATTATCACATATAGCATATATGACTATTTTAACATTTAAAGGGGAATTAGTAACTTACCTAGTTCCGGAAAAAGTACCGCTGAAATAAGTTTTGTTCGGCTAGAAATGACCTATTCGATGCCCTGATCATTTTTATATAATTAGTTTTTAAAACGGGTAAGTAAATAAAAAGAATTAAATCAAAATGGGTTGAACTTACCTTTTTCTCTTTAACCCTACGAAGGAACGAGGAAAGTTGCAGAGGAAAGTATACAGAGAAAGAGGAAAAGAAGCAACTAGTTATATCCACTTTTTACCCAATTCTTACATTTTGGTCACCCAACTTTCAAAGTTAACAATTAAGCCCCTGAACTTATATTTTCAACAAGGACCCTAAAGTTTCAACTTAATCATTTAACTCCTTTAATCATTATTTTTACTAACTAAGTAAATAACACAAATAATCAAGTATGATATGCAAATCATAAAATATAATGCAACCCATAAAAATGCACATATAAGTCAAATAAAAATCCCCAAAATTATAAAATAAATAGGGACGGGTTTTGGGGTCGCTACAATCACTCCCCCTTAAAAAAAAATTCGTCCCGAATTTTAAGGTTACTTACCGAGGCCCTCAAACAACCAAGGGTACTTCCTCTCGATCTCTTCCCGAAGTTCCCAAGTCGATTCCTCCACATTGTGATTCCTCCACACAACTCGAACAAGAGGGATACTTTTGTTTCTCAACTCTTGCACCTTCGAATCAATGACTTGGACCGGATGTTCCTCATAAGACATACTCGGCTCAATATCCTCGGGAACCTCAGATAAAACATGAGAAGAATCATACACATACTTCCGAAGCATAGAAACATGAAACACATTATGGATCTTATCAAGAGAAGGAGGTAATGCAAGACGATAAGCTCGATCCCCCACTCTTCCAAGAATCTCGAATGGACCAATATACCTCGGAGCAAGCTTGCCTTTCTTCCCATATCTTCGAATACCAACCTTAGGGGAAACCTTCAAAAACACAAAGTCACCTTTTTCGAACTCAAGATCTCGCCTCCGATGATCAGCGTAGCTTTTCTGTCTACTCTGGGCAGTACTCAAACGATCTCGAATAAGTTTAACCTTCTCAACTGAATCATTAACCATCTGAACACCCCAAATCTTGGCTTCTCCCACTTCATCCCAACAGATAGGAGACCGACATTTTCTTCCATACAAGGCTTCATAAGGAGCCATCCCAATACTGGACTGAAAAATGTTATTATAAGCAAACTCTACGAGAGGCAAATGAATATCCCACGAATCTAAAAAATCCACTGAGCAAGCCCTCAACATATCCTCAAGAATCTGGATAGTTCTCTCGGACTGGCCATCTGTTTGAGGATGAAAAGCTGTACTAAATCTCAACTCTGAACCCAAAGCTTTCTGAAACGCTTGCCAAAACCGAGATGTGAATCTAGGGTCACGATCAGATACAATGCTCACTGGAACTCCATGTAACCTCACGATCTCATTAATGTACAAAGTTGCAAGCTTTTCCATAGAATAACCGATCTCAATAGGTAGAAAATGAGAGGACTTTGTCAATCTATCAACAATCACCCAAACTGCATCAAACCTTCTTCGAGTACGAGGTAACCCTGTCACAAAATCCATAGTAACATGTTCCCACTTCCATTCCGGAATCTCTAACGGTTGAAGCAATCCTGCAGGCCTTTGATATTCCGCTTTAACTTGTTGACATGTTAAGCACTTGGATACATAATCCGCTATCTCTCTCTTCATATTATTCCACCAAAAGTGTTGCTTCAAATTCTGATACATTTTAGTACTCCCGGGATGAATAGTATACCTTGATTTATGGCCTTCATTAAGAACTTGGTGTTTAACCCCATCAATATTAGGCACACACAATCGACCTCTGAAAGTCAATACCCCTTCAGAACTGAGTGAGAAATCCTCAAATTTACCTTCCTTGATTTTATCCATAATCTTTACCAATTCCGGGTCATCCTTCTGAGCTTCCTTTATTTGTTGAACTAAAGTTGGAAATACTCGAATGTTCGCAAAAATAGCTCCATGTTTAGATTCATAAGGACTCCAATCTCGAGCATCCTCCAACATCTTCCATTCCCGCACCATCAATGAAGCTATATAAGACTTCCGGCTAATAGCATCAGCTACCACATTTGCCTTGCCCGGATGATAGGAAATTGTACAATCGTAATACTTCAATAGCTCCATCCATCTTCGTTGTCTATTATTCAACTCTTTCTGGGAGAAAAGATACTTCAAACTCTGATGATCTGTGAAAATCTCAAACTTTGCTCCATAAAGATAATGTTTCCACTTGTGTAATGCAAAGACAATAGCTGCAAGCTCCATGTCATGGGTAGGATAATTCTGCTCACTCGGAGTCAACTTCCTCGAAGCATATGCAATCACCCTTCCATTCTGCATTAATACACACCCGAGGCCTTCTTTAGAAGCATCACTATAGATTACCAAATCATCATTACCATTAGGTAGGGCGAGAATAGGAGCTGTAGTCAATCTCTTCTTCAATTCTTCAAAACTAGCTTGGCATTTTTCATCCCACACATAAGGAATATTCTTTCGAGTCAACTGAGTCAAGGGAGTTGCAATCTTAGAAAACCCCTCAATGAACCTTCTGTAGTACCCAGCTAACCCCAAGAAACTTCGAATTTCTGTAACTGATTCTGGCCTCCTCCAATTCACAATAGCCTCAACTTTGGATGGATCAACTGATATACCTTTATTGGAGATCACATGCCCAAGAAAAGATACTTCATTGAGCCAAAAAGCACACTTACTGAATTTAGCAAACAACTGCTTCTCACGAAGAATAGATAAAACCATTCGCAAATGCTGTTCATGCTCCTCCCGGGACTTGGAATAGACCAAAATATCATCAATAAATACAACCACGAAGGTATCAAGATAAGGTTTAAAGACTCTGTTCATCATATCCATAAAAACAGCCGAAGCATTAGTCAACCCGAAAGGCATAACAAGAAACTCATAATGGCCATATCTACTACGAAAAGCAGTTTTAGAAATGTCTTCAGAACGGATTTTCAACTGATGGTATCCACTCCTCAAGTCAAGTTTTGAAAAGACAACTGACCCTTGAAGTTGATCAAATAAATCATCAATATGAGGAAGCGGATATTTATTCTTTATAGTTACCTGATTCAGCTTTATGTAGTCAATACACAGCCTCAAGGACCCATCTTTCTTTTTAACAAACAATACTGGAGCTCCCCACGGGGATACACTAGGACGAATGAATCCTCGATCAAGTAACTCTTGCAACTGAACCTTCAACTCTTTCAATTCAGCGGGGGCCATTCTGTAAGGTGCCTCAGATATAGGAGCCGTACCTGGAAGTAAGTCAATACAGAACTCAATTTCCCGGTCAGGAGGCATAGCATACTCAGAAGAAAATACATCTGAAAATTCTTTAACAATAGGCACATCCCCAATATCAGGAACCCTTTTAGTAGTATCAAGAACACTAGCCAAATACCCCGCACAACCATGGTTCAACAACTTTCTAGCCTTCATATAAGAAATAATTCTAATCTCTCTACCCCAAGGAACAGTTCAAAAGAAAATTTAGGAACATTTGGGATAGAAAATGTGACCACTTTATTAGCACAATCAACAGACGCATGATATTTACCCAACCAATCCATACCCAAGATAACATCAAAATCTTGTAATGGTAAGATAACTAAATCAGCAGGTAAAACATGCTCACGTATATGCACATCACAAGAATGCAACACCTCATTGGTCACCAAACACTCCCCTATAGGAGTTGACACCTCTAACACATAAGGTAGAGATTCAGAAGACATATGCAATCGAGAAGCAAAATGCACAGACACATAAGAATGCGATGAGCCAGGGTCTATAAGTGTACGTGCCCTCAAACTAGACACAGAAATAATACCTCCTATCACATTAGAGGACTCCGAAGCCTGCTGCTGAGAAATAGCAAAGACACGACCCTGAACCTTAGGCTTGCCTGAGGAATCCCTCTTCTGACCCTGAGAGGACCCAACCACACTTCCCGATGCTTGCATCCTATACTTAGGGCAATCCCTCTGAAAATGTCCTAACTGACCACAGTTCAAACACTTACCCTGCTTCTTCCAACATCTCTCTTCTGAATGCCCTTCTTTCTGACAATAATTACAAACTCCTCTACTCTGACTCCCTGAAGTATTATTTTGATTTCTGATACCTGACTGTCTTTGAGAAAACCCTTTAAATTGTGAAGATCCACCTTGATTTCCTCTACTCTCACCCCGTTGTGGTTGCCTAACTTGCTTCCCAGCGCCTAACAATTCCATTTTCCTTTTATGTTCCTCAATGTCATGCTCCACCTGGTAGGCTCGATCCACTGCATCCTGAAAATCTTGCAACTTATGGGATACTAGCTGAGTTCTAATCACGGTTTTCAAACCTTTCACAAACCTCGAAGCCTTCCTCTCCTCAGTTGCCACTAGGTGAGTACAATACCTGGACAACTCTGAAAATTTAGCTGAATATTGAGCAATTGACATAGAACCTTGCTCCAAGTTAAGAAATTCCATCTCCTTCCTGTCTTGATCTACTCGAGGAATGAAGTGTTCTTTGAACTTTCCCAGAAAATTCTCCCAAGTGTAAGGTACATGAGTCTCATCCCATTTAGTCTTCAAAGCTTTCCACCAATGCTCAGCCGCTCCATTCAGTTTATAGGTAGCAAACCTGACTTGATCTTCCTCCGAACATCTCAAAGCATCAAAGATCTTTTCCATCGATTCAATCCACCTTTCAGTTTTAGATACATCGGGCTCTCCATCATACTCCACAGGCTTCATTTTCAGAAACTGTTCTAGGCCATATCTTGGTGGTACCTGTTCCCTTTCTTGCCTCTGATCATTTATAGTTTTCATCGCTGCTTCGAACATTCCTTGGAACATAATTCGAGCCTCTTCTCTGGCATCCCCTTGCCCCGAAGAGCCGGCCTGATCTCCGTCAGTTTCACCCATTTTTAATGAATACCTGCATTAAACACTCAACGTTACTCACTCTATACTCTACTACCCTCCTAGGTCATTTAGTCATTCTAGACCATCTACAACCTAGCTCTGATACCAACTGTCGCGCCCCGTACCCGTGGTCCTACTTGGCCCCACGCTCGGGACACGAACGGAAGACGTTATAAAACCTTTATGAAATTTTTTCGAAATATACTTTTAGAAAGTTAAACAAAACACACTTGAAGTTCAAAGACTTCACTTAACTTGAAACAAACTTTTACAAACACTTTCAAGACGAAAGTACTTAGCCCGAAGGCTTACAAAATTTTAAACAAATATACATACATCAACCTTTACCAAAATAGATGGAACCATAAGAAGTACGGGTACTCTACCCAAAGGGTTTACATTTACATAATGTAACCTTCAACAAAACAAGTCCCAACTCTTACCAAACCAACGTCCTCCCGTGCCGAGTGTCCTATCCCCTGGACCCGCCTTTATCTAAAACAGTAAACAAATAAAGGTGAGAATAAATCTAAGTAAGCTACTAAAATGCAACTACGTACCATGCTGATATGATGATCATAAAGAAACAATATCAACAGTAATCATATATCACTTTTATCACATTGCCCACACTCCGGTGGATACCAAAGCCAAGGTTTACCCAATAACCATAACTGATGAGAATACCATCTGAGAAACCCATCAGAGAAAACCATCTGAACAGCATAAATAGCTGAAGCCGTCGGGATCCCGAAAACCAAACCATACCAATAGAACCAAGTAACCAGAGAGGGAAATATGACACAAAGTCATAACCCAAATACTCACCAAAGGGAGCAATTCATCCCATCCAAGGCCAATCTGGACTGGGGAAACTAGAAGGCACAGTGGACATCTTATAGTGAACTTGGCTTGTGTGCCACTATAATTCTCCCACCGCCTGACTCACAAGCTCCAATGGAAAACCTTATAGTGGACTTACCTGTACCACTATAATTCTTCCATTGGCTGACTCCACAACAAGACCAGCTGGACCTTTACAAAAGCACAGTAATGAATACTTGCTAAACAAAACCCGGGGCATTTAATCCAAGAAGGAACTAAGCCAAATACATCACAAGATGCACACAAAGAATCCTTATAAAGAGTCCATAAAAAGGACATTTAATCCATTACTAACATTCCACAATGATCATCTAAGTACTTTAGGACACTACCCAAAAACTAGACCAATGTTGATCTCTAAACTCCTTAGTTGAAAACTCTAAACTTTTTCAGACAACTGGGCGGTCGCCCAAACAGGGCTGTGCGGCCGCCCAAAATGCTCTGTCCCAAGAAGAAATTCCTTCAGATAGATGTGCGGCCGCACACCCATTTTTGGGCGGCCGCCCACATCACTCGGCAGGCCTAAAAACTTAATCAAAGTTTACTCCTTTTGTTTCACAACCCAAAATTACCAATACTTGCAACCCTTAACATTTCAACTTACACCAAGGCTAAACCTTAGCCTAAGAACAAGACTAACACCAACAATAACCATTTCATACCACTCCCTTTTGTCCCAAATTACAAGTATAGCAAATATTACCCAAAACACAAAATTAACAAGTAGAATTATCACATATAGCATATATGACTATTTTAACATTTAAAGGGGAATTAGTAACTTACCTAGTTCCGGAAAAAGTACCGCTGAAATAAGTTTTGTTCGGCTAGAAATGACCTATTCGATGCCCTGATCATTTTTATATAATTAGTTTTTAAAACGGGTAAGTAAATAAAAAGAATTAAATCAAAATGGGTTGAACTTACCTTTTTCTCTTTAACCCTACGAAGGAACGAGGAAAGTTGCAGAGGAAAGTATACAGAGAAAGAGGAAAAGAAGCAACTAGTTATATCCACTTTTTACCCAATTCTTACATTTTGGTCACCCAATTTTCAAAGTTAACAATTAAGCCCCTGAACTTATATTTTCAACAAGGACCCTAAAGTTTCAACTTAATCATTTAACTCCTTTAATCATTATTTTTACTAACTAAGTAAATAACACAAATGATCAAGTATGATATGCAAATCATAAAATATAATGCAACCCATAAAAATGCACATATAAGTCAAATAAAAATCCCCAAAATTATAAAATAAATAGGGACGGGTTTTGGGGTCGCTACATAGTTGATATGGGGAAATGAGTTTTTGTGTTAGTTGAGTAGGGGAAGGGGGCCTAAGTGTAACTTCTTTTATTATCATCCTACTTACTACCTCCTTTCCCCTCACCTTCCTCCCTCACTCTCTCCCTCACCATTTTTCCAAGCCACTTCTCTCTCTCTCTTCCATGGTTGTAGAAGGTAAATTTCTCTCCTCATTCTCTCTTCTTTTTAGTCATCTTCCACCCATTATTTCTCATTTCTCATTTTATGAAATGTGTTTAGATCGTCGAAAGGATCGTGTAGAGCCAAAAGTATTTGAATTCCGTCTCATTCCGTAAAATTCAAGTAAGTTGCTTTTCCCCAATTTTTATGCTAAAATATTCATAATTTGTTTGTATGATGCTTTGTGGATATATATGGTGTTTTGGTTGAGTTTAGAGCTCATTTGGATTTTTGATTGATTTTGTGATATTTTGAATGTTGGGATTAAAACCTTGATTTGGGTTTCTAGATGTTGTCATTTAGGTCCTATTCAAGTTTATAAGTTGTTTTGGTTCATTGTTATGCTTATTGGAAGTTCGATTTTGGTTGATTGAGAAATGGTAAGAAATTGGTTTGTTTTTGTAAGAAACTTTGTTTAACCCAGCTGAATTTCTGCCCAGTTCGCCGACCGGGCGCCCGCCCGGGTTGAGCCAGGCGCCCGCCTACCTGGCCAATTTCTTCGACCAACCTTCTGTTTCTAGTGAGCGCCCGCCCGAACCTTTCTGGGCGCCCGCCCGCCCCTGTTTAGGCGCCCGCCCGCCTCTGATTCCTGGTATTCTCTTTTGTTTGGTTTAGGCTTGGTTTGTATATTAGGTATAGACTTTGGGTGTCACTCTAATTAATTTAAATAGACATTGTGGGATACTCTAGTGTTGAAATGGTTCCTTCGTGAACAAATGTGTTATGGGATTTGATTAATTATTGTTTGGAAATGGTTGAGCACTTTATTATGTGTGGTTGGTTTTATTTCATCTTCTTGGTGATTAATTGGTATGGTTCCCTACTTTGGAATCATGAGTTGTTTATTTGAGCTAGTATTTATTACTTGGCATTTATTTGAAAGTCCAGCTGGTATTCGTGGTTGTGTCGGGCGATGGAAAAGATTATAATGGCAACGAGCCGAGTCCATTATAATGTTGACCATTGTTTTGCCCCATTATCTCCCTCCTCTAGATTGGCCTTAGATGTGAGATGAGCTAGCTCCTTTTTTGGGAACAGTCTAGCTATTATAAGGGGTTGCGACTACGTGTCGTATACTCAGTTATCGTTTGGTTATTGGTTCCGGTACCGGGTTTTCTCTTCAGCTATTATGCTGCTATCGTTGATTGGTTTATCGGCTCTTTGATGCTGCTTCTTGATGCTGCTCTTTAATGCAGCCCTATCGTCATTGATCAGATTGTTATATCCTTTGTTGGGGAAACCTTGGCTCAGTATTCTTTGTTACTTGTTTATTTCCGCTGCTATCTGTTAAATGATATTTGCTACGTGCTATGTGAGATTATTATTATTGTTTATTACATCATAGCATGTCATGTAGTTGCATTAGTAACTTATTGAGATTTATCTCACCCTTTTTCTTTTATCTTTGATTTTCCTTAACCCCCCCCCCCAAGGAGGAAAGGATTAGGATTTGCGGATCGAGGAGGACGTCGAGAGGATTGAGATTTTGGGCAGGTTGTTATTGATCGGTTTGCATTATTTAAATGTATAACCTTTTGGGGATAGTTTTACCAACAATGACGTCATTAAGATTTGTAATCTTTTGTATTTTTGGTGTAAGCTTGTGGAGCTTATACTAGTAGTATATTGTTGTTGTTAAACTTGGATTTCTAAAACTTTGTTTTAAACCTTTTGGGTATAAAAATGGAATTTTTATCTTCAGTATTTTGGTGTATTGTTGTAAGTCGACGTCCAGCTCGCGAGTCCCCGGCCCGCGGGGTCGGGGTCAGGACAGTTGGTATCAGAGCTATGGTTTAGCTCTAAGTATAAGTATAGGTGGACTAGAATGACCTAGGAGGGTAGTTGTGTTCGGAGTGAGTAACGGTTGATGTTATGCAGGTATTTGTTCTAAATGGCTAGAAGAAGAGCTGGTGAAGGTTCTAGTGGGACTCTGAATCAGAATGATCTACGGGAAGAGAACCGTGCAATGTTTCAGGGGATGTTTGAAGCGGCGATGAAAGCAATTCATGACCACGGGCCGAGAGAGGAACATGTAGCACCTCCACGATATGGGTTGGAGTAGTTCTTAAAGTTGAAACCAAGTGAGTACGATGGTGAACCTGATGTAAAAAAGGCGGAAATGTGGATTGAGTCAATGGAGAAGATTTATGATGTTTTTGGTTGCACGGACGAGGATAGGGTTCGGTTTGCGGCTTACAAGCTAGTGGGAGCCGCTGAGCATTGGTGGAAGGTACTTAAGGCCAGTTGGGATGCGACTCTTGTACCTTATTCTTGGGAGTTGTTAGTGAGGAAATTCGAGGAACACTTTATCCCTCTAGTGGATCAGAACCGGAAAGAGATCGAGTTCCTCAACTTGGAGCAAGGCTTGTTGTCAGTAGCACAATACTCGGCTAAGTTCACAGAATTAGCCAGGTATTGTGACTACCTTGTGCGGAGCGAGGAGCAGAAAGCAATGAGGTTTATCAGGGGCTTGAAGACAGCTATTAGGACACAGTTAATAGCCCAGAGAATTCAACTTTTTCAGGATGCGGTGGACTGTGCCTATTTGATAGAGCAAGACATCGGGGAACACAAAAGGAAGACTGAGATGGTAAACCCGAGTAAGCAATGAGGGAAGAGCAAGTCACAACAGAAACATTCGGATAACAGAGGTAATTCTGGAATGCAAACTCGATTCGGAGAGCAACCTCAGGTACAACCAATAGTGAGTAATCAAGGTACTAATCAGAGGACACGAAATGGGAAGATCTGCAACTATTGTCAGAAGGAAGGACACTCGGAAGACAAGTGTTGGAAGAAACAAGGAAAATGTGTGAATTGTGGTCAGTTGGGGCATTTTATGAGAGATTGTCTTAGGGGCAGATATCAACCATCCGGGAGTGACGCTGGTACTGCACAGGGTCAGAAGAGAGATACTTCGGGAAACCCTAAAGGTTCAGGGTAGGGTATTTGCGATCAATCAGCACTCAACGGGTGACTCATCAGTTTCAGGAGGTATTAATTTTGTGTCGAGAGAGCGAGCGCGTGCATTTTTAGGATCATCGCATTCATATGTTTCTGTGCATTTATTTCTCCTGAGTCTTTAACTTATGTGTTGCCAGTATCTACTTCTATGGAGGAGTGTGGGATATCTGACGAAGTCTTATGTGCTTATGTTGTGCTTAAGGGTAGACATGCCTTACCTGCTAAATTAATCATATTACTATTGTAAGGTTTTGATGTTATTTTGAGAAGGGAAACGTCATGCTTTAGTCGATTGTTGTAGGAGGATTGTTACATTCTCTATTCCTGATTTCCTAAAATCGTTTTGAGACCATTCCTTTGGGTAGAGTTATACACATCTTTTCTTATATGGAATCTGAATATATAACTTAGGTAGGTGACAACGGGATGTCTATACCAAATTGTTGGGTGTATTTATCATTTGTAAGAGTTCCATTTTCTTCTGAATAGTACCTAGTGTTTGGGGAGGAACTTGGGTTAAATTGAGTTGTTATGGTACAAGGTGGTAGTGCTAATAATTAGATCAATATCCATATTGTATCGGTTGGGTTATAAGAGCGGAGGATTCAATTGAGGATTTCATGCTAGGAGATTTTTGTCTACTTTTAGTACATCTACGTGAGTGCATCGGAATTGGTTAGTATGAAGAAATGCATGATTTTCTATGAGTGACTAGTATATTGTGGAAGTTATAATCATTAATGGTGGTAAGCGGGTTAAGTTTGAAAGGACTAAGCACATTTTGAGAGGGCAAGAATTTCTCGAATTGTATTAAAGGCATTTTGAGTTTTAGTTAAATGGTTGTCTTATGGTTCTAAATCTTTTCTTGGTGGCGTTTCTTGATTTGGATTAAGGGTATGTGAAGAAAGTTGGGTATCAATACTTGGGCTTATTAAAGAGTACTATGATTTGGTAGTGGGTCAGTTGGAATGTAGCTAGCCAATTGGTTTATTATGATGGTAGTACGATTGGGCCTAAGTATCATCGAGATTATAAATGTATATGTGAAAGACTAAGGTAGGTTAGCCATTGAAGATTTAGGAATTGCTAAATTTCCTTGGGGTGTGTAAGCACAAATTATCAATTTAAAAGGGAATTAAAGGAAATCCCTTGGAGATAAATTTGGATTGTTTTACGGACTACTGAGTGTTTGTAATTGTTTTAGGCTTTCAAAGATTTGGAGTAATGTGATGATGAAATTATAGCGTGGACTTAAGTAAACATTTTGTATTAAAATTTTGGGCTTACATTGTACCTCTAGTTTAAGGTGCCATCTAAGGTGAAAGCACTATAATGGGAATCCTTGGAGATATAGCCACCTTGGTGAATATTGTGGGGACGGAAAATTTCTTTAGCTTTCCATATTTTAAGAAGCTGATTTAGCTCGAGATGGTTTAATGTTTTGAATCTCTAGGGAGTAATACTAAGTATGCTGTTTACGAATGGAAGTATCCTTGCAGTGTAATTAAGTTTATGACATGAGATAAGCTTGTAGTATCTCTAGAGTTATGTTTAGGAGCAATTTGGATTCTTCGATGTTGAATATGGATTCTAATTAGTAGTGAAGGAAATGATTGAAGGAAGTTGAGTACGAGAGGTTGTTATGTGGTAAGCATTATTTAAGGTTGCCATATGATGGTTCAAATGGATGATTGAGAAATTCGGGAAGTGACGGAATTAGCGTATCCGTGGCTATTTTATCTTTCGGGTGAGTAATTTAAAATTCGGGACGAATTTTCTTTTAAGGTGGAGTGAATGTCACGACCCGAAAACCCGCCTCTACTTCTTAGTAATAAATATTTAATTATTTATTTATTTCTTACTTATTTATTTAAATTATTTATTTATTTAAATTATTTATTTATTTAAATAATTATGTGTGCATTTTGTGTTTCATAATATTTTATGCTTAGCATTTTAATTGACCAATTGTGCTAGTGTGGAATTTATTGGGTCTTAGTTGATATGGGGAAATGAGTTTTTGTGTTTGTTGAGTAGGGGAAGGGGGCCTAAGTGTAACTTCTTTTATTATCATCCTACTTACTCCCTCCTTTCCCCTCACCTTCCTCCCTCACTCTCTCCCTCACCATTTTTCCCAGCCACTTCTCTCTCTCTCTTCCATGGTTGTAGAAGGTAAATTTCTCTCCTCATTCTCTCTTCTTTTTAGTCATCTTCCTCCCATTATTTCTCATTTCTCATTTTATGAAATGTGTTTAGATCGTCGATAGGATCGTGTAGAGCCAAAAATATTTGAATTCCATCTCATTCCGTAAAATTCAAGTAAGTTGCTTTTCCCCCATTTTTATGCTAAAATATTCATAACTTGTTTGTATGATGCTTTGTGGATATATATGGTGTTTTGGTTGAGTTTAGAGCTCATTTGAATTTTTGATTGATTTTGTGATATTTTGAATGTTGGGATTTAAACCTTGATTTGGGTTTCTAGATGTTGTCATTTTGGTCCTATTCAAGTTTATAAGTTGTTTTGGTTCATTGTTATGCTTATTGGAAGTTCGATTTTGGTTGATTGAGAAATGGTAAGAAATTGGTTTCTTTTGGTAAGAAACTTTGTTAAACCCAGCTGAATTTCTGCCCAGTTCGCCGACCGGGCGCCCGCCCGGGTTGAGCCAGGCGCCCGCCTACCTGGCCAATTTCTTCGACCAACCTTCTGTTTCTAGTGAGCGCCCGCCCGAACCTTTCTGGGTGCCCGCCCGCCCCTGTTTAGGCGCCCGCCCGCCTCTGATTCCTGGTATTCTCTTTTGTTTGGTTTAGGCTTGGTTTGTATATTAGGTATAGACTTTGGGTGTCACTCTAATTAATTTAAATAGACATTGTGGGATACTCTAGTGTTGAAATGGTTCCTTCGTAAACAAATGTGTTATGGGATTTGATTAATTATTGTTTGGAAATGGTTGAGCACTTTATTATGTGTGGTTGGTTTTATTTCATCTTCTTGGTGATTAATTGGTATGGTTCCCTACTTTGGAATCATGAGTTATTTATTTGAGCTAGTATTTATTACTTGGCATTTATTTGAAAGTCCAGCTGGTATTCGTGGTTGTGTCGGGCGATGGAAATGATTATAATGGCAACGAGCCGAGTCCATTATAATGTTGACCATTGTTTTGCCCCATTATTTCCCTCCTCTAGATTGGCCTTGGATGTGAGATGAGCTAGCTCCCTTTTTGGGAACAGTCTAGCTATTATAAGGGGTTGCGACCATCCTAATGGCATCTAACGAAGCTTCTGTTTTTCTTCCCAATTCCGCCGAGCCCTCCAAGCCGCTCGTTACAATTTCTCTCTCTCATATTCTTAAACTAACTTCCACTAATTTCCTAGCATGGAAAATTCAGGTAGAAGCCACCATCCTAGGTCATGATCTCTTTGAGTATATTGATGGCACATGCCTTGCCCCACCACAGTTTATCACAGCCGCTGAACCATCCACACCAAAAACACCAGCCTCCAATGACACCACCGCCCAATCTGAAACCACCAAATCTGCACCCACCAAAAATCCGGCATACTCAACTTGGTTTCGCCAAGACAAATTGCTCTTGGGCGCACTTGCAGGCACTCTATCTCCCTCTCTCGTTCCTCTCATATCTCAATGCACCACTTCCTATGATGTCTGGAGAACCTTAGCCAAAACCTATGCAAACCCCACCTGAGGACACATTAAACAACTCAAGGATCGACTCCGTAACATAACCAAAGGCCCACGTTCTGTCACAGATTATATGCAAGAAATCAAGATGTGTTCTGACCAACTTGCATTACTTGGCCGTCCGCTAGACAATGATGATCTTGTTGAGAAAATCTTGGATCAATTAAATGATCCGGATTTTGAATCCATTGTTCAATCCATCCATAGCCGTGACACCCATATTTATTTTGATGAGTTACACGAAAAATTGATTAATCGTGAACTTGGCATCAAACACAAATCCAGCCACACCTCCTCCTTTCCTGCCACCGTGAACTACACCACCAGGAACACCAATCGCTCATCTCAAACTAGGAACTCTAACCCCAACCCCTCTCACGGCACATCTTCCCATAATACCCCACCCTCAGGCCAAACCTTTAATCCTCCAACCAATTCTAACAGCCTTACACCTAGGCCACGTGAACCCTTCAAAGGTCGGTGCCAATGGTGTCGAAATCCTGGCCACTATATCTCACAATGTCATTCCTTCCGCCAACAATATCCCAATGCCGTTTTCCCATCTCCACCTCCAAATCCCAATTTCTCCCCACGACCTCAACCTCGTAATAACCCTTCACCCTCTCCTGCCGCCTACACCTCCTCCTTCCATAACAATCCATCCCCTTCGTGGCTCTTAGACAGTGGCGCCAGTCATCATGCCACTAACGATCTTGACACTCTTGCTCTTCACTCTCCATACAATGGTACAGAAGAATTACTAATTGGTGATGGCTCTGGGCTAAACATATCTCACACTGGTTCTACATCTATCTCCTCTCCTACTTCTTCCTTTGCTTTAAATAATGTTCTTCATGTTCCGTCTATGTCTCGAAACATTATTTCCATTCATAAATTTTGTCAAGATAATTCCGTATCTATCACTTTCTCATCAACGTCTTTTTATGTGAAGGATCTTCGCACCGGGGCAATCCTTCACCAAGGGCACCCTAGATTCGGAGTCTATGAGTGGCAGTCTTCCTCATCCCCAACTACTCATTCCGCTGCACTCTCATCAACCACACATTGGCATCACAAATTAGGACATCCTGCTGTTTCCATTCTTCGTTATGTTAGCAAAAATTTCAATTTAAACATTCCCAGTTCAGTTCCTTTTAATTGTAATTCTTGTGACTGTAACAAAAGTCACAAACTTCCTTTTTATGACAATACTATTTCCTCTCATGGTCCTCTTGATTTAATTTATAGTGATGTTTGGACATCTCCACTTCTTTCATTTGATGGTTATAAGTATTATATAATCTTCGTAGATCACTTTTCTAAATTTATGTGGTTTTACCCATTGAAGCACAAGAATGATGCTCTTCCTGTGTTTTCTAGATTTAAAAATCTTGTTGAGAAATTTTTTAATCGGCCCATCATCACCATTTATAGTGACAATGGTGGTGAGTATCTAGGCCTTCGTCCCTTCCTGGCAACCCATGGTATTTCTCATCTCACAACCCCACCTCACACTCCGGAGCATAATGGGTATTCTGAAAGACGTCATCGTCACATTGTTGAAACGGGTCTAGCCCTTCTTACTCATTCCTCTATGCCACTCAAGTTTTGGTCTCTTGCGTTTGCTACTGCATGCTATCTAATAAATCGCATGCCAACACCTACACTTGAACTTCAGTCTCCTTTTGTCAAACTTCACAACCAAAATCCCAATTACCTTAAGCTTCACAGTTTTGGGTGTCTTTGTTATCCGTGGTTAAGACCATACACTTCTCACAAACTTGAACCCCGGTCCATTCCACGTGTCTTTGTCGGATATTCCTCCACACAAAGTGCCTTTTATTGTCTTGATCCAAACACAAATAAGATATATACCTCTCGCCATGTTAAATTTGTGGAACACATTTTTCCATTCTCTTCTCACAAAACTTCTGAGCCCACAACTATCCTTGCCAATGAATGGTGCACTCACAATCTTACTATCCTTCCTCGTCCCACTTCCACAAACCTATCACCTGCTTCTGTACAACCTGCGCCTCCACCACCTGCTTCTGCCCAACCGACTTCCGCACCCAGTCTACCTTTAACTTCTCCCTCTGCCGTGTCCCTGTCCCAAGAATCTGCCTCTCCTACTGCCTTCACTCCTTCAGCCACTCCTTCCATTGATCAAATACCTCCTACACCTACCACCGTGCCTACTGCCATCTCCTCTGGTTCTCCCACTCCACCACCTCGAAAACCTGTTACACGTTTACAAAATAATATTGTTAAACCCATTCAAAAACTAAATCTTCACACCACCCTTCAACCATCTTCTCTTGAACCCACCTCCATAACTCAGGCCTTGAAAAATCCCACGTGGAGAAATGCCATGCAACAGGAATTTGATGCATTGCTACACAACAAAACCTGGGATCTTGTACCACCTTCTTCCTCACAAAATCTTGTTGGTTGTAAATGGATCTATCGCACCAAATACAACCCCGATGGTTCGGTTTCACGCTACAAAGCCCGTCTTGTAGCAAAGGGGTTTCATCAAAGGCCGGGCCTTGATTATTCAGAGACTTTTAGTCCTGTTGTCAAGCCAACCACTGTTCGGACTGTTCTCTCGTTGGCTACAGTTAATGGGTGGCCTCTTCGACAAGTAGATATTAATAATGCCTTTCTACAGGGTTCTCTCACTGAGGATGTTTTCATGGCACAACCACCTGGCTTCGTTGATCCCCAATTTCCCTCACATGTGTGCAAGTTACGTCAGGCAATCTATGGGCTTAAACAAGTGCCTCGTGCCTGGTACAATGAACTTAAATCCTATCTTCTGTCTGTTGGTTTCACAAATAGCATCTCAGATTCTTCCTTATTTATTCTTCGTCGGGGGTGTGATCTTATTTATCTTTTGGTGTATGTGGATGATATTATTATTACGGGTTCAAATAACAGTTTTCTGGATGCCTTCATCACCGGTTTTTCTGCTCGGTTTTCTCTCAAAGATTTGGGATCCCTTTCTTATTTCCTTGGTGTTGAGGTTCTTCCTCATCCACAAGGATTATTTTTGAGCCAACATAAGTATATACGGGATCTTCTGGCTCGTACTCACGTGATTGATGCAAAACCAGTCTCCACGCCAATGGTGATTCATCCGTCACTCTTGGCCTCTTCTAGTCCCACACTGTCCAATCCGTCTGAGTACAGGGCTGTAATAGGGAGTCTTCAATATCTCTCTCTTACTCGTCCTGACATTTCTTTTGTTGTAAACCGGTTATCTCAATTTATGCAACATCCAACCGAGGCACATTGGATAGAACTTAAAAGGGTGCTACGTTTTCTTGCTGGTACCTCCTCTACTGGTTTACTTATTCGAAGGGATTCTCCACATAATCTTCATGCATATTCTGATGCGGATTGGGCAGGTGACAAAGATAATTTTCTTTCCACTTCTGGGTATATTGTTTATTTGGGGTGCAATCCTATCTCTTGGAGCTCTAAAAAGGAAAGGACACTTACTCGATCATCGACTGAAGCAGAGTATCGTTCGGTTGCAGCAACTACAGCTGAACTTATTTGGGTTCAAAATCTCCTTAAGGAGCTTGGTGTTTCATCTCTTACTACTCCTACGATCTTTTGTGATAATCTTGGGGCTACCTATGTTGCTGAGAATCCAAGGTTTCATTCAAGGATGAAACATTTGAGTTTGGATTATCATTTTGTTCGGGCACATGTTCAAAACCAGGATTTACGTGTTGTTCATATCTCGGGAGATGATCAGTTGGCAGACGTGCTTACAAAACCTCTACTTCAAGCTCGATTTCATAACATTGTCTCCAAGATTGGACTGTTTTCTCGACCGTCCATCTTGCGGGGGCATGATAGAAGTATAACAGTATCTTCTCCTAGTTGATTAAGGATTCTTTCTAGTTTATTCTTTCCTTTTATTATTTGTGTTATATTAGGACTGCTTTCGTATCTTGCACTCCAAGGTATTTTCTTGTATATAAACACATTCACAAGTGAATAATATTTGAGATTTTCCAATATTTGATATCTTCATAGCGACTACGTGTCGTATACTCAGTTATCGTTTGGTTATTGGTTCCGGTATCGGGTTTTCTCTTCAGCTATTATGCTGCTATCGTTGATTGGTTTATCGGCTCTTTGATGCTGCTTCTTGATGCTGCTCTTTGATGCGGCCCTATCGTCATTGATCAGATTGTTATATCCTTTGTTGGGGAAACCTTGGCTCAGTATTCTTTGTTACTTGTTTATTTCCGCTGCTATCTGTTAAATGATATTTGCTACGTGCTTTGTGAGATTATTATTATTGTTTATTACATCATAGCATGTCATGTAGTTGCATTAGTAACTTATTGAGATTTATCTCACACCTTTTCTTTTATCTTTGATTTTCCTTAACCCCCCCCAAGGAGGAAAGGATTAGGATTTGCGGATCGAGGAGGACGTCGAGAGGATTGAGATTTTGGGCAGGTTGTTATTGATCGGTTTGCATTATTTAAATGTATAACCTTTTGGGGATAGTTTTACCAACAATGACGTCATTAAGATTTGTAATCTTTTGTATTTTTGGTGTAAGCTTGTGGAGCTTATACTAGTAGTATATTGTTGTTGTTAAACTTGGATTTCTAAAACTTTGTTTTAAACCTTTTGGGTATAAAAATGGAATTTTTATCTTCAGTATTTTGGTGTATTGTTGTAAGTCGACGTCCAGCTCGCGAGTCCCCGACCCGCGGGGTCGGGGTCGCGACAGTTGGTATCAGAGCTATGGTTTAGCTCTAAGTATAAGTATAGGTGGACTAGAATGACCTAGGAGGGTAGTTGTGTTCGGAGTGAGTAACGGTTGATGTTATGCAGGTATTTGTTCTAAATGGCTAGAAGAAGAGCTGGTGAAGGTTCTAGTGGGACTCCGAATCAGAATGATCTACGGGAAGAGAACCGTGCAATGTTTCAGGGGATGTTTGAAGCGGCGATGAAAGCAATTCATGACCACGGGCCGAGAGAGGAACATGTAGCACCTCCACGATATGGGTTGGAGCAGTTCTTAAAGTTGAAACCAAGTGAGTACGATGGTGAACCTGATGTAAAAAAGGCGGAAATGTGGATTGAGTCAATGGAGAAGATTTATGATGTTTTTGGTTGCACGGACGAGGATAGGGTTCGGTTTGCGGCTTACAAGCTAGTGGGAGCCGCTGAGCATTGGTGGAAGGTACTTAAGGCCAGTTGGGATGCGACTCTTGTACCTTATTCTTGGGAGTTGTTAGTGAGGAAATTCGAGGAACACTTTATCCCTCTAGTGGATCAGAACCGGAAAGAGATCGAGTTCCTCAACTTGGAGCAAGGCTTGTTGTCACTAGCACAATACTCGGCTAAGTTCACAGAATTAGCCAGGTATTGTGACTACCTTGTGCGGACCGAGGAGCAGAAAGCAATGAGGTTTATCAGGGGCTTGAAGACAGCTATTAGGACACAGTTAATAGCCCAGAGAATTCAACTTTTTCAGGATGCGGTGGACCGTGCCTATTTAATAGAGAAAGACATCGGGGAACACAAAAGGAAGACTGAGATGGTTAACCCGAGTAAGCAAGGAGGGCAGAGCAAGTCACAACAGAAACATTCGGATAACAGAGGTAATTCTGGAATGCAAACTCGATTCGGAGAGCAACCTCAGGGACAACCAATAGTGAGGAATCAAGGTACTAATCAGAGGACACGAAATGGGAAGATCTGCAACTATTGTTAGAAGGAAGGACACTCGGAAGACAAGTGTTGGAAGAAACAAGGAAAATGTGTGAATTGTGGTCAGTTGGGGCATTTTGTGAGAGATTGTCTTAGGGGCAGATATCAACCATCCGGGAGTGACGCTGGTACTGCACAGGGTCAGAAGAGAGATACTTCGGGAAACCCTAAAGGTTCAGGGTAGGGTATTTGCGATCAATCAGCACTCAACGGGTGACTCATCAGTTTCAGGAGGTATTAATTTTGTGTCGAGAGAGCGAGCGCGTGCATTTTTAGGATCATCGCATTCATATGTTTCTGTGCATTTATTTCTCCTGAGTCTTTGACTTATGTGTTGCCAGTATCTACTCCTATGGAGGAGTGTGGGATATCTGACGAAGTCTTATGTGCTTATGTTGTGCTTAAGGGTAGACATGCCTTACCTGCTAAATTAATCATATTACTATTGTAAGGTTTTGATGTTATTTTGAGAAGGGAAACGTCATGCTTTAGTCGATTGTTGTAGGAGGATTGTTACATTCTCTATTCCTGATTTCCTAAAATCGTTTTGAGACCGTTCCTTTGGGTAGAGTTATACACATCTTTTCTTATATGGAATTTGAATATATAACTTAGGTAGGTGACAACGGGATGTCTATACCAAATTGTTGGGTGTATTTATCATTTGTAAGAGTTCCATTTTCTTCTGAATAGTACCTAGTGTTTGGGGAGGAACTTGGGTTAAATTGAGTTGTTATGGTACAAGGTGGTAGTGCTAATAATTCGATCAATATCCATATTGTATCGGTTGGGTTATAAGAGCGGAGGATTCAATTGAGGATTTCATGCTAGGAGATTTTTGTCTACTTTTAGTACATCTACGTGAGTGCATCGAAATTTGTTGGGTATGCCCATATATCTCAGTTTTAATGTAATAGGATTTGTTAGATTTGATTGATCCATCACCTAAGTTTTATTTCATGGACTTTAGACCCACATGTAAGAAGTATTTATACTTCATTTTCTAGGTTGTCCATTGTTATAGACTAGGCTTAGTAATAGGGCAAGAAGATCAAGATTCAAGAAAATCACATTTTGAGTTGAGCCATGCGCCTATGCGCCTCTGCGCCATGCGCCTTCTAGCGTGCCCATATAAGCATTCTTCTAAGAAATGCTATGCGCCTCACTTTGATCATACGCGCCATGCGCCCCATATGCCTTAGCACGCGCGGTCTCTATGCGCCTCTTGGCTCAACGCGCCTCAATGTGTTTATTCAACACTCAGTGATTTATTGAAGACTCAAAGACTTGAAGAGAATTCAAATTACGCCAATGATCCAACGGTGGTTAAAAGATGCATATGGGCCTAATCTGTTGACACGTGTCCATAACGGTCATATTTATGTTGAGTGTCAAAGTGGCCATAATATACGCATGCTCCAATCAACGACTGACAGCACATCTTATCCACAAGGATTTCCAACGGCTAGTTTTTTGAAGTTCACTATAAATACCCCATAACTTCAACATTTTGAAGTTGCTGAGTTTTGCTAAGAATTTCAAGAATTTCTCTCTCAAAGCATTTGTTGAAGATTTGAAGATTGCCTTCGTATTTCCAGAATTTCTCAAGAACATCTTCATACCTTCATCCTTAGCCCAGATCTTCAAGCTATAACACTTTAGTTTCATTGTGCTCTAAATCATAAATATCTAAAGAGCCTTGATCCTAAATTCACACACGCACCTCTTTAAGTTTGATCATTTAGATCCATCTTTTAGAGATACACCGGTTATTGTTTTGGATTTGTTCATTCAAAGAATATTAGATCTTGAGTTAGTGTAGAAGCTCAAAAGTTGTAATTTGTAACACTCACTCTTTATATAAGATCTCCATTAGAAATCCAAGACTAACCATCTTGGTAGAGGACGTAGATCTTTCATTGATCGAACCTCTCCAAATAGCTTGTGTTATTATCTTGTCATTTTCTTTCAAGTTATTATCTTCACTCACTATTTGCTTGTTTACTCATTGTAGATTGATTGAACTGAATTGTGTTGTGTTGTTATTTCATTTGCCTTAGTTCCTTATTTCAACCACTTTGAGCCAAAATACTTAGAGTGTGTGTGCGCCCCTTTATCACACTTTGCGCCTATTTTCATTACTAAATTCCGCTGTGCATTTCACTCACTCACTTAGGCGTATTTCATAACGCTTACTTGATAAAGTGCGCATTTGCAATTGAGTTTTTCAAGGGTACGAAAAGAATTTTAAAACAGCTATTCAGCCCCCCCCTTCTAGCTATTTTTCATACCCTTGTTGCCCTTTGGGACCAACAAGTGGTATCAGAGGAAACACCTTTATAAAACATTTTTCGTTTTTCAAGCTTAACAGCTTGGGTGCCGATTCTAAATGGCAAACTCAAAACCTATGGCAACTGCAAACTACACTCACGTTCCGGTCTTTGATGAAGAGCATTTTGACGTGTGGAAATTCAGCATATTGAATCATCTCAACTCAATCGATGAAAGGCTCCATGACACCGTCGTTTATGGACCTTATATTCCGATGAAGGCGAATCCAAATCCACGCACAAATGCTGTTCAACCAACCGTCAAGAAACCAAGGGAAGAATGGACTGAGGAATAAATTAGAAGAGTTGCAAATGATGGCAAAGAAAGAAACATTCTTCTAAGCACTCTAAGCACGGCTATGAAACAACAAGTCATGCATTGTGCTACTGCTAATGAGCTATGGGATGCTATTGAAGAGCATATTGAAGGAGACACCGTCTGCAAGGAGAACAAGAAATACGAAGTACAAAAGAGATTCAACAATTTCTCTCAACTCCCCGGTGAAAACTTGAGGCAAACTTATGAATGCTACTGTTAAATTATCAATCTATGTATTTCACTTGGCATGAAGTTTACTAACAAAGATTTGAATGTAAATTTTCTACAAGCTTTTGGATCAAGATACCTACATAAATCTAGCGCTCTTGAAGACGCTGGAACTTTAGATGTACGGACATTAAGGAACCTTTATGTAAATCTCAAAGTTTACGAACTCAAACTTCAGCGAATTAGCGAAACTGAAGGAAATCAAAATCTATGGCTATGGTGGCGCACAGAGAAACTGCGCCTGCACCTGCGCCTGTTCCTGCGCCTGTACAAAATGAGAAAAGTTCCGATCCCAAAATTTCCACTTCTGAGCTATTAGACATGGATGATGAAGACTTCGCTTTATTTGTGAAGAAATTTCAAAAGTTCAGAAAATTCTCAAGACCCGGCTCAACCAACAAATTTCAAGGATCTACCAGCAAAGCTCCTCAAAAGTTTACAAGGAGCAGCGATTCAAAAAGAAAAGAAGATCTTGTTTGTTTTAATTGCAGGAAACCCGGACATTTTGCATCAAGCTGCCCGATCCCCAAATTTGAATATATGCAGAAGAAGAGCAGCCATACTCCCAAATTCACTCCCAATTTCACTCGTCACAAGGGAATGGTTGCTGAAGAAGAAGCACCAGCAAATGAGCACAACACTTGGACTGAAATAGACTCCGATGAGAGCGATGAAGATTCCGATGATGGACTCGTTTGTTTGATGGCAAATGATGATGAAGTTGATGTTGGTAGTGGTGCCCTAGGCATGTTTAATAAACGTTGTAATTGTTATCATTTATTTCATATCAATAAAGAGATGTTTTGATTATTATTGTTGTTCATGTTTACTTATAATAATCTCCGTCCCTAGTACTTGTTAAGCACTAGTATAAAGGCTAAATGATCATGGGATGATCATGTTAGATTTATGGGTACTTGTTTGGAACAAGGTACTGGACATGACCCGCTCTATGAGATTTATGTCATGGTCTATGTCATACATATATCTCATATTAGTTATGTCATTTGAATCCTTAGACATGAAGTTATTATAGTCCTCCACTTGATGCACATTATGTTTGACATATTCAAACGCTACTTTTAACCGGGTAGTTATAAAGGGTATGATTGGCATAATCGGATTCACGTAGGGAAGAATAATAAGCTAAATGGATTTGTCCCTCCTCGGAGAGATGTCAAGCTTGGGCCTCTCGTAGGAATGATGTTGATGAAATGTTCGGCCGGACTCAAATGAATTGATTGGATCAATGTCATTTGGATTATCAACATATTCGGAATCGAGAAAGTATTGAACAAAACAAGTTGACTCTTTGACCATGACTTGTGTTCAATGATATCGTGGACAAAAGGATTATGACATTTTCTAAAGGAATGCGAACTTGTATCTAGTTATACTATTTGGGTAGGTATGACGGTTTGCTAGAACCTAATCATATCTTATGGTTTCATGTTTGAACCCATTGCCAACTTAGTATAATCCTAGAGGGTCACACACAATAGAACGAATCTTTAAAATGACTATATTGGAATTTTGGAAATTCTGGACATTCTGGGGAAGTGGGCGACCGCACAGTATGGACTGGGCGGCTGCACACTTAGCTCAGTTTTTGTACCAGTTTTGTTTCAGATAGTTGTGCGACCGCACAGAGGTTTTTGGGCGGCCGCACAGTACTGTCGGGTGGCAGATTCCTAATTTGATTAGGAAACGAATTTGGATGGATTTTGACACAAGTTTCCTATTTGGAATAGGTCATACTTGTGTATAAAAGACCAAATTCGGCCAGCACTCTAGGCTAATGATTTTGTGAGTCTCAAAGAGTTTGAGAGAGGGTTTATTTTGTTCTAAGACATTCTTGGTTGAAGAACAAAATAATACACAAAATAAATTCCATATAGTTCTTTTGATTGTGAAAAAGTGTTTCACAATTTGGTCTAGCAACCAAGATCAAAGAAGCTCCTTTGATATTCGTTCGAAGTGTGGATACCGCTAGAGGGTGAAACCATCATCTTCAAAGTTCGTGTTCAAGCTTTGTGATCGTGATCAAGTCTTCAAACCTCCACCAAAGACCAAGAGAATTTGATAGCCATCAAGGGTTAGTTTATTCCTTTATTCTTATGTTGTATTTGATTTAATCATATGAACGGATCCATGGCTTTGGGTTTCAAAATTTTAAATGCTAAATTCCGCTGCGCATGTGTCTACGAAACCCAACAGTGGTATCAGAGCCCCGTTCATGTTGATTAATTCAATACTTGGATCATGTTATGTGTATATAAATTGTTTATGTGCCTTGCATGATATGAATATTGGAATATGTGATGTTTATGTGTTATGTGATTTTATGTGGTTTTATTGTTTTGCAACTTTAATCGCACGATTCAATCGCAATAAATAAATTATGGTGGATTCAGAATTGTTGATTATTAATTTTTGATTGGATCAAAGTTTTAATAATCGGGGAAAAACGATTTTGAGACAAAATTTTCGAACTTTGAAAATTCTGCACACTCTGATGGCACTGGGCGACCGCACAAAACGCCTTGGGCGGCCGCACAGTTTTGGACGACCGCACAAGGGTTTTTGGGCGGCTGCACAAGGGGATCAGAAGGTCTGATTTTGGTTGAAAAACAGAATCTGGAATTTTTCGAAAAAATCAACAAAACCAGTAACAGAACCAGTCCAGACTTGCTGATCTGGAATCGGTTTTGGGTAGTTGGTTTGTGTGTGGATTTTGGGGTTTGATTTTCCTATTTGTTTTAGTCTTGTGATTCCTAGATTGGTTCAAGTTTTGGATGGCTAATCTGCGTTAATCGAGATTGTGTTTCCCAAAATTAATCGCAATCAAAGTTTCAAAGATAAAACGAAGTTAGAATTATGAAGAGTTCATAATTGCTAAAATTGAGAAACAAAGTTCTTGATTCAAAGTTTGGAGATCCATGTGGAATTGTGAATGCAATTGGCCTACGTTCATCGAGACCATCTATTGCTTAGTTTCGGCCACATGGACTACTTTCTTGGTTTCTTGAATTAGTGCGGGATTGTGGTTGCCTAATGGCTTAGTTCGACCGCACTTCTTGTTGTCTTGATTTGGAAATAATAACCGAAGTTGAAATAGTCTCATCCTCATAATTATAGAGAAACTAATGACACATAAATACCATGCTTAAATTAATGGAGATTAATTTAGTGGCTAAACTTGATGGTAACATGTTTATTTATGTGCTCATAAATGTGTTATATGCTATATGTGATGAACCTTCAAAGAAAGTTTTAAGTCCTTTTGTCATGCCATGATTAAAACACTTGTTTATACATGAGTAATTTTATGTGGGCTCGCCAAAGCGAGGTGCATTGATTTTATTCATGTTTGAGCAAGATGAGTGAATAAGAGTTTCCTATGCGTTTAAAATGGTTGGACTTAATTAAGCGTCAAAACAGTTTTGGGCTTAAGGCAAAGATGAGATTTAACATGCTTTTTGAAATTGGATTTCTTAAAGAATCTCATGAAAAGAACTGAGAGTCATATGAGATATGATTGACAAGAGTTGTCTACCTAATTGATTTATTTTGAGCGGTGCGCTAAAGCGTACTCAAAATTAGATTAAAGCGGGATCTCAACCCATTTAAATTATACTATACATTGGATGTATAAAGAAGGTTGTATAATTTGGTGGGAGTATTTTGTTTTAAAATACATTAATTATTTCTCTAATGAAAATCGGTACTTATTAAATTTTGAAAATTTTGCATATTTGTAGATAATGACTAATAACACTCAATCAATGTCGTTGCGATCGATCCTTGAGAAGGACAAGCTCGAAGAGAATGGTACTAACTTTATGGATTGGATCCGTAGCATAAGAATCGTTCTTAGGCAAGAAGATAAGTTGTAC
The DNA here is from genome assembly GCA_026119855.1 of Campanula takesimana. Lineage (NCBI taxonomy): Eukaryota > Viridiplantae > Streptophyta > Magnoliopsida > Asterales > Campanulaceae > Campanula > Campanula takesimana. The sequence goes on from JAOWBW010000372.1 coordinate 964,865, forward strand.
ATTCTCGATGGGCCTCTCCCCGCTGAACCACCGCCTACTGCCCCTAGGGTAGAAAGAGACAATTACAAGAAACATCGTAATGATTCTAGAGATGTAAGTTGTCTCATGCTTACTGCTATGTGTTCAAAACTCCAACAAAGTTTGGAACATTTGGAAGCCTATGAGATAGGCGTGGAGTTGAGAACCATGTTTCAAGAGCAAGCTAGGCAAGAGAGGTACAAGACCATTGTTGCATTCACTACTTGTAAAATTAATGAAGGCAACAAGTGAGTCCTCACTTTCTTAAAATGAAAGGTTATGTAGAGCACCTTGAGAAACTTGGCTATCCAATCCCATTGGAGCTAGCCACGGATCTCATTCTTAATTCATTGCCTAAAAGTTATAATCAGTCTGTAATGAATTATAACATGCATGGAATGGATAAGAATCTCTCTGAGTTGCATGGGATGCTCAAA
>JAOWBW010000372.1:965419-1133724 GCA_026119855.1 Campanula takesimana
TTTAAGGTAGGTAAGAATGTAATACCCGGTTAGAGGGAGTATTTTTATTTATTTTAAAATTCTTTTTTTTTCGTTTTGGGCTCAATTAATTTAAGTTTTGTTGGACTTCAACCCAGCCCAAGTAATTAAAACCCATTATGATTTTATAATCCTTTTAATTAGGGAAATTAGAAACCCTAATATATATATATACACACTTTTAGTTACCCTACCCTAATTGTTATCCACCGCTAAGAAGAAAAAGAGATCGGGAAAGGGAGAGCACGGCAGAGAGAAAGGAGGGAGCCGCAGAGAAAGAGAAAAAAAAAGAAGGGAGAAGAAAAGAGAAAGGAAATCAGATTAAGGTAAACATCCTACGCCCTAGTTTCGAATCCTTCGTGCTATTTTTGATTTTAGTGATTTGGGGAGGGGGTATTGAACTAGAACCCTAACCCTAAAATATGAACTAGGGTTTATAAAAATTGGGACTAAAAGCAATTTTGAGGAATTATGAATGATTGTGTATGCATGTGTGTGTGTGTGTGTGTGTGTGTGTGGGCTGCCGCCGGTGTGGGTGAGTGGCGGCAGTGTGTGCGTGTGTGTGTACTGTGTGTGTTGTGTGAGCAGAAGCGTGTGTGTGTACTGTGTGTGTAGTGTGTGCTGAATGTGTGCAGTGAGTGTGTGCAGCGTGTGTATGTGTTCTGTGTGTGTCGAGTGTGTGTGTTTGTGTATTAGGGTTTTGTATGTGTTTTTCCAAGGTGAAATTAGTGCGTGAACAGTAACGTGAATAGTGATTTTACGTGCTGTGAATAGTGATTTTACGTGCTGTGAACAGTGATTTTACGCGCTGTGAATAGTGTCTGTGAATAGTAATTTCATAAGCTGGGAATAGTGTTTTAATTAGGATTAATGCAACCCTAAAACTTATTATTGGGAATTGAATTAATATAACCCTAAGGATATTTTAGTAATCCAAAAGGGGTATTTTGGAATACCAATAATGGGTAGAACGAACCCTAACAAAGAGTTTAAGAAGATGAACTCGTGAAGTTAAGAAAGTAAAATAAAGTATAATGGGGACGGGGAATTAAAGTGATTCATATTCCTAAGAAATCCTCATTTGCATGTTTGTAGATTGTGCGCGTGATTTTGCTAAGTGAAGAACGCAAAGTCAAGGTAAGGAATTACGATCCTTAGTTCTTGATGTCTCTATCCTTTAATGTAGGATTCCTATATATTCTTTCATGAGTAGTTACCTAGTGGCGGTAACATTTGAATTCTTAAAAGTTGTGAACGCCTTTTGAATGTTCCTACCCCTTGACATGTTTTAAATCAATGGGTACCAAAACATATCTTTGAAATTGTATGGTGTTCTCGTACCTTGAACACTAAGTTGAAACATTGCTATATCTTAATGTGGTATAGACATTCGCTTACTTTGCTATATCTTAATGTGGTATAGACATTCGCTTACTTTGCTATATCTTAATGTGGTATAGACATTCGCTTACTTCGCTATATCTCAATGTGGTATAGACGGACTAAGTAGGTTAATCTAGTTTGAAATGAAAAAGAACTAGACTTTGGTACTGCTTAAATGAAGTAGTTGATTATCATGATAAATCTTACCTAAATGCCCTGATCAGGCATTGCACCTGAAATGGTGACGATATCTTGGAATTGACGGACTTGAAAGTAAATGCCACCCTATCGTTTGAAAAATGTTATTGTTAACTGTTTGAATCTTAGCGGTTAACTCAATATTTAAATGAAAACTCATCCTTGAAAATACTATCATTGTTTCGTTCTTCCGGTCATCTCTCCTTAGAACCCGGAGAGATCCCGTATGAACTTACTGAGCATTGTTCGCTCACCCCTTCCATAATATTTGTTCTCCAGGATATAAATAGGAGGAGGTCTCGATGGACAAAAGAGGAGTTGTTAAGGTGATAATGAAGACCTTGACGATGAAGATTTGAAGGAAGTCTTTTAGTAATAGTTAGAAAGAACTATTTTGAATGTTTATTTAAATGATGGTTATAATTAGCCGTAGGAGTTTTGAAAGACAATTAATTCGCTTCCGTTATTTATTTTGAATAGTGGTTAGAGATACTAGCCGTTGATGTTTGAATTATTGTTTAAGACCGTTGTTTTCCCACGTTTGGGGACGGGTTTTATTAAAGGATATTATATTATACTACTCCGAAATTCGGGGGTGTTACAGTTGGTATCAGAGCTCCGGTTTAGGTTTACATGGGAGACTATAGAAAGAAGTTAAGACTATGAGGATAAATAGTACTTAACATAGATTGGGCTTTAGAACTCTGATAAGGAAGATAGTACTTTTGAGGAAACTTTCTAAATTAGGAAACTTTCTAAGTTGAGGAACTTTCCAAATAAGGAAACTTACTATTTTGGGAAAGAACCTAAGATAGGAAACGTTTTTTTTTTTATGTTTTTCTTTTATATGCTTAAGATGACGGTTATTTGACTTTAAGTATGTGATTCTAACGTTGATCGTGTCCAAATTATAGGAAATGAACGGACTTAAGGACAAGATGATGAAGAATTTGAGGCATAAGACACCGAAGAAAGGGCAGCTCTGAGGCATGCATGGACTGTCAGAAAGCTCAAGAAGCAGCTTAAACATGAAGAGAAGAAAACAGACGCTACATTTGAGCGATGGATGTATACTAGGGAAAGGTGGCATAAAGCGGTAGATGAAGTGGAGAAGCTAAAAGAGGCTGTGAATAAGCAGGATGTGTATGAAGCCTCGATAAGGGAAGAATATTACAGAAATTACTACAAAGTCCCAGAACTTGAGGAAGCACCCAATGTGGGGAAATGGGAGCCAATGAGGAGAAAGAGGAACTAGAAGAGGAAGAAGCGGTAGAGATAGAGGTCATAGTGGAGGGCAACGAAGCTGCCCCAATTGTGATCGAAGATGAGGAAGAACTGGAGGAAGCACCGGTTCGTAGGCCGAGAGGAAGGCCAAGAGGTTCAAAGAATGCACCAAGGGTCCCTAGTGGAAGACCTAGGGGAAGGCCTAGGAAGAATGTAGGCCGTGATTGAGGAACGAAATTTATAATTATTTTATTCTTAGTATTAATAGCTAGCTTAGTCAGTTAGATTCTTTTAGTAGAACTCTCGTTTTGTTTGGATTCCAAAATTCTTTTAATAAAATTATTGAAGTTATTTTAGCATATAGTCTGGTAAATTGTTTTGTTTTAAAGTTGTGGCAAACGAACTAACTAAAACAAGAAATAGTGGTCAAATGAAAAGATCATGAATGAAATTGGCTTAGCGAAACAGCCAAGTGAAAGTTAGTTTCGGTCAGAGTAGAATGATTGAAACAAGCATAAGCGGCCTAATGAAATGGCCAAGGCAAAGAAGTACCAAAGAAATCTTTTGAAATGAATGTATGATTGGTCGGGGAAGACGGCCAAATACAACCGAAAATATGGTCTAGTGAAATGACCTATGAAAGTAAATCAAGATTTATAGAAAGAAATAATAAAGATAGGGGTATAATGAGACCCAAGAAATGTAGTAAAATTTACTATAATAAGAAAGTGTTGGCTTAGTAAACGGCCATAGGTCTAAGTGAATGACCTTTATGTAAATAACAAGCCTAGTAAGGCGACCTCAGTGAATGTTGTGAAAGTAAAAGTATAAAGTACGCGAGAGCGTGTAAAACGTTTTGTATTCGCAGTATTAATAGATATCCTGTTATCCTCAGATGTCGAGGAACAACAGAAGGAGCAATGCTGGAAACGATGGTGGACAAGATCCCAACATGACTAACTTACTACAGACATTAGCTCAGACAATGGCTGGAATCGGCCAAGTAGTGCAAGGATTGGCAACTCAGCAGCAGCAACCACAACCTCAACCAGTGACACAGAGAGATCCTCTTGAGTCATTTCAGAAAAGAAACCCAGAATCATTCTCTGGGGAGCCAAAAGATAAGCCAGAGGATTGGATAAAAGACATGGAGAAGATTTTTGAGACGTTGACTTGCACAACGGAACAACAGGTGGTGTTTGCAACGTTCATGTTTAAAGGGAAGGCTCTTAAATGGTGGGAAGCCGAAAAGAGAGCATCAGCTGCGCGTGGAGATGAGGCCTTCACGTGGAACAGGTTTAAGACGGTGTTTTATGAGAAGTATTACCCCGCAAGTGTCCGCAATGAGAAAGTAGCGGAGTTCCTGATGCTGACTCAGGGTAGCATGACCGTAGATGATTACTGCGCGAAGTTCACAGAGCTGCTGGAATTCGCTCCGACTTTCTTTGATAACGAGGGGCAGAAAGCCCGTAAGTTTGAAGCAGGATTGAGTGACCGCATAAGGTTCAGGATTACACCTTTAATGCTGCCAACATACAGTGACATTGTAGACCGGGCAAGGTTGGTAGAGAAAGAATCTGATAATTACCGCAGCAAGAAGGAGGAAAAGAAGAAAGCCATTGAAAAGGAATCGACTGGATGGAAAGGAAGTTCCGGAGGATGGAACCGAGATGGGGGTAACAAGCGAAAAGCCAGTGATGAAAATCGTGGGAAAGAAGGCACTGGGAATAAGTATCAGAACAAGGGCTTCAATAACCGCCGAGATGGAGACAAAAATGATGCTCGTGATAAGGGAACGGGCGAGAAGTGTCAGTCCTGCCAGGGAAGGCACAAAACCGAAGACTGCTGGTTTAAGGAAAAGAAATGCTACAACTGCGACAAGATGGGACACCCGTATTGGAAATGCCCAGAACCAAAGAAGAACAACAATGCACAGGGAGCTAAGGATGGCGACAAGGACAAGGGTGGAGGCCGTGGTCGTGTGTTCACTATGACGGCTAGAGATGCAAGAGCTTCAAACGATCTGGTAGCAGGTACTCTTCGACTCTGCCTTCGAAATGTATATGCTTTGATTGATACGGGCGCTACGCACTCCGTTATTAGTACGTGAGTGGCGAAGCAAATGAAATTGAAATCTGAAGAATTAGAGACACCTCTAGTGATAGATACACCTACTAGAGAATCGATTCCTATTGTGTCTATATATAGAAAGTGCCCGTTAAGCATAGGCGAAATGGAACTAGAGGTTGATTTGATCGAATTAGAGATGGGAGAGTTCGATGTAATCTTAGGAATGGACTGGTTAGCTGCATACCATGCCCATGTTGACTGTTTCAAGAAGGAAGTTCACTTTAGGTTGCCATCTGGTGAAGAGTTTCGTTTTCAAGGCATGAAGCCTAGAACCAGATTGGACTTCATCTCTGTGATGAGAGCTCGCAGGTTGCTAAGGAAAGGGTGTGAGGGGTTTTTGGCTTACGTTGGAAAAACCGATAGTGGGGAGATTAGTATAGAATCTTTGTCAGTAGTTAGAGAATTTGCAGATGTGTTTCCAGAGGAATTGCCTGGTATACCACCGGAGAGGGAAGTGGAGTTCTCTATCGATTTGGCACCAGAAACCGCGCCAATATCAAAGGCACCTTACAGAATGGCTCCGGCAGAATTGAAAGAGCTAAAAGAGCAACTACAAGAACTGTTGGATAAGGGTTTGATTAGACCAAGTGTATCGCCATGGGGTGCACCTGTATTATTCGTAAAGAAGAAGGATGGGTCAATGAGAATGTGTATAGACTATAGAGAACTGAACCGCGTGACGGTGAGGAATCAGTACCCATTACCAAGGATAGATGACTTATTTGACCAACTTCGGGGAGCGTATTACTTTTCGAAGATAGATTTGAGATCTGGTTATCATCAGTTAAGGGTGAAAAAGGAAGACATTGCGAAGACGGCCTTTAGGACGAGGTATGGTCACTACGAGTTTTTGGTGATGCCTTTTGGGTTGACTAATGCGCCTGCCGCGTTTATGGAGTTGATGAATAGGGTATTTCAGGAACTTCTGGACAAATGTGTCATAGTATTCATTGATGATATTCTAGTCTACTCAAGGACTAAGGAGGAGCACGAGGAGCAATTGAGGTTAGTGTTACAAATCTTAAGGGAACAACAATTGTATGCTAAGTTCAAGAAGTGCGAATTCTGGTTGGAAAAAGTAGCGTTCTTAGGCCATGTTATATCTAAGGATGGGGTAGAAGTGGACCCGACAAAGATAGAGGCTATCGTGAACTGGGAGAGGCCTACTACTGTTAGTGAAATAAGGAGCTTTTTGGGTTTGGCTGGTTACTATAGGAGATTCGTTGAAGGTTTCTCTAAATTATCTGTGCCATTGACAAGACTGACTCAAAAAGGAGTAAAATACGTTTGGTCAGAGGAGTGTGAGAAGAGTTTTCAAGAGTTGAAGCGACGATTGGTGTCTGCACCCGTTCTTACATTACCCTCTGGATCAGACGGGTTTGTAATTTATAGCGATGCGTCGATTAAGGGATTAGGCTGCGTGTTAATGCAGAGTGACAAGGTTATAGCATATGCATCGAGACAATTGAAGGTCCATGAAAAGAACTACCCGACTCATGATTTAGAATTAGCCGCGGTAGTATTTGCATTGAAGATTTGGAGACATTACTTATATGGGACGACATGCCAAATTTATACGGATCATAAGAGTCTTAAGTACATCTTTACTCAGAAAGAACTTAACATGAGGCAAAGGCGATGGCTCGAATTATTAAAAGACTATGATTGTGAAATCTTATATCATCCTGGGAAAGCCAATAAGGTGGCGGATGCGCTAAGTAGGAAGAATCATGGAACCCTAGCGACGCTAAAGCCTAAGGAGGTAAGTACGTGGAGTCGTATTAAGATGTTAGGCATGAAGGTAAGAGTTCAAGGCTATATGGCACACTTGAGTGTACAGCCTACGCTGTTGGATAGAATCAAAATAGCGCAAGTAACTGATGAAGAAGTGAGCAAAGTACGTGCAAACTTAGTGGAAGGAAAATGGAAGGACTTTCGTATGGGAGAAGACGGGATTGTGAGGTACCAATCAAGGATTTGGGTGCCAAGCAACGAAGACATCAAAAGAGAGATTTTAAATGAAGCTCATTGTTCGAGGTTTTCTGTGCATCCGGGAAGCACAAAAATGTATAGAGACCTGAGGGAATCTTATTGGTGGAATCATATGAAGGGAGATGTGGCAGAATTTGTGTCAAGATGCTTAGTGTGTCAACAAGTAAAAAGTGAGCATCAAAGGCCTGCAGGATTATTACAGTCGTTACCTATCCCTGAGTGGAAGTGGGAACACATAGCTATGGATCTAGTGGTTGGATTACCGAAGACGTTGAAAGGGTATAACGCAATTTGGGTGATAGTAGATAGGCTCACTAAATCGGCCCATTTTCTGGCAATCAAGGTGACAGATTCGCTAGAAAAGATGGCTAAGTTATATATTGATGAGATTGTAAGGTTACATGGGATACCGGTGTCAATAGTGTCTGATAGAGATGCGCGATTCACGTCAAAATTTTGGAAAAGTTTACAACAAGCTTTGGGGACAGAGTTGACAATGAGTACAGCTTTTCACCCGCAGACCGATGGACAGTCAGAAAGAACTATCCAAACGTTGGAGGATATGCTACGAGCTACATCATTAGATTGGCAAGGGACTTGGGATGAACATTTGACATTGGTAGAGTTCGCATATAATAACAGTTTCCATGCTAGTATTGGAATGGCACCGTACGAGGCACTGTATGGGCGAAAGTGTAGATCACCGACTTGTTGGGACGAAGTGGGTGAAAGGAAGTTGACTGGACCAGAAATTGTCCAAGTGACGGCGGACAAAGTGCAACAGATAAGGAATTGGCTGTTGACCGCTCAGAGTAGACAGAAATCTTATGCCGATCGTAGAAGACGTGATTTAGAATTTCAAATCGGGGATCGAGTATTTTTGAAGATTTCGCCAACAAAAGGAATTATGAGATTTGGTATTCGCGGGAAGTTAAGCCCGAGGTACGTGGGACCGTTCGAAATTTTGGAAAGAGTTGGGGTAGTGGCTTATAAATTAGCCTTACCGCCGGTACTAGCGGGAGTGCATAATGTGTTCCATGTATCGATGTTAAGGAAGTACATTTCCGACCCAAGCCATGTGATCGAATATAAGCAGCTTAGAGTTCGAGCTGATTTAAGCTATGATGAAAGGCCCGTAAAGGTTGTCGACCGCAAGGATCAGATTTTAAGGAAAAGAGTGATTCCTTATGTAAAGGTACAATGGAGCAACCATACAGAAAGAGAAGCTACATGGGAGCTCGAGAGCGAGATGCGAGAAACGTATCCCGACTTATTTTCAGAATGACGAGTTCGGTTTGGAGGACCAAACCCTTTTAAGGAGGTAAGAATGTAATACCCGGTTAGAGGGAGTATTTTTATTTATTTTAAAATTCTTTTTTTTCGTTTTGGGCTCAATTAATTTAAGTTTTGTGTTGGACTTCAACCCGAGCCCAAGTAATTAAAACCCATTATGATTTTATAATCCTTTTAATTAGGGAAATTAGAAACCCTAATATATATATATACACACTTTTAGTTACCCTACCCTAATTGTTATCCACCGCTAAGAAAGAAAAAGAGATCGGGAAAGGGAGAGCACGGCAGAGAGAAAGGAGGGAGCCGCAGAGAAAGAGAAAAAAAAAGAAGGGAGAAGAAAAGAGAAAGGAAATCAGATTAAGGTAAACATCCTACGCCCTAGTTTCGAATCCTTCGTGCTATTTTTGATTTTAGTGATTTGGGGAGGGGGTATTGAACTAGAACCCTAACCCTAAAATATGAACTAGGGTTTATAAAATTGGGACTAAAAGCAATTTTGAGGAATTATGAATGATTGTGTATGCATGTGTGTGTGTGTGTGTGTGTGTGTGTGGGCTGCCGCCGGTGTGGGTGAGTGGCGGCAGTGTGTGCGTGTGTGTGTACTGTGTGTGTTGTGTGAGCAGAAGCGTGTGTGTGTACTGTGTGTGTAGTGTGTGCTGAATGTGTGCAGTGAGTGTGTGCAGCGTGTGTATGTGTTCTGTGTGTGTCGAGTGTGTGTGTTTGTGTATTAGGGTTTTGTATGTGTTTTTCCAAGGTGAAATTAGTGCGTGAACAGTAACGTGAATAGTGATTTTACGTGCTGTGAATAGTGATTTTACGTGCTGTGAACAGTGATTTTACGCGCTGTGAATAGTGTCTGTGAATAGTAATTTCATAAGCTGGGAATAGTGTTTTAATTAGGATTAATGCAACCCTAAAACTTATTATTGGGAATTGAATTAATATAACCCTAAGGATATTTTAGTAATCCAAAAGGGGTATTTTGGGAATACCAATAATGGGTAGAACGAACCCTAACAAAGAGTTTAAGAAGATGAACTCGTGAAGTTAAGAAAGTAAAATAAAGTATAATGGGGACGGGGAATTAAAGTGATTCATATTCCTAAGAAATCCTCATTTGCATGTTTGTAGATTGTGCGCGTGATTTTGCTAAGTGAAGAACGCAAAGTCAAGGTAAGGAATTACGATCCTTAGTTCTTGATGTCTCTATCCTTTAATGTAGGATTCCTATATATTCTTTCATGAGTAGTTACCTAGTGGCGGTAACATTTGAATTCTTAAAAGTTGTGAACGCCTTTTGAATGTTCCTACCCCTTGACATGTTTTAAATCAATGGGTACCAAAACATATCTTTGAAATTGTATGGTGTTCTCGTACCTTGAACACTAAGTTGAAACATTGCTATATCTTAATGTGGTATAGACATTCGCTTACTTTGCTATATCTTAATGTGGTATAGACATTCGCTTACTTTGCTATATCTTAATGTGGTATAGACATTCGCTTACTTCGCTATATCTCAATGTGGTATAGACGGACTAAGTAGGTTAATCTAGTTTGAAATGAAAAAGAACTAGACTTTGGTACTGCTTAAATGAAGTAGTTGATTATCATGATAAATCTTACCTAAATGCCCTGATCAGGCATTGCACCTGAAATGGTGACGATATCTTGGAATTGACGGACTTGAAAGTAAATGCCACCCTATCGTTTGAAAAATGTTATTGTTAACTGTTTGAATCTTAGCGGTTAACTCAATATTTAAATGAAAACTCATCCTTGAAAATACTATCATTGTTTCGTTCTTCCGGTCATCTCTCCTTAGAACCCGGAGAGATCCCGTATGAACTTACTGAGCATTGTTCGCTCACCCCTTCCATAATATTTGTTCTCCAGGATATAAATAGGAGGAGGTCTCGATGGACAAAAGAGGAGTTGTTAAGGTGATAATGAAGACCTTGACGATGAAGATTTGAAGGAAGTCTTTTAGTAATAGTTAGAAAGAACTATTTTTGAATGTTTATTTAAATGATGGTTATAATTAGCCGTAGGAGTTTTGAAAGACAATTAATTCGCTTCCGTTATTTATTTTGAATAGTGGTTAGAGATACTAGCCGTTGATGTTTGAATTATTGTTTAAGACCGTTGTTTTCCCACGTTTGGGGACGGGTTTTATTAAAGGATATTATATTATACTACTCCGAAATTCGGGGGTGTTACAATATGCATACTCAAATCTGTTCATACTAAATTACTAACAAAATTTTAAACCACCAGCCTTCTGTTTCTCGCTCTCTCTCTTCCTCATGTCCTTGTCTCTCTTCTCTCTCATTCACCACATATATATAAATACATATATAAATATATATAAATATGTGTGTGTAGTATATATATTAACACACTAATTGAAAGATCTTCTAACACAATCTATTACTTAAAAAGGATGTGGATCATCTGAAGGGAGAAAGTTATGCACCGACTCTTAAGTCACGGGGATGTGACATATTGTATTATGATGCAAAATGGAAGTCATAATATTTGTATTAATGATGCCATACCCTACACATAGTTTAAATTTCAAAAATTTAAATTCTAAGTTTATATTTAAAAGAAAAGTCATTGTTAGTGGTTATAATGGCCATAAAAAGATGGAGAAAAAAAAAATATAAAAGAGAAATAGACAAAAGCAGCTCCTCTATGGCCCATGATTTGTCTCCTCAGTAGTAGACTAAAGATTTATATGATCTTCATCTTTCTCTCCACTCTAAATAGACCCTTTCCTAACTCCTTCAAGTTCATCTTTATTTCCCTTCTCATCACCATCGATTTTTTTCTTCTTACAATTTATGTCAAGTAACATACCAAAAGATCCCTCCGAGGGATCATCGCGATCGATTATAATTAGCGATCATCAAACCCCTCAACCGGCTCCTTTGAGTCGATATGAGTCCCAAAAACGGAGAGATTGGAACACTTTTGGGCAGTATTTGAAGAATCAAAGACCTCCGGTCCCGCTTTCACATTGTAACTTCAATCATGTGCTTGAGTTTCTTCGTTACCTCGATCAGTTTGGAAAGACTAAGGTTCACTTACATGGGTGCGTTTTCTTTGGTCAACCTGACCCTCCTGCACCTTGTACTTGTCCTCTTAGGCAAGCTTGGGGAAGCCTTGATGCTTTGATCGGACGGCTTAGAGCTGCGTATGAAGAGAACGGTGGATCACCGGAGAAAAACCCTTTTGGGAATGGAGCGATTCGGATTTATTTGCGCGAAGTGAAGGAGTGTCAAGCTAAGGCAAGGGGGATTCCTTATAAGAAGAAGAAGAAGAGGAAAAATCAAATGATGAAGGGAAGTGAAGATCAAGTGAAAGTTTCAAGGCAAGCTACCTAATTAGCTCAATTTGGCTCATCTACAAGCAAAATGGTAATTTTTACGTATAATTCTACATCAAATTTCAATGGTTATCTTGCTTTTAAGTGTATCTTTTAATTAGAAATAAATTTAAATATGCTTTTAACACAAAGATACAAAACCCTAAATCCAAAAATTAAAACCCTAATTTTCATTTACATATATGTTGTATAAGATTACAAAAACATAAACCCATTGAGATTAATTTTATCTTTGCATCTTAATTCTCATCCAACAAAATAGAGAGAGGCCATGATTAAGGTATCTATTTTCTCTCTCATATAATGCAAAACACTGTTTATGTGAGTACTTAAATTAATAATTACTTTGGCAAAAATGCTTACTTTTCTCATATTTTGGCCCTTTTGGGATTCGGCACGATTTTTTGCTCCCCATATGAGACATTATATCCTGCATTAGACTGAAAAATCAGTGTTGTTTGTATGTTCCTCATGTTTTTTGTAATTAATAAAGGATTAGAATTAAAACAAGTGAATCTAGCTAGCAAAATATACAATTAATATATTAAAATAAAATACAAGGACAAACATAGTAAAATAACGTGTTATTCTATCTATCCAGTATACTTATTAAATTGTACTGTACTGTCTAGAATTGCTTGTCCTAAAATGTGAAAGCTTTTCATTTTATGCTGATGTTTTGGCTTATACGTTGCTGTCTTGCATTTGTATTTAGCGTTAAGTGCTAATTTGCTTTAATTTCTTAATCACATTTAAGAACCTTGCTAGAAGAATTTAATCATGATTATCTTTTAGCTATTAACCTATTTATTATCATAAATAGGTCTCTAACTAGCAAGGTACAGTATAAAGATTAGTCTAGTACTATGGTTTGTAGAGTCGAGTCTACTGAGTCTGCATATATTATCTTAACAATAAGAGATAAGATTTTATGAAAATGTAGATTATAATATCGTATTGTAGGGACGACAATGTCCATTTATTGTGTCTACTAAGTTTTATGCCATGCTTGATCGGTCAGCTCTTATGCCATGATAAAGTCTAATTTTATCTCAAAACCAATTGGCTGTGGGAAGAGTATCGATCTCAGGATCTTTATATAGTCATTGCATGGCTAGTTAATTCCAGATATGAGATAATGTCTTTAACAATGCTTACTTGAGAAATTCTTCAGTTGATTTTATGTTGCATACCTATAAACAGGGGTTGATTGTTTAGTAAATTCTACTCCCTACTACATATTTAAATGTATACTTTTCAAAAGATAATGTCTCAAAATGATCTAATTCATTATGTAGTAAATCTACTAAATTCACTTTGTAAAATGTACTATGATGTCCTAATTAATTTGCACATGCAATATATATGAACAAAAGCAGAAAAACTGATGAAAATTAGAGAGATTAAAAATGATCACACTGTCAACCAAAAGAGGAAGCCTTTTTTTGAAATTTAAGATAGCTTAAGAGTTAAGCCTAATCCCTCATTTTTTAGGTGAAGAAAACATAGAAACCCTAATTTTCTATGGAGTGAGCTGAAATGGTGAATATAGGCAGATCTTTCTAGCACTATATATATGCTTATTTCTTTTGGTACAGTTTTGAATTTCAGGTATTTTCTTAGGGTTAGGGATGAAAAACTTACAGTTTTGAATTTCACGTCGATTTGGGACAGCTTTTTTTAAGGATGGTGATTCAAAAGTAGGGTTCAGCATGGAAATGAGGTTAATTATCAACTTTTTCAAGGGTTTATTGTCGTTCTGATCTGTTTGAGCCTGCTCACTGGCTTGATCTTTCCATGCTTTCTTAGAATTAACAGCCTGTCAAATGTGGCTTTTATATCTGATACAACAAACCCTACACATAATCTGAACAGGAAGGCTGAAACTGCGCTCTGCGCTAACTTCTGCATTTCTCGCGCTGCGCCTCCATGCCTTAGCCTTTTCTTAAAAAAAAAAAAGGGTTTTTTTAATTAATAAATGTTTTAAGCTATTACAAGAGTGCATTTGAAAGTGCATTGGGTGGGGATTTAACCTCTAACCTTTTATATAAAAAGTAATACAGGATGCCGCTTGAGGTAGATCTCTTTGGCAACTTTCATGCCTTAGCCATCGACCCTCATATTACATTACATGCTGTAGTGTACAATTCAGGGAGAGCAGCACCTTGGCTATGTGGCTTGGCGCGAGTTCAATTTCAACCACAATGTTGAAACCCTTTTGGTAATTTTCATACCAACACCAACAATCTCTCACGGTGAGGCCAAACCAAACATTGCGACTTATCTCATCAATCTCTCACCTGGACAGTTTTCCTCTTCACATTAGCAAACCACTCATGATCATATTCCTCAATTAAGACGAGTTGAAGCAAAGCGTAGCTTCAAACTCTCGCTAAATCCGAATTGCTTAAAATCATCACTTCGTGTAAGACTCTACATTGTAATTCCTCACTTGCCTTCTTTTTCCAATCTCATGAACCTTGCAATGTCACCGTGCCTATATGGCCTCTCCATGTCTCTATTGTACACCTCTCTCTAGCTCTAATGGATCTCTACCTCTCTTCTATTGGTGTTTAGTGTTGATGATCATTGTTCTCCCTTGACAGTTTTTTTTTTAATAGAAAGTGGCGATGCCCCCTAATTTTTTTATTAAAATGAAATAAAAAGTACAAAGAGGTAATGGGGGACTAGGCCTAAACCATTAAAAAAGGGGAAAAAAGAAGAAGAAAGAATGTCAATCAAATTGCCTTTTATTATTCGAGGTCCTCTTAGGCTTATTATTATTTGCTCTGCTTTAGAAGCATATTTTCCTCATTTTCCTTTAACTGGCTGAAAACCGTCTTCTTCATCATAATAATCATCCAAATTTTCGCTATCAGCCATTGGAGTCCAAGGATCAACATGAACTCCTCCAACCATACCTCCATAAAGACGAGCTTCTTCAAATTCCGAAGGAGATGTATCGGAGAGACCACCTTCCTGTTCAAGATCACATTTTTCCCGATGAGTAAGAGCTACTTTTAGTTTTTTTGAGTTTATAAACTCGGTATTAAAGTATTAGGGATTCAACGTGTAAGCTATATGGGGACGTAAGTTAGGAGCTGATGAAGCTTGAGTTTGCCGAACCTTTTCCCGAATCAAATTAATTTTTGCTTCTCTATCCAAATCAGGTGCATTCATAGGGATGGATGGTGAGATAACAGACTCATTTTGTATGGCCAAAACACCTCATTGTACTCCAATTACACCAGGAACTACCAAAGTTTCGTTGTCCGTATTTATTTCAACGATATTTGGGTCTTCCAATCCTACCAATTCATTGACTTTATCTTTAACAATTTCCACATGAGTGTCTATAGCCTCATTTTCCCTTTGTAGGTCCACATCACTTACCAACTCATGGCACGAGTCAATACTATTAACTGTTGGCTTAGAGGTCGGGACATCTTGATGAACACCAGTGGCACCATTAACCTCCATAGGGTTAGGAGAGGAGCAAAAAATTGACTTCAAATCCACATGACTATTATCATTGTCCTACAGAACACTTACACCCATTATTGTCTCTTTTTTTAACTGGTTTTGATACCACTATTTGCTCGGGGGATCTTTTTGGCAATGGGGTTTAGTACACAATATGTTGTGTTCCACTGTTTTTATTGCTCTCTCCCAAGACGGATTGAAACGTCATTTGGCCACCTAACTTGACGTTCCACAAGAAGCTCACTATCTTCTCAATGTGGCCATATAGCACTAGTTGCACCGACAAAATTGATGTAATCGTTCATATATTTTGATATGCCTATACTATTAAATTTCTTCATGGGCAATTCTTCTTCATCCATCTTGACTGCTCCCAAAATCACCAAGAACATTTGATCCCCCTAGATCTCCAGAACCCTAATCCTGCCTGGATCTCTAGTCTCTACGAAACCGATCATGGATCTCAGCTTTGATCATGACTGAATCTGTGCAACTTTCATTCTAGTGATCCCACTTAGATCTGTGTGACCCTGATCATATATTTATATATGCAATCAAAATTCAATTACTTCCGGTCGCCTAAATATTCATAACCCACAAATCAGAAACGAGTTGTTGGGATTCATGCACCTTTCTTGGCTTGCCTAATAGTGCTTTTCGGTTGCGCCCTTAGTGTACAGGGAGAAAGAATTTAGCAAGAAAGAAAAACACGAGAGAACACAAGATTCATTCACATAGTTCGCACACACTTTCGACTACATCTCTAGCTAAGGTGTTCATTAATCTTTGTATGATGTGTTTACAATCATAGCACACTCTTTTGCACAAGCGTGGTTCTCTTATTGTTCATACTAGGTACATTAAATTCACGTTACATGCAATGTACTTATACACTCTGTTGGTGTTGTATGCTCTATGCACGTTATTTGAACAATTAATATTATCACTTGCTTATGAGTTAATATAGATATTGAATGTTTGATTATTATATTCTTTGCATGTTTATTATAATAATCCCCGTCCCTGACAATTATGATTAATCATTAGTATAAGTTTAATAGATAATCATATGATGATTATGTGTATGGGATACAATTAGACTTATGGGTATTTGTTGGAGAACAAATACTGGACTAACCCCTATGAGATTTATGTCATGGTCACAATGTCATAATTAAGTCTCATATAGTTATATCACTGGAATCTCTAGACCTGAGGTTATCACAGTCTTCCACATGACGAACATTACTTTTGACATATTCAAACATTACCCCTAATCGGATAGCTATAAAGAATATGATTGGCGTAATCAGAATCATGTAGGGAAGAGTAATAAGCCAAGAAGGGATTTGTTCCTCGTCAAGAGAGATGTCAAGCTTTGGCCACTCGATGAATGGTATTCATGAAATGCATGGCCATGCACAAATGAATTGATTGGATCAATGTAATTTGTATTATCAATACATTCGGGATCGAGAAAGCATTGAACAAATGTAAGTTGACAATTGACCATGGCTTACGTTCAATAGACATCGTGAAACAAAGAGATTGTGTTATGTTCTATTTAGGAAACTTTGGATTTCAAAGTTATACTAATTGGATAGTCATAATGGCTTGCTAGAGTCCGCTTATGACTTACGAGGTTTGAATGGTTTGGACTCGTTGCCAACTTAGTATAATCTTATTGGGTCATACACGGAGAACGGATAATTAAAAGGAGCAAAAAACGAGGAGACTGACAATGCAGCCGTACGGCTGGCCAGGCGCCGTACGGCTGGCTTGCCGCCGTACGGCTGCCCCCCCGGCAGTCAGTTTAATTTTGGTCAATTCTACCTAAGTCCTAAAGGGTTTTGGACGCCCCTTGTATATAATATAGACTGACGGGAATTGTTCCCACATTATTGATTTGATCAATTCCAAACTCTTTCTTTGAGAAAGAAAATACACATTATATTCTTGGGTTATTGTGATTGATAATTCCCAATCATCAAGTCACAATAATCATTAGGAGCTTTGAAGAATCGTTCTTCAACATCGTTTTCAAATCGAAGGCCTAGCAGTTAAGTTCAAGAAGGCGTTCTTGAAATCTGTTCGTTATGTGGATCACTGATAGAGGGCGTTTATCTTAACGTCTAATCTAAGTTTTATCTCTATCTACAAGGGTTAGTTTCTTTCATCTTCATATTATGAATTATTGTTCATAGCGGATCTAGGCTATTGGGATTTATTCATGTCTTTCTTCCGCTGCACATGATTACACGAAGCCCAACAGTGGTATCAGAGCCCCGTTGATGATCAATAATTCTAATATTGTCATGATATAATTATTTAATACGATTATTTAATTTGTATGATCATGATAAGATGAAATTTATGTGATGAAATTTTATATGAGATATAAAATATGCATATGCTAGTTGATGAAAAGATTATGTGGTTGTAATATTAATTCGATTGATATGTATGATCGCATGATTAGATTATCATGTTATAATTGGATTATAATTGTTGATAATATCGATCTTATTTGTATGAGGAATAAATTGGTTATTGTTTGTATGAAATAAATGGGTTAAAATTCGTATTCTGTAATTTTCGTATTTCTGTAATCTGATGATGTATAAATATGATATTGGATTGATCGGATTTCTGGAAAATCTGGAAACTGGCCAAGGCAGCCGTAAGGCCAGATTGCAGCCGCACGGCTTGCATGCCGCCGTACGGCGCCTGGGCCTGATTTCCAGAAACTGCTTTGTTTTCTGATGTCCAGATTGTTCTGTAAATTGTTTACAGAATTCCAACCTGGAAAGAAACAGAAACTGGTTTCAGACGGCTGGTTTTTGAAACCGTGTTTCCTGAAATAGTTTTCTGTCAAGAATTCAGAGTAACTGCAGAAATTAGAATTCTAAAGAGTTTAGAATTGCTGTAATCTGTGAGATTAAGAGACAATGAAAGGCTTTGAAACAAGTGTCCGATCTATACGGGAATGTGGATGCTTTTTGGCTTAGTTTCGACCGTATAGAGAAGTTACTTGGCTTCTTGATCCTAGTACAGGAATGTAGATGCCTTTTGGCTTAGTTTCGACCGTACGGTTTGTGCTCATAATTTCAAGATGCTCTGCGGATGGTTTGGACAATGCTGATTTTAATCTGTTCCAGATGGCTGGTTTCGGAAACCGTGTTTCCTGAAACAGATTTAAGTTCAAAAGTCTAGACTAATGAGATCTGGATCTTAAAGGAGTTTAAGATTGGTGTGATCTCAAAGTTTTCAGACTTTAATCCTATAACTAGCGCAACTAATGTCACATAAAATTAATTCGGTTAATTGATTAACTTTATGTGTATGAACCTTCTTAAAAATTTAAGTTATGTGTCAATCCATGATTAAAACACTTGTGAGTACGTGGGTAGTTTTATGCGGGCTATGCCAAAGCAAGGCGCATTAATTCTATTCATCTATGAGCAAGATGAGGAAACAGTGCTTCCTATACGCTTAAAATGGTTTGACTTAAGGCTATCAAAACAGTTTTGGGCCTAAGGCACAGATGAGATTAAAACATGTTAGATATATGATGTCTAAAATCTCATAAAATATCTAGAGTCATATATGATATGATTGGCAAGGAGTTGTCTACCTAAATAACTTATTTTGAGCAGTCGCGCCAAAGCCGACTCAAAGTTAAGTAAAATATGGATCTTAGCCCATTTAAATTATTTGATACATTGGATGTATTTGAAGGTTATATAATTTTAGTGGGAGTATTTGTGAAATACTAATATTTATAATATCTTTAATTAAGTTGGTACTTATATGTGATTACATGTTTGCATAATTGTAGATAATGGCTCAAAATACAAATTCACTATCATTGCGATCTATCCTTGAGAAGGAAAAGCTTAAAGAGAATGGTTCTAACTTCATGGATTGGATCCGATGCCTTAGAATTATTCTAAAGCATGAAGATAAGCTATACATTCTTTATGAACCCGTTCCTGAAGAGGAACCTGAAGCCTCTGCCCCTAAGGATGAAGGAAACGCCTACAAGAAGCACAAAAGTGATTCTCGTGAGGTGGGTTGTCTCATGCTTGCCACCATGTGCCCTGACCTTCAGAAGACTCTTGAACACTTGGAGGCATATGACTTAGGTGTTGAATTGAAAGATATGTTTCAAGAACAGGCAAGGCAAGAAAGGTTCGACACTATAGCTGCTGTGATCTGATGCAAGATGAGTGAAGGACAGTCAGTGGGTGCTCATGTTTTGAAGATGAAGGCTTACTTTGAGCATCTTGATAGGCTTGACCATCCCATCCTTGTTGAGTTGGCCACTGATTTTATTCTTAATTCATTGCCCAAAAGCTATAATCAGTTCGTCATGAACTATAATATGCATGGCATGGATAAGTCCCTGTCTGAGTTGCATGGGATGCTAAAGACAGCGGAAAAGAAAATCGGAAAAGAAGCTGCTCCTGTGCTTGTGGTGTCAAAATAAGGAAAGGGCTCTAAAGCCAAAGGAAAGGGTAAGGCAAAAGTTGTCAAACCCAAGATAAGCAAGGCAACTATTGCCAATGCTACTGTGGCTAAACCTACTTCCTAAAATGATGCAATTTGTTTCCACTGCAATGAGATTGGTTATTGGAAACGCAATTGCAAGGTTTACAAGAAAGAATTAAAGAAGAAGAAGGGCAGTGGGATTGCTTCTACTTCAGGTATCTATGTTATAGATGTTCTCCTTTCTACTTCTAGTTACTGGGTATTAGATACCGGATGTGGATCTCACATTTGTTTAAATGTGCTGGCACTAAAGAATATGAGGCTACTCAAAGATGGCGAAGTAGACCTACACATGGGGAAAGTAGCAAGAGTTTCTGCATTAGCCGTAGGAACCCATAAAGTCTTTTTACCTAGCGGATTAATTCTTGTTTTGAACAATTGTTATTACGTTCCGGATTTGAGTAGAAATATTATTTCAATTTCTTGTTTGGATAATGAAGGTTTTAAGTTTCTTATTGATAATAAGAAGTTTTCTATTTATTTAAATGATATGCTTTAATGTACAGCGTATTCATTTAATAGCCTTTATGTCCTTGATGTTGAGAATAGGAATAATGATGATATCTATAATATAAATAAGAAATCCAAACCTAATGATGTAAATCATAATTATTTGTGGCATTGTCGTCTTGGTCATATTAATGAGAAGCGTATCTCAAAACTCCATGGGGACGGACTTTTAGATTCACATGATTTTGAATCATATGAAACTTGTGAGTCTTGTTTAAGTGGAAAGATGATCAAGGCACCTTTTACTAAGAGTAGTGAAAGGGCTAGTGACTTATTGGGACTCATACATACTGATGTGTGTGGACCATTAAGCAGTAGTGCTAGGGGAGGATATCAATACTTCATAACATTCACTGATGATTTTAGTAGATATGGCTATGTCTATTTAATGAAACATAAAAATGAATCTTTTGAGATTTTAGAATATTTCAAAATGAAGTACAGAATCAACTTGGCAAAACTATTAAAGCACTTCGATCTGATCGCGGTGGAAAATATTTAAGCCAAGAATTTGACAATCATCTTAAAGATTGTGGAATTGTTTCATAATTAACTCCACCTCGAACACCACAATGGAATGGTGTGTCTGAGCGGAGAAATAGGACTTTATTGGATATGGTCTGCTCCATGATGAGTCAAGTTGATATTCCTTTATCCTTTTGGGGACATGCACTGGAAACTACTGCTCTTACACTAATAGAGTTCCAACTAAATCGGTTCAAAAGACCCCATATGAGATGTGGACTGGAAGAAAACCTAGTTTGTCTTTCATGAAGATTTGGGGTTGTGAGGCTTATGTTAAGAGACTAATCTCTGACAAACTTGCACCAAGATCTGTCAAATATATTTTCGTGGGTTACCCTAAGAAAACTAAGGGTTATTACTTTTACAACCGCGCGGACAACAAAGTGTTTGTTGCCCGTTATGGTACCTTTCTAGAGAAAGAGTTTCTCTCCAAATGAATTAGTGGGAGTAAAATTAATCTTGAAGAGGTTCAAGAACCCGAAAATAATATGGAACCGACTGTTGGATCTGAAAAAGTTTCACAAGGAGTTGTGGAACCTATTCAGAATACTCAAGTTTTTCGCAGAACTGGTAGGGTGCGATCCGAACCTGAGAGATATGGATTTCTCATGACGGATAGCAATAAAGTGGAAGTCATAGTTGATGATGAACCTACTTCATATCAAGAAGCGATGTCCGCTCCTGATTCAGATAAATGGCTTGGAGCCATAGAATCTGAAATTAAGTCCATGTATAATAATCAAGTTTGGAACTTGATAGATGCACTCGAATGTATAAAAACCATATGATGCAAGTGGGTTTTCAAAAAGAAAACTGACATGGATAGAAAGGTGCATACTTATAAAGCTAGACGTGTAGCGAAAGGCTATAGGAAGATTCATGGTATTGACTTTGATGAAACCTTTTCGCCCGTAGCAATGATCAAGTCTATAAGAATTTTACTTGCATAGCCGCATATTTTGACTATGAGATATGACAAATGGATGTCAAAAAAGCGTTCCTTAATGGGAATTTACTTGAGGATGTTTATATGACACAGCCTGAAGGTTTTGTAAATCCATAAAATTCTAACAAAGTAATAGGTCAAAGAGTTTGGCTTCATCAAGAACGAAGATGAATCTTGTGTATACAAGAAAATTAGTGGGAGCGTAGTATTATTTCTAGTACTATATGTTGATGACATATTACTCATTGAAAACGACATTCCTGCACTGCAGTCTGTAAAGACTTGGTTAGGAAAGTGTTTCTCACTGAAAGATATGGGAGAAGCCGCTTACAACCTTGAATGTTTGATTATTATATTCTTTGCATATTTATTATAATAATCCCCGTCCCTGATAATTATGATTAATTATTAGTATAAGTTTAATAGATAATCATATGATGATTATGTGTATGGGATACAATTAGACTTATGGGTATTTGTTGGAGAACAAATACTGGACTGACCACTATGAGATTTATGTCATGGTCACAATGTCATAATTAAGTCTCATATAGTTATATCACTGGAATCTCTAAACCTGAGGTTATCACAGTCTTCCACTTGACGAACATTATGTTTGACATATTCAAACGTTACCCCTAACCGGATAGCTGTAAAGAATATGATTGGCGTAATCGAAATCATGTAGGGAAGAGTAATAAGCCAAGAAGAGATTTGTTCCTCGTCAAGAGAGATGTCAAGCTTTGGCCACTCGATGAATGGTATTGATGAAATGCATGGTCATGCTCAAATAAATTGATTGGATCAATGTAATTTGTATTATCAATACATTCGGGATCGAGAAAGCATTGAACAAAAGTAAGTTGACCATTGACCATGCCTTACATTCAATAGACATCGTGAAACAAAGATATTGTGTTAGGTTCTATTTAGGAAACTTTGGATTTCAAAGTTATATAATTGGGTAGTCATAATGGCTTGCTAGAGTCCTCTTATGAATTACGAGGTTTGAATGGTTTGGACTCGTTTCCAACTTAGTATAATCTTATTGGGTCACACACACAGAACGGATAATTAAAAGGAGCGAAAAATGAGGAGACTGACAATGGCAGCCATACGGCTGGCCAGGCGCCGCATGGCTGGCTTGCCGCTGTACGGATGCCCCCCCCCCCCGGCAGTTAGTTTAATTTTGGTCAATTCTACCTAAGTCCTAAAGGGTTTTGGACACCCCTTGTATATAATGTAGACTGACGGGAATTGTTCCCACATTATTGATTTGATCAATTCAAAACTCTTTCTTTGAGAAAGAAAATACACATTATATTCTTGGGTTATTGGGATTGATAATTCCCAATCATCAAGTCACAATAATCATTAGGAGCTTTGAAGAATCGTTCTTCAACATCGTTTTGAAACCGAAGGCCTAGCAGTCAAGTTCAAGAAGGCGTTCTTGAAATCTGTTCGTTGTGTGGATCACTGATAGAGGGCGTTTATCTTAACGTCTAATCCAAGTTTTATCTCGATCTACAAGGGTTAGTTTCTTTCATCTTCGTATTATGAATTATTGTTCATAGCGGATCTAGGCTATTGGGTTTTATTCATGTATTTCTTCTGTTGCGCATGATTGCACGAAACCCAACAGTGGTATCAGAGCCCCGTTGATGATCAATAATTCTAATATTGTCATGATATAATTATTTAATGCGATTATTTAATTTGTATGATCATGATCAATAATTCTAATAGTGCCTGCTAATTTTTATTGATAGAAAATATAATAAAACATTAAAAAGTGATGGGGTGCTAGACGTGACCATCATAGAACCAAGGAGAGGCACTTGCACCATAGTACTTGCTAAAAGCTTAATACAAAATGTGGATACATAAAAATGAGAATAAGGAGTTATCCCTATGCCTCCTAGTTTCACATTTTTTTGGATCCAACTTTGAATGTAGGCCTTTTTTTTTTTTTAACTAGAAATTACTCCAATCCATGTTCATGAAGTACTTAAGCAAGGGAGATCACAATCCAAGAGGAGTTAAATACATAGAACAACTGAATAGCTACAATTAAGGTAACATTTCAAATATTTGAATTCCATCAACATGCACTAAACCACCATTAAGAATTAATCTCAATTATGATCTAGGCATTTAGTGTGGGATAGAACTCATCTTCTATGTGATGTATAAACTTTCTACTCCCTCTGTCCCAAGATAGTCTCTCTTTTTTCGTTGTTAATACGAAGGAACTTTGAGCAATTGTTAAGGATACTTTTAATTATCTTAATGTGAATCTAAAAATTGGTATTGATAGTATTTATAATGGTGCATCAATAACAATTTTTAAATTTTCGTTAGAGTAATTAAAAGGTGCTTTAATTATTCCTCAAAGTTCCTTCGTAGTAACAATGGAAAAAGATGGTCTATCTTTCTGGGACAGAAGGAGTATTAGATTATCATGCTAGATCAATATAGGGGGAGATTAGACTATTTAGATCATAATAGGTGGATAGAAGATAATTAAAGATTGAATTGCACAATCAGATGTAGGTTAGGGATTAGATTATGATCAGGTTGGTGTAGAGGTTTTGAAGAGTGAGATTAAAGAGAGTTGGAACTCAATTGGCAGAGTTTTCCCGCTTAGAAATTGTGCCTCAAAACTGAAAGCACAGACTTCTATTTAATTATTGATTTATGACTGAGAGTTGATTGTAGCGCGACATACTTTTAAAAACATTTTCATCGTCGTGCAACAAGGATGCATTTCGCGCAGCAGTGCTTCATGCTTGCATCTCAAGCCTTTTAGAATAATCCCTTTCATATCCCAGGTCCTTTTGGGGAAATGCTGGAAAGGTTCCTGAAAGGGTTTATATATGTACAAAGTCCTTAACATGATCGCAGCTTTAAGACAACAACCGTCCATATATGGACACATCTAAAAATAATTTTAAAGGACGAGTATGATTTTTAAGGTTTGAACATGAACACGGGAAGAACTACTAGAAAGTCTTACGAGTGATACTCATGTTTGGGAAACACTTTTGGCAATAATTACCACGAGGTTGAATTTGTTGAAGTTAAGGGTGCCTAGCTACTGGTCTTAATACATCCTAACTACCAGTTCATAGGCTTGAAAGAAAATGGCATGTGATGTGTTTGGTGTGAAACTGCCATTATAGAATTTTTGGTGGCGGATGTCTTTTAATTTGGTCTCAATAAGTTGGTGCATGTAATGTAAAATACATACTCGCTCTGTCCCCTAAATGAATGTCCAAATTTCATTTTAAAGAAAATCAAAAAATCTCTACGTTCCATACAATTTAGTGGCAAAAATTCGTGTATAATCATGTAATCGTCTTTCCAAACATTTAGTTTTGCATGTATAAAGAGACTAATTAGGTTTGAAAGTGATTCCATGAGTTGAGATGCGAGCTAAGTCGTTTAAGTATTTTATCCTTTGTATTTTGTCATTGTTGTATATCTGTGGTTATAAATATTTGTACATACTGAACACATTAACAATGTCGTTGATCTGTGGGTTAACGGGATTGTTGATCAAGAGCATTCATATCATATTATTGTAACACTTGCTTTTAGCTTTTATGCAACTTCAACTGACATATATATCAAATTTTATGCAGGAAAATGCTGTCTGTAGTATGCCAGTCCATCGGTAAATGGTAACAAGAATATGAATTTCAGCTTCAGCACATCTCTCTCTTTCCCCTCCCTCCCTCTCTCTCTCCGTCTCTCTCGCTTTCTCTCTCTCTCTATATATAGTTGTATGATTAGATAGCTTTTAGTTGTGACTGATATAAATATATCATGTCTTTCTGTTTTTTAGACAAAAATATTATTTCTATATAGCACCCTTTTTTAGTATCGTATTATTACATGTATGTAAGTACATATTTCATGAAATTGTAATTCATGTTGCGGCGGAAGAATATATGAGGGCACAGTCTAGATACATATGCATATAATCCTTACTTGTGGAGTGGAGCATGCACACCGCTAAAATGAGCAGATATGTGCAAAGCTTACATATGTTGCGGTGTGCCATCTCTTATCATATTATTGTGAATGAAAATAATTTGTCGTTTACTAAAAAAAGTGTAACACATTAATCAAGTCATATTAGAGAGTATAGTTCCTTCCATTCGCAAATCTATGTTTTTTACGTTCACGTTCCTTTGAACACATGGGCTCCAGATTAGACTTATTTATTGCCTCTACATTACGTTGTACTTAATCATATTTGGAATGTACTTCCTTAAGTCTCAAAATGATAATTTTACTTTCCATTTATATTTGTCTATATAACTAATAATGGGGCCAATTGCAATTTGGTTACTAGATATAGTAAAAAATATATATATACTAAAATGATTATAAAAAATGATGAAAGATATGAATATATTAAAAAAAGAAATAGGAGTGATGAAAATAATAGTTGACAACAACTCCAGTATTAGTATTACCTAGTGCATGTCGTAATTTAATTATCTGCACACTAATGCGAAAGGTCGTGGATTGATGAAGAAAGGGAAGGTAATTGCCTATGCTTCGAGGATATTAACTCCTTAAACATGAATTGGAAATGATTGCGATCATATTTGCGTGGAGGCACTTTTTGCATGGGGTGGAGTTTGAAGAGTTCACAGACCACTGAAGCTTGAAGGATTTGTTTATGTCGAAAGAGCTAGGCATGAGATAGTGCAAATGAATGGAAAAATTGAAATATCATGATTCATGAATGAACTATATATTTCATACTCCCTGTCCCAGAAAGATAATCCCTCTTTTTTTGTCATTGCTACGAAAAAACTTTGAGCAATAATTAAGGCTGCTTTTAGTTATCCTAATAAAAAAATTGAAAATTGATATTGATACACTAATATAAATACTATCAAGACCAATTTTTAGATTCTCATTAAGATAATTAAAAGTAGCTTAAATTATTGCTCAAAGTTCATTCGTAATAACGATGAAAAAAGAGAGACTATCTTTCCGGGAGTATCATATAGGGAAGACAAATATAGTAGGAGATGCACTGAGCAGAAAGGCTTTTGTTTCATGTTAAATGATAAGTGAATGAACGATGATAGATCGTTTGAGACACCGGTCTCAGGGAGTGATTGTTGCGAATGTGAAAGCCGTTTATATTGAGACGGGGTTCGAACACCTAATTTGAAGTTTCATATAAGACATCAGATCTTGGATCACGTCAAGAATGATAGGCATGCAAGATGAGTTAAAACTTGAACAAGAAAGAAAAGAAAAAGTGAGTGGAATAATATGGGAATGAGGACTTGAAATGAGAACCCAGTGCAAGTTACAAAAAAGACCAACCAAGTGTGAGTGTTTATACATACATAAATGGTTGATTACCTTCTTCGCATGAATCTAATTACTCCCTCCGTCCCAAAATGATCTTCTCATTTGTCATTTCTCATTGTCCCAAAAAGTTCTTCACATTTCTACATTTTAGGCTTAAAAGTGCATAAACAAAACATAGCTAGTGGAGCAAGTGTTCATATCCTTAAAAAGTTTGAATAGTCAAACGCGAAGATCATTTTGGGACGGGGGAGTAGTTGTTATCTCCCTTGTGTTTGTAGGAGAGAAGAATAGCTAACCTTGACACTTTACCAAGAAATAACCTGAGAAGCCTAATGCTACAAGAAGAAGATTTAACTCTGTTGTTCCAAGGGATTATGGTGTTTACATTTTTGACTCAAGCTAATCACATGTTAAGGTATGGTTGAGTTACCTTTTATTTTTATGTCTATTATTTTCTTGAGTTCATAATATTGAATCACCTAACTATTCTAATTAACACTCCATCTGTCCCAAAATGATTTTCTCATTTGTCATTTCTCATTGTTCCAAAAAGTTCTACACATTTCTTCGATTTTTAATTTAGGCTTAAAGTTGTATAAACTAAATATGACTAGTGATGCAAGCATTCATATCCTTAAAAAAAAATAAAAAAATTGAATAGTCAAACGTGAAATCGACGGAGGGAGTATAAATGACATAACCACCAAGATTTACACCAAAGACAAGAACTGCAACAAGTGTTGCTAGTGCAAGAAGAGTAGCTGCTGCCTGCTAGTGTGATCTGTGTTGGAAGCCCTGAATCAATCATTTTAGTTACTTGAAGACCAAGTTGCAAAGATAAGTAGAAGAAGAGAAACAAACAGGCCTAAATATTACAATGTGGTAATGCCAATGATAAATATACTTTGTATTGCGACAAAAACAACTACAAGTCCAGTTGACAACCGCGTAAAATTA
This sequence comes from Campanula takesimana, assembly GCA_026119855.1. Classification (NCBI taxonomy): domain Eukaryota; kingdom Viridiplantae; phylum Streptophyta; class Magnoliopsida; order Asterales; family Campanulaceae; genus Campanula; species Campanula takesimana. Next base: position 993,367 of record JAOWBW010000372.1, read on the forward strand.
GTTTAGCAGGCACACAACTTGATGCCTGCAACAATTACAACTTTTAGCCTGCGGGCGGGCCTGCCCATTACATTATAGATACTATAAGAAAAAAGGAGGCAAGACAACATAACACAACTATGTGCTTATCTGCTACTAAAATATATATCATCCTCTTTCTCCATGTTCGATAGGAGATTATATATACTTCGCTTAAGGCTCAGAGGCTGTCTTCCATCTAAAATGACCATAAAAGCCCCCTCTCTGCTAGCTATAAATGTCTGCACATCAAATTAAAGCAACATTTTTTCAGAACACAACTCCATATACGGAAGAAGTTAAAATGCGTAAATAGATATCTCAATTGAAAATGATTTATGGTGTTAGTTGTTCGTTTCACAATATCTTTCAACTAGCCAGCAGGCCTTATATACAGAGTATTTGTCATGATGAGAAAGATTTTTGGGAAGATTCAAGATGTCAAAAGACACGAGCACAATTAATGACTGCAATACAGCTAAAGTTGAATATTTACGTTTCAGATATTTCCCTAAACAATATAGCAGTGTACATGGTATGAAGCAGCAGATGAAAAGGATAGTACTGAAACGGGCACGAATCAAATCCAACAAGGAAGTGTAGAGCCTCTTTATAATGCTAAGTTATAAACGGCCATATCCAACCATCGTAACTACTCCAAGCCCACCAATTTTTCAGTCAGATGTTTATTTAAAAGCAGCATGTTAACCACCGATATTCCAATGTGACTTTCAAGGACTCTCAAGACAAGACATAGTTTGTCCCTTCTAGACGCTGGTGAGGCAATCATATTCAAGAAAAGATAGTGTTCCTTCTACAAGCTAGTGAGACGATCATATCCAAGAAAAGCTAGTGACACTGAACTTCCATGCATGTTAGGATAGTGTTAAAAGCTCTTCCAGGCCAGCCACTGGAGTGAGTAAAACTAAGGAAAACCCACCTAAGACAAATGGGATGGGAAGGAAACAAATGCGCCAGGAAATAAAAAAAAATAGAGAGAAAACCAACCCAAAAAAATAAAATAATCGATTCAAACAGGGCTAAACTATTTAAAAATAAAAAACACTGATGAAACTTCAGAGACAGTAAAACCAGAAAACGATTGAAGGGTGCTTCAAGAGTTAAGATGCTTACAGGTTAATAACTGGCTATTCAAGAATCAAAATAGTGCCCCAAAATTTTCTAGGTTAAAGATAGCTATCTAGACATTCAATTTCAAACTAGATTATCTACTACTGAAAACATTATAGGGGTTATAAGAGTGAAGTCTACTCTTTATGTAGACATCAGTCCTCCGCTCAAGAAATTACACACGCATAGCCTAGAGGGGTTATAAGAGTGAAGTCTACACATTACTTGGTATAAAACATCAAAAGGGGTAATGTGGCTCCCAGTAAGGCCAGTAATATGCCTTTAAAATGGGGTGTTACATGCTGCAATTCAAGCACAAGTATTTGATGCATCTAGAAAGTTGAGTTACTAGCTCTGCGTAGCGATTCCAAATCTCCCCATCTTCGTCAGCAACAGTTTCAAGAAGAAAAATAAATACTCTTAGAAAGACATGAAAATCAGAGCGAGGAGATTGATTCAACCACAAGTCCACAACAATTCAAAATATTTTAAGGTATCATACAAAAGTTAAGCTAGTGTGTGTGTGTGTGTGTTTTTAATTACGAAAAAAAAAGGTCACAATGACAGCATTTAAATTGATGTGCAGACTGAAAAGTAAACTACAAGTACCTTGTTATTCTAACCCTTAAATCACTACAACATTATCAATATTTGAACATGACATAGACAGCGAGAAATAAGGACAAAGCACCTACATCTTCCGTTTCCTTCTTCAGGTCTCCAGTATTTTTCATCTTCCATTTTGTTCAATCTCCCTTCCCCCCATCCACCCATTCTCTTCCTATCCAACATGGATATGGAACATCCCACAGATGGAAAAGATTTACAAACTAGTAAACTTGAATTTCCCACTTAAACTGCCTATCATCCGTATGATTCAAAGGAAACTGATATCCAAGTTCACTCATAGAAGAAGCTACCGAGGAAAGTAAGACGGAACAAAGTAAGGTAACATTATCAGCTTACAATGTGCATAAAAAGTCTACAATAGCATTAAGCAACACTTTCAAAAACCTTAATATGACAATTACTACTTAATAGCTATACCTAGGTCAAAAACAGGAAATGTTCAATAGTTGAGGTCCATGCATGTTTAGTTAATATACTATGGAGTATGGACATACAGCGAGTCAAGACATTTCGAATATCAACTTTAACATTGTCAGGTGACAAGCAAAAAAAAAAACTTCCAAACTTATTCACCTTTTAAAAAGAATATGAACGCCAATGCCATTCACAACCACAATACCCAATGACCTTTGAGTGAATCACCAAACAGTTCTACTAATACATGCTTCAGTAACAACAAAGTATGTTAGAAAGAATTTAGAAATCAATGCACGGATGTGTATACCAAACAATAAGAATCAGATAAACTAGGAAAAAAATATATAGCAGTCAAGCATCAGCTAGACAAATAATAATTCCTAATATTTTACGATCTTCATCGTAAGACAATGATAAGCCTGTCATATATTCACAGCTGAAAAGAAAAAGGATAAGAAAAAGACATATTTATAAAGATTCGTCTCTCTACAATCACACATTCCCCACGCTCGGATAGGCATCCAGATATAAAAAGGGAGTTAATTTTTTATACAGGAATATGGTGTTAATGTTGGGACTATTTACTTTGTTGACAACCATAAGTTATCAAAAATTAGTTCACTGATTACTTGGACTCATTGCATCCCATAAATATTACTCCCTCCGTCCCGAAACACCTTGCCCTAATTTCCCTTTTGAGTGTCCCGTTGGTAAGTCCCCTTTCCTAAAATGTTCAATTTTTATTATTTTTCTATTTTCCCTACCACGCTTGTCATACTCACACACTTAATTGTGGGTCCCACTTGTAAATCCTACCATATTTGTCATATTCACAAACTATTTCCCACTCACAATAATTTTGAATATATATACTCTCATTAATTCCCGTCTCGAAAAAGAATGGTGCAAGGTGTTTTGGGACGGAGGGAGTTCTCTGTAGTTTCTAAAGAATTCTGATTATGAGGTATTCCTTGCTTCAAACGTGAAAATTTTCATGCATGCATATGGGACCTTAGTGAACTGAAGCTCCAATAATGTCTATAAGGAACTAAAGCTCTATCCAGCAACCCACATAACATAATGCAAAGAATTTACAACAAGAAAGCGTGGAGATAAATTAGACATTACTTGGATCTCCTTTTCTTCTCTGAAGCATTAAGGTCAAACTACTCCTAAGTGAACATATATTATCTATAGGGGTGGCAAAATGGGTGTTTCGCTTACCCAATGGGTGTTATCCATAAAAAAATCATGTTTTAAACTATTGTACGTGATACAATGTACAACACTTTAAAGCATGACAAACTCTTAATGGGTATACCCATTGGATACAAGTTGCCACCCCTAATATTTATCTACAAACAAATCATTATTTTAATAAAGAGATATCTATCACATGCCATAAAGTCCAATAAAAACTAGGCTAACCATGATTACTAAAGCATCTAAGAATTTTAACAATATGTGATGCAAACACAACATCTATTTCATGCATGTTATTACACATTATTATGAGATTAAATTTGTGTGCAGAGATGCTATCCAAGAAATCATAAATAAATAGCATGAACAGATTTTAAATCAAGTTTCCACCTTGCTATATACAAAAATGAAACTCAAATTAACTAATTAGGAAAGCACACTAGTTCTCACCATCAGATCCAGTCCTCTTAGCTTGCTTGATCTTCTCAAGCTGAACCTGAGTGTCCATGAAAAGCTGCATCCTCTGAACCTCCAATTCCTTTGCAAACTGCATTCTTTGCTTCTCAAGGTCAATCATTTGCTTCTGTTTTTCCCCTTCAATCTTCTCATATATCTCTCCAAACCTCTCAATCGCCCTAGCCAATCTCTTCATACCTTCAACCTCTACTTCCTTCCTCTCCCCTGCTCCACCCCCTGTCTCCTCACTAGTTCCCAAATCCTCAGATTCATCATCGTCCTCCGTCCCTTCATCCTCCGCAGCTGCAGCGGCCGCTGCAACAGCCGAGTAATTCCTCCGAAAATATGAATCATCCACAGACAACGGAAGAGGCCGCTTCTGCGGAAGAACCACCGGTTGCATGACCATCGTCCCCGGCGGTTTCCTGTACGGGATCGGAACAGCCATCGGAGGCGAAGAGGAAGATTGTTTTTTAGCGGAGACAGCAGATCCAATCAAGGTATCCAAACGAGAAAAAAAGGGCCAGTTACTAGTTAGGGCTCCATTAGATTCAGAAACCCTAGCCTTCTCAACTTTATACTTCTTCTTAAGAGTATCGATCCGGTTCTTACACTGAACATCTGTACGCCTGGTCTTCTTCGTATGGCCGTGACGAGCGTTGACCGCATCGGCGACCTCCTGCCAGTCCTTCTGACGGAGATTCCCTCGGTTAAGTTCCAAATAACGCCGGCCCCAAGCGTCGACGAGAGTAGATGTAGCCTCCTCGCTCCAGCAATCTTCACGGAAAGGCAGAGAACGGGAAGATGGAGGAGCCGATGAGGGGCCCGTCGCCGGAGACGATTCAATTAAGGTTAAATCACCCATCGGAAATCAAGAAAGTAGAGAGAGAAAGTAGAGAGAACGGAATGAATTGTTATTGGCGTGAGGAGGATAAGCGGCGATGATGATGCGCCGGTTGGCGATAGACGAAGACGCGTGAGGCGCATGTGTAGGGTTAGTACGGTGTGAATGTCGCCGGGATAGAGCGCGTGGGTAGGACGATTTACACGCGTGATGCTCATCGGGCCGGCTTGGCTTGGTAGGTCAGGTCAGGTCAGGTCAGAATGGGACGGGAACGGTTTTGATTTACGTTACGTTACGTCACGTTTAGCTTATTTCTGTACCAACTTTCTTTACTTTGCCGTTTGACGGAATGCGGAAAAGAGGAGAAAGGGAAGAAGATATGGGTTTTTTTTGGGTCGAAGAGTACTAGAGTGAAGATTAGTTATTTCACAAGACTATTTTGCCCCTAAAACATTACTAATATTATTGCCCACGTCCCAAAATATTTTTATATTCTTTCCGTTTCAAAACAAATTACTCATTTCATTTTCAGAATGGAGTTTAAGAAAAGATGTTGAAAATGAAAGTGGTGTGAGTGGGAAGGAGAGAGAAACAAGAGTAAAGAATAGTAAGTAGATAGTTATTGGAATAATACTTGGGGCACCAAAAAGTCATAAAAATCTTATTTGGTCACAAAATCCTAAAAGTGTAATAAATTATTGGTGTTTTTTTTATATATGACCTAAGTGTCGGTGCTTCCGCCCCCATAATCCTAGGAGTCTATGAACCACCCTCTCAGATCCATAGACAGATAAATATGGGTCCAAACTCAGTCGTCAAGTTGGTAAGTGGCTCCAAAGGGAATGTCCAGCATGATTTACATCATTGTCACCAAACTGTTCCTCCCACCACTCGAATACATAAGCTCTCTTACCATCTGTCACCTCCTTACCGCTGAGCTACCCCGTAGAGGAAAATTTATTGGTGTTTTTAATTTGAGTGTGCCGGGTACACTATCTATGCAACCAATAAATATCGTCAACATATTGTGTGAGCAAGATTTTGTGACTTTGTTTTGTGCATCTAACCTTACTCTAGTTATTGTGAGTGGGAAGAAGGGAGAAAGTGAAGTATATATTTTCCTTTTTGAGAAAATATTGTTTTAGGACGGATAAAGTATTACTCAAAGGTCTCTTGCTAATTCTCTATTTTTTCAGAAAGGAGAGATATTTTTAATTAACCAAGTTGGTCCAAAAGGCGGAATCAATATTCTTCAAAAGCCCCTTAATAACTCTAGTTAGGTTTATAATTAAGATACCAAAAATACCCTCAGTTTGACATAAAATCTAATAACCCGCCATTTAATCCCTCATCTTTCCCTCTCTAGAAAACACCCATACTCTCTGTATCGCCCCCATCATTCCCTTTTGACGCCTCAACCCATCGCCTATCTCATCCAACCTATGGCCGCCATCTCTTTTTGTTGGCACTGTAGATCTCTCTATTGTCGCTCGCTCTTTCGGCCCACCAAACCCCCGACCAACAATACTAAAGCCTAGTCTATTTTTCATTGCTTCAATCTATTTTTCGTTGCTTCAAAGCCCCCAAGTTCAGATTTTATTCCAAATAAATAAAGGTCATTTGTAAATCTCAAAGACTAGGGGAAAGCCTTCAAAAGGAGTAACTGGCCGGGCATTCTAAATCATATTTCCTCCCACACCCCTGGCCTCCATTGACCAGTCAAATATAAGTCTTAAATGCCCAAACTACCTCCACCCCACAAAAAAACCCTCCCCTCCTTCCCGTTTTCAACTCACGCTCTTTCTTTCTCTCTCCCTCTCTCTAAAACACATACACACTTTGTTCAATCTATCTCCCTCTCTCCAAACACTCACCAGCTCTTTATCTTCTCTGGCGACAGTGACGGCTATCTTATGTTCTGGCCACATTCTCCGGTGACTCCCTTTGGTGGTACTCCAATTACTTCTGTCTGACCACTGCCTCTCTTCATTTGTTCTAATGACAGATCTACTACTCCAACGACCTCCCCAACACATCGGATATTCAAATTCAACAAGATCTGGTCGCCAAATCGTCGAATCTTCACAGTTCGACTAGATCTAGTCGCCTGAGCTCTGATTTCCTTCTCAATATCAGGCGTACATGATCCGACGATGATTTTTCAGATCTGTGTAGATCTGGTGCGATTCTCTCATCTCTGATCAGGTACCTAACGCCAGCTTCGTTTCTCTTTCTCCGATCAGGTACCTTCATCGCCTGCTTCGCCTCTCCTGGAGAAATTTCAATCTCGATGTGCTAGAATCTGTAGATATCGGGCTTTCGACTACATATCTAATTGTTAGATCTAGAAATTTTACCTATTGTTAAATAGTGACAAATGCTTCTTTTGCAATTGAGTCGTAACCAAAGTCTTATATTTAAACTGTCAGAGTCAATATTCATGAAATATCATAGTTTTTTTCTTTTCTTTTTTTGGAAAAGAAATGTTCTAAAATAGATCTTATAATTATATCATGAGACTAATTTTAGTCTTATATTATAACTGTCAAAGTCAATATTCATGATATATAAGAATTTTATATATATATAAAAAAGAGAAAATGTGAAAAGTGTACATATTAGACTTACAATTATATTATAATGCTAAAATAAGTCTAATAGTTAAATTATGAGAGTCTATATTAATAAAATATAACAGTTTTTTTTAACAAAAATGTGAAAAAAAAATATTTAAAATAACTCTTATACTTCATTTATAAGAGGCGAATTGGTCTTATACATCAACTATATGAGTTTGGCAGGATTTGATCAAATAATATTAGATATTTTGAAGAAAAAAGTAAAAACAATTTGACTCTTATACTTTAACTATAAGAGGCGAAGTAGTCTTATAGGTCAGCTATAAGAGCAGAATATTGTTTGACCGAATATGAGAGTCAACATTAATAAAATGTTAAATTTTTATTTTTATCTTTGTAAAAAAATAACTCTTATTCAATTATAAGAGGCGAATTGGTATTATATATTAATTATAAGAATCTGATCGAGATTTAACCAAATAATATAAGAGTTTTTCCTTAAAAATGAAAAAAAAAAAAGTGAAAAACTATCGACTCTTATACTTTAATTATATTTGACCAGGATTTGACCAAATAATATTAAAAATATCTTAAAAATTAAACAAATGTGAGAAAAATAACTCTTATACTTGATGTATCAGAGGCAAATGGTCTTATGTGTCAATTATAAGCGTACACTATTATTTGGTTGAATATGAGAGTCAATATTAATAAAATATTGATCTTTTAAATTTATTTTGTGACAAAATGACTATTATACTTCAATTATAAGAAATTGACCTTATACACCAACTATAAGAGTTTGACCGAATTTGACCAATTTTGACCCAATAATATTACGCTCTCTGTCACGCTTTAAGATTCTTGCTTTCCCTTTTTGTCTATCCCAATTTAAGGTTCTTACTTTACTTCAGTACCTAAAATAGACAATGAGACCCACATGTCATTCTCACAACAAAAATTTCCTACCCTTTTTCTCTATCATAATTTACTTTTCATACTCACAATATTTACCTTTTCTAATCTTAGTGCGAAATCAAAGTAGGAACATTAAGTTGAGATGGAGGGAGTAACTTTAAAAAAAATGAAAAAAGTGAAAAAAAAGATGATTATTATATTTTAATTATAAGAGGAGTATTGGTTTTATATGTCAGTTATAAGAGCAGAATGAGATTTGAACAAAAAATGAGATTCAACTCTCAAAGGAATATGTCTGACGTATTTTGGATATGATGCTTCATGTGTTGGGTTTGAATATGGACTAAGGCCTTAGAGTGAATAGACTTTTTTTTTTCCTTCTTAAAAATAATACTCCAACCGTCTCAGCACAAGTGAGACCAGTTTTCTTTTCATTCTGTCCCACTACAAATGAGACTGACCAAAATAGAAATATTTTAATATATATAAATTCAACCAACCCTACCATTTAACCAACTCATTCTCTCATTTCATTTTTCATCACTAAATTTATTCAATTAACAATAATATTTATTCCACTCATTCTCTATCTTCTTTTTCTACTACACATATACTACATTTTTTTAATTATTGTGCCTCACAAGTTGGTTTCACTTGTGATGAGACGGAAGGAGTATTACTTAATTATTAAATTACACTATGTTAATATGTAACGTCTGAGAAATGAATTGTGTATTATTTTATAATGAAATGAAGGGAATATTTAACTTTGTTTATTTTTTTGAAATCAGAATATTTTTGATGAATTATCAAGACTTTTATAAATAACACAGTTTTGTAGATTTTGCTAATTATCCTTTTGCATCTTTATCAAAATGGCTCCTTTTTTTCCTCAAGGTTTTATTATTTTTTATGAATTCTCAAGATTTTTATAAAAAAACGAATATGTTATGGGTTTAATATAACTTTTAACAATGAGCATTAATTGACAAAAGCATTACATCCATCCATGCGGACACATGGGGGAAACCATTTCCAGGAAACACGAAAGTTTTGTTGATAATAACCTCTTTAAATTGTTGTTCCCTTCCCCCGGCCTTACAACATGAGGGGATATCATCACATCACAATCATACTATTTTCAATCCCATTGCAAACATTAGGGTATAATAATAATCACAACTATACAACTGTAGAGGTGGCTTATTAAAAACAAACTTAGGCAATATGTAGTTGAATTGTACAACGGTCTAATCATAAGATATGATAAATTTTACGTTGCGTTACTACTCTATAAGTCATGTAACTACATATGCTATCTCAGCTCTCTAAAATATGTAGTAACTTATTTACTATACAAATTGGATATCCAAACAAAATAATGTTTAATAAAAGAAAAAACTTTTGTTTACACTTTGTAGTAACATTTTTGCGATCCTACCGTTGTCATATAGTTTTTTTTTTTTTTTTTAAAAAAGGCGTTGTTATAGCAAATATTTCGGTCATAAATTAACCATTTTTAAAATTTTAATTATAAATTAAAATCCGGTTCTGATACATGATTTTAGTTCTTCTCACTTCTTTTTTTTTCTTTTAATATTACCATGATTGGAGGGGGAAAATAGAGAATATGAACGCGAGATAAACATAAGACAATCACAAAATCTTGGGAAAACCCTGTTTTACACTAACTTAGTGTACAACGTGTTTTTAAGGCGGTGACAAACTTGTAATATTAGCTTGCGCAAAAAGCGGAGAACGCTGTGAGTAGGCGCGGTGGCATTGATGTAAATAACTGGAACTTATGAAAACTCACCAGGCACTTTTCAAAATTGTAGGAGACATTTTTCAATATTACAACATGCATATTTTAACACTAGAGCAGCACATGTTTGACATGCCTGCTGGTTTTTTTTTTTTTTTTTCCAAGTGCAAAAAAAAGTGCATTTCTAAGGTAAAAAAGTGTCTGCTTGAGTTTTAAAACATGCCTGCTTGTTTTTTTTTTTTTTTTTCAAGTGCAAAAAAAGTGCATTCTCCAAGGTAAAAAAGTGTCTGCTTGAGTTTTAAAACATGCCTGTTTTTTTTTTTTTTTTTAAGTGCCAAAAAAAGTGCCTTCTCTAAGGTAAAAAAGTGCCTGCTGTGAAAGTCCCAAAAAAAGTGTCTGCTGTAAAAATATTGGAAAGTGCCTCTTATAGTATTGAAAAGTGCATGCCCAAGAACCTTCTATGTGGAAAACACGTTTTACACTAAGACTAGTGTAAAACGCGTTTTTCACAAAAACGACCCTAAGACAATAATTTGTGTGAAACGGTACATGAGATGAGTTTTGTTAAGAGAGTAAATAGTTTGCTCCTTATAGGCGGGGCGGGCAAGCCAAGCCTATTTTCTCTCTCGTTAAGACCGGTCTCACGTGTCAAACCGAAGATTGCAGGAGATGAAATCTTCTGTACCATACTTTGTATACCACTTGTGTACCACAACTTATCTGACGGCTATGAATCACTATTGATATTATAATTATTTAAGTCTTAATAACTTATAACCATTGGATCACTTGTGGTACACAAATAGTACATAAAATATGGTACAGAGGATTTCCTCTCAGATTTCAGCTAAACAAAAAGAAACCGCAACCAAGAAAATGAGCCATCAACCCAAAGAGGGATCATCCAACCATACAATAGAGCTACTGTTTCGACATATTTTTTATTTTTCTCTTCTATACTGATCATATACAAATAAGAAAAGAAAAAAGAAATGGATGGGGGAAGAAATTAAAATAAGAAAAAGAAATTGCACAAACCCTAATTACATGACTATGAAAAATGAATGGGAATAACGGGAAGAAGAAGAAGAAGAAGAAAGCAGCGAATTTGAATTACCCATCAAGAATCGGAGTCTCAGAAATGCTCTCCAAATGAGGCCTCCACACTCCAACCCTCCCTCTCCTCCGATCCCGTTGACTGGAAACATTCTCCGACATTATCTCCGTCAAGTACCGATCCGACAGTAGAGCGTTCGTCAAAGACGAAGCATCATCATTATTAACATTACCAGCTGATTCGGTCTGTAATTTCTTTTTCCTCCGGCTAGCCGACGCCGTCTTACCGGAGGAGGAGGAAGATTTAGAAGGCGGCGCCGGCATGAGAAAGTAAATCTTGCCACGCTGGAGCTCAGCGTCCGGCGGAAGAATCACGATCTTGGGATGACACGTATCATCGGAATCCGGCGAAGAGGGTTTCTTAAGGACGTGTTTGGGGTGTAATCTCATGATCTCGGCTGCACTTATGGACCCGCTTATTTCCTCGACCCGGCCATTGGAATGGACTATCCGGATTACATCAAGTGCTCCACAGGGTAGAATGCAAGAGATGCAGCATCTTATGCTGTTCTTCATTTCTCTATATACTTCCTCTCCTCTCTCCCTATCTAAAATTTTCTCTCATTGGGAAACCATTTCATGTACGTTTCTTCTTTGGGTTGGATATATAGAGTTTAGGAATTTTAATTAATTACTTGAAGCAATGACCATTTTTATTATATGGTGGTGTTTAAGCAAATGTCCCTTTGGTGTGTTGGAGCAGGTGAATATGTTGGCACAAAATGGTGGTACGTTTTTTTGTTGCATTTTGGACCCGTTGCTCGATATTTGGACATGTCAAATAACCAATACCAAAATTACATATAGAATTTTGTGAGCAAGTTTTTGTGACTTTTTTGTTGCCACAGTATTATTCAAGTGTTTAATTTTATAATGTTTGATGTTATTGAATGAGAAAACGTATGTATGACTAGTGTGGCATAATCATTTATGCTTCATCATTATTCTTTTATATTCTTGTGTTTCAAATAAAATTATGGCAATTTTTGAGGAAATTAAACAAGTTGGTTACACTAATATTTTTGGAGTGAGTTTTATAAGAATAAATAGTACTCCCTCCGTCTCGGCCTAAAGAGTCTGAGTTTGACTTTACACGGAGATTAAGAAAAAGTAAATATGATGATGAGTAGAAAAAATAAAAAGTAAGAGAAAGTAGGAGAGATAAAGTGAAGAGTTTTTGTTGTGATTTCTCACAAGACAAGTTGTTCCCATAGTATTATTAGGTATATACCTTAAGCTGGTTGAAGTAAAAATAAGAATTATGTGGGACGGAGGGACATCTCCTTGCCAATTTTAAGTTAACACTCTGAATTTGCGTACTAATTATTAAAAAATAACAAATAAATATTTCAAGTGGCAAAGAGTACAATTGCCAAAACACTATTCATAATTTTGGTAAAAATAAATTAGTTATGCATTATTTTTTGTAATTATTTTAACATTATAAAGACACTCTTGTTAGAAATAAAGTCTAATCTTAACCTTACAGTGGGACATAACATCAAGAAATGTGTGAACTTAAAATTTGGGACGGATTAAGTATTTTTTTAAACACACAAAAAAAAAGATATTTTCAGAACTTCAAACTGTCAAATTTTATATTAAAAGTGTCTATTTTATTTTTACAATTAGACTTTTTGTCAACTGAGTCTGTTCTAGATTGATACTATTAAAATTGAAAATGATAGATTTAAGATCATAAAACTGAATTTTCTCTTATTTAAGAAAAAATATTTTTCTCACAAGAGTTTGTTTTATTATTATGGTATACATATATTTTTAAATCTGCAAGTATGTCTTTTCAAATAAAACATAAAAAAATCTGTAAGTATATAATAAAGTATGAAAAAAAATACTACCCCAATATTTAGTGATAGTTTCTTTTAGAAATAGACAGTCTGTAGAGATAAAAAATAATTTGAATAGACATTCCACCTGTTCTTAAAGGGCAATGCTAGGGTTATAAAAACAGAAAACTTTAATTATATAGAGTTGACAATAAATGATTGGATATTGAATTAATAAGTAGTAAACAAAACATTTAATTATTCATTGACAGCTATATTTATAACCAATTTTTGTAAATTCTTTTACAACTTTAGTTTTACGGGCAATGCTAGGGGCACAAAAAAAGTTCACAAAATGATGGATACAAAGTAAGGTGACGATATTTTATTGTTTGCATCGATTGTGGACCCGGCACACTCTAATAAAAAACATCAATAGAATTTTGACACATCATATTGTAAGCCACATTTTGTGACTTTATATTGACCCTAGTTTTGCTCCTTTGAAAACAATCTTCAAAACTTAAGAAAGGTTGTCCTGTTAGTGTTTATTTTGGAAAATATTCAAAATCAAAGACTTGATCTATGAGCCTCGAACCACAAACGAAAGTGACAAAATATATTTGGTAAACAATTAATGTTGCCAGCTCTGCTCAATTTTGAATAATTTCGTTGCAATAAAATGTTTGGAATGCATCAAAACATATGGAATGAAAAGTTTCACCTCATTTTTGGATCGATGCATCATTCATTAGGGACCCTCTTGCAAATTCCAACCCTTTGGCTTTGGCGTTTTACTATGGTTAATAATTTGGATGTATCTACTTAGTTTCATAATAAACGACTCATTTTATTTTGTTTTCGAACATAATTTTAAAAATTTAAGAAACGAGGCCCCATTTTCTGAGGGTTAGCCTTGGACAAGTGTCGATACAACAGTGGGACAAGTGTAGGTACTCTAGTCCAATGTGGGCATATATAAGTTAGTGAGAGTTGATGGAAAAGAGGGCATTGTGTAGGATAAGGGGCCATTCCTCCTTGGTGCTAATGATAGAGATGTATGTCCTTTTTCAATTGTGAATTTCATCATTTCGTTATTTAAAAGTTTATTATTATTCTACTTTGTAAGGGTAATACAATGATATATATATACACACACACACACACACACTATATTATAGCTATTTATATAAATTGATGTATTTTAAAAAATTAATTATAATTTCGAGGTAGTTAGAATGTTAGGGAGGAATGAAAACAATGGGGGTGTGTGTGTGAGAAGAGGGATTGAAATGTGAGGGAAAATCTTCTTTTTATGAAGATTGGGTTTGTGATCTTTCAAATATCCAAAGCAAAGATCATGTGGCTTGGTTGTGGCTTTCGTTGTAAAGTTAAATTGAGTTGAGGTGTGACTTCCTTGTTTTTATTACTTTATCCTAATTTCCCTCTAGTGGACTTAATTTTATTTTTTTTGTTTTTTTGTTTAGTGCTTTGACTTGGGATATGGTTTTTGTCCTCTTTTCAACTAGTCATAACTATAAGAAATTAGCTTGGCACATGGCATAATTTCTTTTTTTTACTTCCACTAAAATAATTCAAGATAAGAGTATTAACCTTAAGAACCCTTAATTCATTTCACTTGAGACATTCTAAGTCAAAGCACATATCGAGCGTGATTTTTTCATCTAAACATTTACATAACATCACCTTATGTTAGTCAGTTCCACAAAATTACATATCGCTTATCAAATTTGTGAAGTTTATCAAATTTTAGATATGTACAAACAAATATGTTGAAATACTGTGACACAAAGCTTATTATGAATTTAAACCAGAAAATTTAAAAGGAAATCATGAAACTGCTGAAATGGGGATCAATCTAGAGTACTTACGTATTAAATCAACCAAAAAAAATCAAAGAAAATCATGATAGTGCTGAAAATGGTTCATGAATTCTATCCATTTAAAAAGAATTTGGTATATGATATGATTGATATGACAGCTCGCATATGTGGCTTCGATCTGAGCCATTGGGTGGAAGGGTGCAACGGTTTTGGGTGGAGCGGTTCCGGGTCCGTAGAAAGATGGAATAGACAGAAGCCATGCCAACAGCAATTGATTGGGTGTAATGTTTTTTTTAGCCAAATGATTGGGTGTAATGTTACTACCAACAAATAAGCACTTAAGTGCCCACTCTCTTTAAAAAATAAAAATAAATAAAAGAAAAAAAAACAAACAACACATAATTGCATTTATAAAATTTATGAAGACGGCGTTCCACAATTGTCAGAGGCTTGTGCAAAATATAATGATTGCAATTACGATCTACACATAAAAAGCCTAACACATCTCGAGTAGTGATGGCCAAACCTGAACCAAATCTCCAATGAGTGTCCTTAGGAACTACATCTTGTGATGCCCAAATGCTTCTCCAAACAAAATTTGGACACGGCTCAAAATAGGCATTTTGTAAATTTGGCTTTGAAAACACGACAAATTAGCCACTCTTTGTAAGTTTAACCAACTGGATATGGGGATTTTAAAAAGAATGTGATCTTCTTTCGTGAAATATTTAATAACATACACCTTCCGTCAAATTTCAAATTCCAAAATTAAAATTGTGCATGAGAATTAAAGAAAAAATATACTCCCTCTGTCCCAGCTCACTTGAGACCTTTTGACCAAAACTGGTCAACTTAAAGTCGGGTTGACCAACACTTTATAGAAATATTTATGATCCGAATAAAAATTAAA
The DNA here is from genome assembly GCA_026119855.1 of Campanula takesimana. Taxonomy (NCBI): domain Eukaryota; kingdom Viridiplantae; phylum Streptophyta; class Magnoliopsida; order Asterales; family Campanulaceae; genus Campanula; species Campanula takesimana. The sequence goes on from JAOWBW010000372.1 coordinate 1,008,985, forward strand.
AAAATGTAAAATGACCACCATTAAAAATCCTCTCAATAACAATTTTTAAAAGTTTTTTGGAACATAAATATTTCTATAAAGTGTTGGTCAAACCGACCTTAAGTTGACAAGTTTTGGTCAAAAGGTCTCAAGTGAGCTGGGACGGAGGGAGTATATAAATAGTTGGATATGAGAGATAAAATGGAAAAGAGAATAATATACGAGTTAATTGATGTGAGAATGACTAGTCGATCTCACTAATTAAAAATAAAAATAAAAATTATTATTGTTAAATTTTACAATTTTTAGTGGAACACTTTAAATAATAAATTTTATAATTTAAAATAAGACGGTAAGAGTATTGTATACAGTATGTGGATGCTTCCTTAACTTCTCCATCCCTATCACTTACTTTTTCTACTCTTACTTTTTTTTTTTTTTTTTTTACATAAATGTAGCACTTTTCAGTTTTGCATCTTTCAAAATAAGTTTTGCGTTTCTAAATAAAGAAATAGTGTTGTTAGTGCAATTTTATTTTCATACAAGCATTGTTTAATTTAGTAAAGCACCTCCTTTGCACCGTTGACAAAACAAGTCAATGGCGACATTTTGTCTCAGGCATTTTATTCTGAGACGGAAGGAGTATAATACATCATACTATCCTCGGCCGATTTCGTACTTATTAAAAAAGTTTGACATTTATTCTGAGACAGACGGAGTAATAGAGCGAAGTATTCTGCAAGTATGATGAACAGTTTCTGCCAAGTTCAAGAGCCATCAGTCTTTTTCTTCTTCTTCTTTGTGATGGCTGGAACTGTTAGTGATGATGTCAACTTGAATAGTTGCCATGGATTTCTTCATCAAGATCATACTTAGCAGATGAATGAAACGATAAACAAATAGGAGAGAGAGAGACATTTGGGAATTTTCCATGTATTCAACTGAAAAAATGAAATGAAAATGATACACTACTGTTTGTACATATAGAAAGACCCTAACAAACACTAACTGACCTCTAATTAATAGACCAATCAGAATGAAGTTCTAACTAACTGCTAACTTGCTATCTAATCAGAACATTGTTGTAACAAACTCTATATACACAAAGACTAAACTACCCCTGTATTTACATAAATATATGTACATTAACCCCATTCCTTTGCACTTGTATCAGTAACACAACTCCAGCACTTCATTAGTTGAGAGGTGAAGTTATGTTTGACACCACCTATTATTGTTGCTGCAGAAGAAGAATGTTGAGTGAAAAATTCTTTATCTTCTATATCCTCAATACCCCCCCCCCCCCCCACAAGTGGAAGGTAGGAAAGGATTGAGAACCTTCAACTTGGAAAGAAATGACCAATGGAGATCTTTTCCTAAGGCTTTAGTAAACACATCAGCAAGCTGTTGTTTAGTAGGAACATAAAGAGGAACAATAAGATTCTGCTGGACCTTTTCCCTGACAAAATGACAGTCTAACTCAATGTGTTTAGTTTTGGAATGATAAACAGGGTTAGAAGCAATACTAATAGCAGCTGTACTGTCACAATACATAGGCACAGGTAGGGAAATATCAACTTTCAGGTCTTGTAATAAGGTATGAAGCCATAAGATTTCACAAGTAGCAGTGGCAAGAGATCTGTATTCTGATTCTGCAGAGGATCTTGCTGTAACAGATTGTTTTTTGGAATGCCATGAGACCAAAGAAGAGCCTAGGAACAGACAAAAACCTGAAATTGATTTTCTATCATTGGGATTACCTCCCCAATCACTGTCACAATAAGCTCTTAATTGAAGAGAAGAGCTAGAGGGGAAGTGCAAACCCTGACCAGGACAGGCTTTAATGTACCTGAGAACCCTATGTAGAGCCTTGAGATGAACAGATCTTGGATTCTGCACAAATTGACTGAGTGTTTGAGCAGAGAAGGCAAGGTCAGGCCTAGTAATTGTGAGATAGAGAAGCTTTCCCACCAATTGCCTATAAATGGAGGGGTCTGGTAGTGAATCACCATCATGGAGAAGTAACTTCTGATTAGGATCAAGAGGCAAAGAAAGAGGTTTAGCATCAGATAAGCCTGCAGAGGACACCAAATCAAGAGCATACTTTCTTTAGCTAAGATGGAAGCCAGAAACAGATCTAAGAACTTCAATTCCTAGATAGTATTTGATGTCTCCAAGATCCTTAATGCTAAATCTGTCATCCAAGAATTTCTTTAAGGCTGTAATGGACTGGAGGTTATCACCAGCAATGACTATATCGTCAACATAAACTAGGACAGCAGTGAAACCTTCTGAATTTTGATGAGTAAAGAGGGAATAATCAGCATGAGATTGAATGTATTTTAACTGTAACAAGGCATCAGTCAATTTAGCAAACCACTGCCTTGATGCTTGTTTCAAACCATAGATGGATTTGATAAGTTTGCAAACTGAATTAGGACCAAGGGTAGAACTGTAACCCTTAGGTAACTCCATATAGACTTCTTCTTCTAGGTCTCCATGCAGAAATGCATTGTTCACATCCAATTGTTGTACATGCCATGATTTAGCAGCAGCTACAGCCAAAAGAGTCCTTACTGAAACCATCTTTGCAACAGGGGAGAATGTTTCTTGATAGTCAATGCCTTCACATTGTGTATATCCTTTGGCTACAAGCCTAGCTTTGAACCTTTCAATAGAGCCATCAGCTCTGTATTTGATTTTGTAAACCCATTTACATCCAACAGTTGTTTTATTCTTTGGTAATAGAACTACCTGCCAAGTATTGTTAGACTCTAAAGCAGAAATTTCCTTATTCATGGCATCAATCCATCTAACATCTTTAATGGCCTGATTATAAGTGGAAGGCTCAGTGATATTGTCAAGAGAATTTACCAAATGAACATAAGAAGGAGAACATTTGTTATATGAGGTGAAATAGGAAGGATGAAATTTTGGTAATGTAGACTGAGAAGCATTAACAAGAGGAACATTGGAAGGAGGCAGATTTACCTGAAAATCATTTAACTTTTGTGGTTAAGTCCTATTTCTGGTAGAATGTCTTGGTGGAGGTGGAGAAGGAGGAACTATGGGCTGAGGTGAGGCATGAGATTGAGGAGAAGAAAGGGATGCAGGGGATAAACTGGTATCAAAGTGAGATGTTGAAGGGGTAATAAATGAAGAAGGAGAAGAAGGAGTGTCAATATGATCAGAATGATGTGCAGGAGAATTATGGGAATCCTCTAACCAAGGAATGTCAGGATTATGAAGAGAAGAGGAAGATTCAGAACAAGAAGAGATGAAAGGAAATATATGTTCATAGAAAGTAACATGTCTACTGACAAAAATCTGATTGGTAGACATATTGTATAGTTTATAACCTTTCTGTCCATGAGGATATCCAAGAAATATGGATTTGATTGCTCTAGGGCAAACTTGTCTGAAGAATGAATTGAAGCATAACACAGACATCCAAAAGCTCTAAGATGTTCATAGGATGGAGGTGACTTGAATAAAAGATCATGAGGGGTTTGGAATTTGATATCACTACTTGGCAATCTATTTAGAAGATATGTGGCTGTAAGTAAACAATGGCCCCCAAAAATGTATAGGTAAACCAGACTGGAATCTAAGGGCTCTAGATATCTCAAGAAGATGTTTGTGTTTCCTTTCCACAACACCATTCTGCTGTGGTGTCCCTACACAAGAACTTTGTTGCACAATGCCTAAGGATATCAAGAAAGGAATAACTTCCTGATTAAAGAACTCAGTTCCATTGTCACTTCTGAATTTTTTGAATAGAAGTGTGGAACTGAGTATGAACATATGCTGCAAAGGCTTTAATTTGAGAGAAAACATGTTGTTTGGTTGGAAACAAGAAAGTCCATGTTGCTCTAGAATGATCATCCACAATTGTGAGAAAATATCTACAACCATTTAAGGTAGATATTCTATAGGGACCCCATAAATCACAGTGAATTAATTCAAAGGGAGAATGAGTAACAGTAGTACTATTTGGGAAAGGTAAAGCATGTTGTTTTGCAATAGGACATATGCTACAATCTGAAATATCACAATGAGAAGAATTACAATTGTTTTTCTGCAAAATAGGTCTAAGAAAAGGAAGCTTTTGCATAGTAGATAAAGAGCTATGACCTAATCTTTGGTGCCACAAATTTCTATCAATGGAAGAAGGAGATTTGGAAGTGATTGTTCCAGCAATTTTTTTGTTGACAAAGACAGCTTCCTCAGAGATAATGAACAATCCCTCAAGAAGATTTCCAATTGCTATTGTTCTCATCTGGGGTAGGGCCTGGAAAATACATTTATCAAGTTGAAAAATAACTTGACAATTGATTTGAGAAATAATCTTGGGAATGGAAAGGAGATTAAAGTGAAAGTGTGGTACAAACAAAACTTTATGGAGTGTTATATTTGAATTAAGATGTACAGAGCCAGTATGAGTCACCTTAACATTTTGCCCATTTGGGAGAGACAAGATAACATGTATGAGTAATGGAACTAAAGAATGCATTAGAGAAGATGAATTACAGATGTGATCTGTAGCTCCAGAGTCAATAATCCAGGTTTGTGTCTTATGGATTGAAGTCATGAATGTAGAAATGAAAGCTTTAGAAAGTCCCATACCTGTCATACCTGCCAAATGTTGAGAGACAAGGTGATCTTCAGGAGAATTGCTACTCTTCTGTATCATTGCCATTATCTGGTTAATCTGATTCTGCAATTGATCAACAGTAGTTTGAGAAGAACTAGAAGGGCTTGATTCCTTGTTTTCATTGCTGCACTGCATTACTTGCATAGCCTTGGGAACATTCATGTAACCACCAGTTCCTGAACCATTGCCTTGTTGTCTCCCAATACCACCAGGTTTGGTATAATTTGTTCTCTGTCCCCTGCCTCTACCAGCTGTGTGAATAGGATGACCAGGTGGATAGCCAATCAACTTGTAACACTCTTCTTTAGTGTGGCCTTCCAAAGTGCAATAAGCACAATGAATTCCTTTTTTGAAAGGAGCTTTCACATAGGAATTATTTTGATTCTTTATTGGAGGAGCATAGTTAGTACTTACAGAGCTAAATCTGACATTTGCATTAGCAGCAATATGTGTACCTTCTGATATATGAGGAATGAATCCTTGCCTTTGTGACTCATCTTGCTTAACCATGGCATAGGCATTATTTACCTTTGGCAGAGGATTCATAACCAAAATCTGTCCTCTAATATTGACAAAACTCTCATGTAATCCCATTAAAAATTGCATCAATTTCTTCACTTCATCTCTCTCTTCCTGTGCTTTACCAGAACTACAAGTACAAGGACATGTACATGTATTTATGGTGTCCAATGCAGCACTCTCATCCCATAAACCTTTCAATCTGTGAAAGTAAATCTCAACTGAATTGGATCCTTGTTCGAGACTGTAGAATTCCTTTTCCAACTGAAACAATCTATGACCATTAATGGAAGAAAATCTGTCCTTAAGTTCAATCCAAACAGTTTGAGCAGTTTTAACAAATCGAAGACTATTGCTTATTTCTGATGAAACTACATTGAAGATCCAACTGATGATCATATCGTTTGCTCTTTCCCAAAGAGGATGTAATTGAGAATTCAAATTAGGTTCTGCATATCTGCAATTGATGAGAGACAACTTATTTTTAGCAGATAGTGCTATAGAGAACGATCTAGCCCATGCACTATAATTTTCTGATCCAGTGAGCTTTGTGGCTATGAGAATGAGTCCAGGATGATCATTGTTGTGTATGTACAAGGGATGCATGTTTGATTCAATGGAAATCTCAGAAGATGATGAACCAGATTCAACATTGGGATTGACATTTGTCTCGGATCCAGTCATGATTAACAAAATTCAGTTGAATTGAAGCAGAAACAATGGAGGAAATAGCAACAGCTAATCAACTCAGTAAATGAGGATTGCAAACAAATCTAATCGATCGTTTGAATAGATCGGAAATGAACATAAAACCTAATTTGTCGATAGACAAATTGAAGAAGGAGAAATCATGATGATGAATTGAAAAAGAAATCACCTGAATAGCGGAAGCATGAATCAGAATCTAAGCTCTGATACCATGTCAACTTGAATAGTTGCCATGGATTTCTTCATCAAGATCATACTTAGCAGATGAATGAAACGATAAACAAATAGGAGAGAGAGAGACATTTGGGAATTTTCCATGTATTCAACTGAAAAAATGAAATGAAAATGATACACTACTGTTTGTACATATAGAAAGACCCTAACAAACACTAACTGACCTCTAATTAATAGACCAATCAGAATGAAGTTCTAACTAACTGCTAACTTGCTATCCAATCAGAACATTGTTGTAACAAACTCTATATACACAAAGACTAAACTACCCCTGTATTTACATAAATATATGTACATTAACCCCATTCCTTTGCACTTGTATCAGTAACACAACTCCAGCACTTCATTAGTTGAGAGGTGAAGTTATGTTTGACACCACCTATTATTGTTGCCGCAGAAGAAGAATGTTGAGTGAAAAATTCTTTATCTTCTATATCCTCAATAGATGAGCAGTTTTACAGAGCAACCCGAAAAACCAGAATATCTTTACTGTAAAAATTCAGATTTTAATCCGAATCTTGAAGGTCAAAATAAACATTTACTCCCTCTGTCCCTAAATGAGTGTCCAAATTTCATTTTAAGGGACACTGAAAATCTCAACTTTTTGAACAATTTGGTAACAACGATTCATATATAATCTTGTAATCTTCTTTCCAAACCTTTAGTTTTGCACGTATAAAGAAACCGGTGAAATTTTTTTCGAAAAAAAACGTTTAGGGAGAAAGTTATGTTAAAAAAAGACACTCATTTAGGGACAAAGATTTTTTGAAAATGGACACTCATTTAGGGACAGAGGGAGTACTTTTTTAAATTGCTGAAATGAAAATATTCGCTAAAAGTGCCTGAATAAAACAGAATCGCTGAACAAAATAATATAGACCATTCCAGAGTAACAAACCTTAACTCAAATCAAAACCAGCTCCAATCTAGCACAACCTCCGCCCCAAAAATAATGTCCAAAAAAAAAAGCGTAAAGAGCAAAAAAAAATTTAATTTTTTTTTTTTAACATTCATTTTGGCACGAAGGGAGTATAAATTAACATGAGAAAACATGAGATCAACTCTAGCACAAGCTGACACCCTATAGATCTATTCTAGTAGATGAAAACTTCATTTTGGGACGGAGGTAGTAAGAAATAAGCACTTACATTAAAGCTCCACAGATAGTAACAATGCAGCTACTTTCAGCAATCCATAATCTGAGCAGAAAGAACCCAATCAGTGCAAGTCATCCCCTTAAGCAGCACCAACATCTATTTATGTCCTTCCCTATCATAGCATATATTAACACCATCAACTAAAATACCATAAGAATCACAGACATTGATCCAGCCAGGCCCAAGGACTCTGGGAGTTTCCTATCAAAAATAGACATTCATTATGGGGCGGACAGAGTATTATACAATCAATGTAACATAGATATGGGAAAAAGGAATCCAACTTCTAACCCTCTGCGTGTATAGATCCACCAAAAATAAAATAAAAAAACAAGTAAATACTCATTATATCAAGGTTCAAGCATGACTTCCTTTAAGACTCAGTCATTGCTGATTTTCTACAACGCTTGCAGTAACCAAGACAGCTTTGTAGTGCCGTAAACATATTTCATACTTCCGAAATAAATCAGACGATTCTTAACAATGAGATTTTCAAGCCACTCCCCCAATGGATAACATGTTAACAAAGCACATACTACCTCAGTCCCAAAATGATCTTCATACATTTTTCGCTGTTATTACGAAGAAACTTTGAGCAATAATTTTAAGTTGATTTAATTATACTACTCCCTCCGTTCCGGAATAAATGTCATAGTTCACAAGTCAATGTTTTTAAGCTTTTAGTTATGTTTCCTTGATATCCCCAATCTATTCATATGTGTAGAGTGACACCTCTTATGACATTACAATGCTTGTGCCTATTAGAATGAGTAGTATAGGAAGATCACCAAACTTCATGCCCTGTTTTTAATAAGACGACATTTATTTGGGGACAAATGAAAAATGGAAAGTAGGACATTTATTCCAGGACAGAGGGTGTAATGAAAATCTAAAACTTGTTACTGATACACCATCAACAATACTATCAATAACAAGTTTCAAATTTTCATTAAGACAATTACATCAACCTAAAATTATTTCTCAAAAGTTCGTTTGCAACAACAACGAGTAAAGTAGGAAGATCATTTTGGGTTGGAGGGAGTATTTTTCAAAAGCACCACCTAAAATATTTCTACACATATGAGTAACTAAACAGAGCTAGAAAAGCTGAGTTGTTAAGTGTCTTGAAACAAACAGTGACAACAACAAAAGCCCACGATAAGTAAACAAGCACCATGTGCCAACCATGTAAGCATCACAACTAAAGCCCAATAAAAAGTAAACAAGGGCCACAATACATACCTAAACATGTAAAACCACAAACCAGAAAGAAAATTCATTTGATTGTGCATGAAATCATCTCCAATAGTCAACTCGATGTTCATATTCTCAATTTGCATATTCATAAAGATACGACAAAGCTGCATGATAATAACCTAACACCGTTTTGATATTCTTCACGTTGAACTAATTTTCGTTCGAATGTCCGCAGATGGGTGACGAAACATAGCTTGGAAGTCAAGCATTCATATATGAGATGAAGAATCTGCCAACCAACTTGGATCACCCAAATCAAATCAATCAACTCTTTCAAACCTGAATTCCCATCTTTCTCCTTCTGTTCCTTCTCTTTTAATACTGCCATCTTCTAGTTCACTTTCTTCATCTTCATCTTCATCTTCATCTTCATCTTCATCTTCATCTTCATCTTCATGTATTGCCATTGTACCAGGTAAGTGCTCAGGGAGGGTCCCTAAGAATACACCATGAAGGTGTCCAGGTTTGTAACACCCTGGGCTGCATCAATTACATTTAGTATAGTCTTTTGTTTTCATTTCATGATTTTAAGTATGCTTGCTTACTATTGTTTTCTCTATGAACTTCAGATTTGGTAAGTTACCTAATTTGCATTTATCATACATAATTAGACTTGTTCAAGTTTAATTATCTTTCATCGTGTTAAAAGTCCTAATCATGTAATTAGGCTACGACGAATCACTTGTCATGTCGTGCTTGGTGACACACCACCTTTACACAGGAAAAAAATCGAGATAACGAGGGAACCAAGGAAGAAAAAAGGGATCTTCAAAGGAAAATCAGGTTTTTGTAAGACAAAGCCAATGAAACCTTTGTCTAGGAGTAGGAGAGCGAGAAGGTGCAAAGAAATCAGGTTTTAATCGGTTGGTTCCAACAAGGGGTAAGTTATTACCTTGTTTAATGAGTTTTATGTATAAGATCTGTTTTGATCAAGTGGTACATGTGAGAGTATGTTTAATACTTAAACATGTCCTCTTTATTGTTAAAAGCATTGTTAAGTGTGTGTTATATACTCTCTTCGGAAATAGCCTTACGGATTACATTCTACATGTAATAGTATTTATATATTTATATAAATGTTACTTTACCTCAAAATCTGAATATTGAACGTGTTAATCCATGAATATTGAATATGATTTTGAGGGGAGATGATTAGCATCATCTATGCACGAGGCTGAGAGCTAGTAGTATGGTAGTTGGGGTTAATCGTAAACCGGACCTAACCCCACTATTGGCCGTAGTGGGAATTAACACTATCTTTGTGCTGGTTTGAGATAAGTGGCTAGTCTTACATGACGCTTAGGTTGTAAGGGACTATGGTCATGAGGGCTAAACCCAGGAAAGTGTTGATATTAATTAATGATGATACGAGCTACAACAACATCAAAGTCAAGTGCTGCGGACTGCGGAGTGATAAGGTTGGATGGATTGGCCTGTATTTTTTTTAACGTGGTTATTGAGCTTATTATATTTGTATATTTGAATGCTTATCATGTTCTTGTTGCGGGACAAGTTATAGCATGTTTTTCTATGCATTTATCCCAGAAGCTCATCCTACATTATAGTAACTTACTAGGTCTTTAAACTCATCCCTTTTCTCATTTGTTTTCCCTTGGATCAAGAGCTTGCTGGAGACGAAAACGTGTTCGATCAGAAATGATTGAAAATACTGATCTATTTATATCAACTAAGACAGTAATCCTTAAAGGTCCAAAATACTGATCTATTTATCAACTAAGGCAGCTATGATTATACAACCAACATAGTTTTTCCATCACTAGCAAGGAATTTAAATTCGACCCCATTCCTCATAGATAGTAAAGTGACTCCATTAGTATAGCTGATTACAATGACTTGTCTGGTTTATATTTACCGCTAAAAGTAAAAAATATGGTGTTATTTTTGCTGGAGGAAGCCGTGTCATAGGAATTGAGCTCAGTTGTGAGAGGACTTGGGAAAGAAGAACCTTGAGGGTATGTTTCAGGTGTAGGGTCGAGTTGATATTCTTAGTTTTAAGGGGTACAACTGCCAAGTAGTAGTCGGGTAAATACAGCCGAGCATTATATTTTATACAGAGCATAGAAGTTTGGCTGTCTTAAATAACGCCATAAAGAATGAGAAAAGCCATAGAAATACACAAGCTGCAATCTTTATGTAAGAATAGTGTACTCCCTCAGTCAGAATGCAATGCTAGTGATGCAGCGGAAAATAACAGATGCACGATTGCCAGTAACGGACCTTCAATCCACGTTGAATCGCACACGATTTCCGAGAATTGGACGAAAGGAGAAAACTTCAACTTTCAAATTAAAAAGAGCAGCGCTCAATCAACTTTTTATTCATCAATCAACTAATCTTGGAATTACATGAACAACATAGTACTGCAAACTCAAATCGGAAAATAATGGACAGCGATGGGGAAGTAATGTCTTAAAGAAAAAGGGTTACTAATTTTGGGAGAAATTTTATTTGAAAAGCGACACTTAACTCCGATCAGACGGAGTGGAATAGAGGCATAACTAAACCACAAACTCATGAGACTATCCAAGTTCCTTCTATAATCTGTTTATGTACAAGCGTGGTACTACTCAAGAGAGTATACAACTGCTTCAGTAGTTTACAACCTTTACCCTGTTTAAAGAGCCAACATAGGAAATACACATTTGATCTAAAGAATCCAAATTCTACATGAACCCCAAAATTTTGACATCATATTCTAAGTTCTACTACCCGTACATAGTTCAAGTTCCCTCTTATTTTTCAACATGCACAATTATATGACTAACAACGGTTCACATTAATCAAAGGACAAAATCAATGCTTAAAAAGTGCAGCATATCACCTCAGCCTAGATTCTTCATGTTCTTAGTAAAGAGAATCAGTTTCGAAGCATAAAATCTCAGATTATTCATTATTGCAAACATAATACAACAACAGCACATCAGTGATCTGAAAAAAAAAACGAAGACCAAGTATACCTTAAACTATCATTTTCATTAAGAATGCAATAGTTTTGTCAAACATTACGAGGCCAAATACAAAAAAGAAAGAACTTGCCCTGATTTTTACTCATGGAGCTCTTGGATCCGTCCCGTGTTGCCAAACATAAACAAGCTCATCCCAACCAGTACTAGCCAATAACCCTTCCACAAGAACACTCATGTCCACCCCCACAGCAAATTCCGAATGTTGATCATACCTCCCAATTAAAGCATCCTCCACCATATAATCCCACAAACACACAGTCATATCATAAGAACAAGAAGCAATCATGCTACCTCGGTGGGGCGAAAACTTCACCTTCCTCACAGCATACCCGTGCCCATTCAAAACTGCAACAGGTATTCTATAATTCCTCACATCCCAAATCTTGATCGATTTGTCAACTGAAGCAGTAGCTATTACACAATCGTCGTATTTGTTCCAATCACAAGCTAATATTTCGAATTCGTGAGCAGGTAGAATCATAGTGGACCCGGGTTCCCGCACATCCCAAATTCTTGCCGTGTAGTCGCCGGATGCGGATGCGAAAACGTCCGCGTGGCGGGGATTCCATGCGGCGGAATACACGCAGTATGCGTGCTCCTTGAACGTACGAACGCTCGTGGGCCGGTCGATAGTCCATAGCTTAATTGTATCGTCCCAGGAAGAAGACAGAAAGGAATCCCGCCGGACGGTGTTGTAATCAACGGAGTGGGCTTCTCGGGTGTGTTCGGCTAAGGAGCGAACTGGGTTTGCGGTGGGTGGCAGGGAGAGGTCGTATAGCTTGACGGAGCCGTCGGCTACGGCGGCTACTAGGAGAGAATCATGAGATTCAGGCCACGATATGTCGTAGACGCCGTCGGCTGTATCGAATGAGGCGAATTCGGTGATGGGGCCGGCCGGAGAGAGGTCAATGACGTGGATTCGGCCGTTGCCGAGGATACCGAAGTTTTGGGAGGTGGCGACGGCAAGGCGGTGCTCGTAGAAAGGGCTGAACTTGACGGAGTATCCGTTGAATGGAGTTTTGAAGACCGGCATAGCAATGATCGGCGGTTGCGCGCCTTTCCGACGATCGGCTGTTCTTGTCTTGGAAGTTGGGATTTTTCTGAAGAAAACAAGAGCGTGTTTAGCAAAACTTCATTGGGTTTATTTATCCCACTAAAGAGCCTCCAGAATTCTCAAATGCTTGAAGAAGAAACATAATGTTACTTTATTCCTATTGGCTCTGTACGGCAAAATATATTCTAAAATAGCCCTCAATGGGTTTTGTGACAACTCAAAATCCCAAACTATCCATGTATCTTTAAAAACCCCGTTTATCTTCCTACTCAACCCTAGTTCCGGAACCCACAATCTCTTTCTCTTCATTGGGGTGGGGTGTAAGTGGTTCGATACAGTTTGGTCTGACCTAATTTACAAATGGAACCACTAATTATTGGCTTAGAAAAATCACAAATCAAATATAGTTATGAAAAGTTCATACTGGATCAAACCGGCTTGATTCAGTTTGATTTAATTCAAATCGCGGTAAGGTTGACGATTCATAATATGATTTACACCGCAACCCATTATCAAATTTAATTGTATGAGTGTTCACGAATGAACAATAAGGGGTGCTGAAGAAGGAGGGAGAGATGTGGTAAGAAGACGAAGAAGAAAGCCAAAGAGAGAGAACACACTACACAATATTAATTACAATGTTAGGATTAGTGTGATTCAATGTACTTCTTTCATCCCGAACAACTTGCACCAATTTTTATTTTCTTTTTCAAATTTCCATTGGTAAGTATCGCTTTGCTAAAATGTACTCCCTCCGTCCCGAACTAAGGTTCTTAGTTTGACTTTACACGGAGATTAAGAAAAAGTAAATGTTGTGAGTATGAAAAAGTATGAGAGATAAAGTGGGTAGGGTGTTTTTGTTGTGAGAATGACAAGTGGGTCCCATGGTTCATTTTAGGTAATAAAGCAACTAAGAACTTTAGTGTGGGACAAACCAAAAAGAAAAATAAGAACCTTAGTCTGGGACAGAGGGAGTAATTTTTTTTCTTTATTCACTTTACCTTACTTGTCACACTTACACACTTAAATTACGGGTCTCACTCTCAAAATAGCGCAAGCTGTTTTAGAACAGAGGAAGTATGTATTTTTAGTGATTCAAGTTCAACAGTAGATATTACTCAACATGCAAATCTGTAATTACTACTCCTCATTCTAAAGTAAAAGTTCTACTTTTTTTTTTATAGGCCAAAGAGTAAGAGTTGCATTCTCAATATGTTTGTATAATTACACATGTATTGGGAATAGGACTAGGTGGTAGTAATCTTGAATGAAAATAGGATGTGGTGGTGGTGTATATACCCCATCCGTCGATTTGGAATCACGAAATTTTGGGGTATAGAGCATGCCCAACAGTATAAATGACTAAGTCGATCGCCTAGTGTCTTCAAAAAATGAGTAATTTTTTGGACCTCAAATTTTCCTTAGATATATGTTTAATTGCCCAAGCTAAGCCACAATGATCATTTAAAACTAGACGGTTATATGGGCTAACTATGATATCGATTGAGAATGATATAGTTGATAAATTTGATTATTCAGCTTTGATTCATGAGTTTGCTTCTAATGTGCTAGGAGAAAAGTGTTTTTATAGTATGTTGTGAAAGTACTCCGTACATCTTATTTTATTTACAGTGCAAATTTTTACATGCTAATTTTGTATTATTGTGCTCCGTTAATCACATACTTAGAATTAAGGGTCCCGGTCAAAAAATTGACCTTGAGCCCCGAATACAACGGGATTGGCCATGTTGGGGGACATCAGTTTCTTTCTTAAATATTAAAAGACATGTTTTTAAAACTGTTTCTAAAATATTCTCCAAATGCTAATAATTAGAAAAAAAATAGATTTTTTGTAATTTAAGGAGAAACTAGTTTCTTCCAAAGCATACTGAATGAGATTTACTTGTCATATTCGCATCAAATAAGACACTATTTTTTATCCCGCTAATAATAGTTATCCACCATCATACTTACTAACATTTTAAAATAATATACCCCCTCCGTTCCTGGTAAGTTGCAACAATTTGCCATTTTGGGCATTCCACTTATGTTGCAACAATGCCAAATAAGGAAACTCTTTATTATTTTTATAATCCTCCACTCATTCTCTCTCTTCCTCCCAACCACTCATTATTCTCATTTCTTAATTTTTGTGCTTCCCCTTCTATGTTGCAGCTTACCGGGAACGGAGGGAGTAATTTTTTTGAACTTTTTCCAGTTTTTTTTTTTTTTTTTTTTTTTTTGTAACTTGAGTAAGGAGCAATGATTGGGGAACAACATAAGGTTACAAAATCTTGCACACAAAATGAGGTGACGGTACATTATTGGTTGCATCGATAATTAACCTGTCACACTCTTATTAAAAACACCAATAAAATTATTACATGCTCCCTCCGTCCCAGCTCACTTGAGACTTTCTGACCAAAATTAGTCAACTTAAGGTCGGTTTGACCAAGACTTTATAGAAATATTTATGATCCGAATAAAAATTAAAAAAATGTAAAATGATCACCATTAAAAATCCTCTCAATAACAATTTTTTGAATTTTTTTGGAACATAAATATTTCTATAAAGTGTTGGTCAAACCGACCTTAAGTTGACCAATTTTAGTCAAAAAAGTCTCAAGTGAGCTGGGACGGAGGGAGTATAAGATTTTGTGAGCAAAATTTTGTAACATTTTTATGTCTCTAGTATTATTCCTTGAGTAGGGATGGCCAAACGGAACCGGAACCGGACCGGAGAAGCACGGAACCGGAGCAAACCGGCGAATAAACCGGAACCGAAGTAACCGGAACCGCCATTCATCCGGGCCGGTTACGGTTCACATAAATGGCGAACCGGAACGAAAATCCCTTGTTTTTCAATAATTTTAAAGGGGGGACCGGACCGGAACCGGATTGTGCCAACCGGAACCGGGGTAAGCACGGGCCGGTTCAGGGTCACATATATGCCGAATCGAAACCGGGCCCGAAACCGGTTTTGACCATCCATATCCTTGAGTAAGACGAGCGAGTACATATATGCGCAAATAAATTGCACGAGTGAGATGTTTGTTAAAGAAACTTTCGGCATTGACGTAATGAGTCGCGTCATAAAAATTTCAATTCCCAGGAAATATGATGTGATGAACAAACTCCCCAGAATTTTAATTTAAAAGATACCATCGATTTTTCGAAACTGGTGGAATAATCTTGTCCAAGTAAGTTGTCTAAAACTGATGTCATGGAAATTTAAAGCCATCAATCGGCATTTGAAAAAGAAATTTTAATGTATGAGGATTCGAAGTCAATTTATTCTATGTAGGAGTGTGCTCCCTCCTTCCCAGCCCAAGTGACACTTATTTTTTTTTCGGTTTGTCCCAACACAAGTGACACTACTTAAAATGAAAATATTTTAATATATTTATGTTTAAATCAACCCCACTCATTCCCTCTCTTCATTTTCCACCACACATTTTATTCAACCAACACTACTATTTACATCACCTATTCTCTCTTTTCATTTTCTACCACACACTTACTACCTTTTCTTAATCTCTGTGTCCAAAAAGGTTTTTTTAAAAAAAAAAAAAATTGGGTTTTTTTATTTCATTAATGATAGATAAATTGCCCTTAGGCTACATCAAATGGCCATGATGGCTACAACTAGGCCTATAAATAGACTAATACAAATTCCCTAACGGGATTCAAACTTGAGACCTCCGCATGGGAAGCTAATACCAGATACCGCTTGAGCTAGAGCTCTTTGGTGACACTTCTGCTGGGACGGAGAGAGTATACTATTGGAGGTATTGGCGAAGCCATTTTTTTTTTTAATAGATCAAAATATTATAGACGTTAAATGTTATACAATAAATAAAAATTTAAGTAAAAAGGGGTAAAATTACAATTTAGTGTTTTTTTTTCAAGAATAGAAAGTTAAAATTAAAATTTTCTTATCATTTTAGTGCTAAAAGGTAATTTATTTAATTCTAAAGATAATAAATTGTCAACTTTCAGAAACAAAAGGGTTCGAGCCCCTTGATTACAATGTAGCCTCGCAACTGATTGGAGGGTTACCTATGCATCTCATGTGACTGTATAATAGTTGTCATACTGGCCATAAAGTTTAGCACACAATTAACATTTAACCTTCCCACTTTTTTTTGCAATAAAATTTCATGAAAATATGATTTTTATAGCGCATAATTATTTAAAAGTAACATGATTTGCATGTTATAATAAAATTAGCTACATTTTATTTGTACTTATGGGCCGTCAATCGAATTATAAATATCGAACATTTATTAAGGAGTATAACATTTTCTCCGGTTCCGAACGTTAATTTATTTTGATTTTTTAAAACCATACGTCAATTTTGACCATACATTGATAGCAATTAAGTGATCACAATGGAGTTATAAAAATTGTTATTGGTAAATCACTTAACGACTGGACTCTTGTGAGTGAGGCCGTTTCACGGTGTAAGACGGCTCACAGCCGAGCCGCCAGAAGCTAGCCACCAAGCCGAAGCATTTTTTTTTCCTAGCCATCCAACTTCCCCCCCCCCCCACCATTTTTTTCACGCCAACAAATGCTACACTTTTTATAAAAGAATGTAACACTTTTGTTTTCAAATGTAACATATTTTTTTTCCAGAAGTGTAACTATAATTTTGCAGAAATGGTTTAAGGATAACATAAGATTGACAATAAAAATAATGGTACATTTTATAATAAATGAATGTAATTTTTTTTCTCCATTGTAACAGTTTTGTAAAAAAAAATATAACATTTTTGAGAATAAAAACGGTTACATTCATTTGTGCAAAGTTTTTATTTGTAAAACACTTACTCCCTCAGTCCCAGAGTAAGAGTCCTACTTCCATTTTGGTACGTCCCAGAGTAAGAGTCCTATTTCTTAAATGGCAAAGAATCTTTACTATTCACCCCACTCATTCTCTCTCCTATTTTACATTTATACTCACAATACCAATCAATTCATTATTCTCTCCCACTCATTCTCTCTCATACTTTAGTTTTACACTCACAACATTTACATCACTTCCAATATTTATTAATAAGCGTGCAAATGAGGGGTAGGACTCTTACTCCGGGACAGAGGGAGTAATTATTTATCAATCACAAAAAAGGCTGAATGTAACAATTGAAATTTCACTAAATAAAACTGTTACATTCATTTATATACTCCCTCCGTCCCAGACTAAGGTTCTAACTTTCCTTTTTGGTTTGTCCCACACTAAGGTTCTTAGTTGCTTTATCACCTAAAATGGACAATAGGACCCACTGTCATTCTCACAACAAAAACTTTCTACCCACTTTCTCTCTCCTACTTTTTCCTACTTCACTTTTCATACTCACAACATTTATTTTTTCTTAATCTCCGTGTAAAGTCAAACTAAGAACCTTAGTCGGGACGGAGGGAGTAGAAAATTATAATCATATATGCCAAGGTTCTAAAAAACGCTAGGCGTTCGCTAGGCATCGCAGGGGCGCCTAGCGCCTAGGCGGGATCTAGGCGGGGCCGAGAATTCAGAAATAACTGTAATATCCTAGACGGGACCTAGGCGTTTCATAAACGCCTAGCGCCTAGGCAGCCTAGACGGGGTCTTTTAGAACATATATTATATGTACTCGGTTACACTTCAATTGTTACTTTTTCTAGCCACAAAAACTATCAAACTATTTATATATTTTTGCAAAACTGCTGTTACATTTGACAGTAAAAGTGTTACTTATTGAAAATGAAACTGTTACTTTTATCACAAAAGAGTGTTACATCTCAGGAGACGAGCAACTCAAATTTTTTTTTTGTGTTAAAAATATGTTTTTTTAAAAAAAAAAAATTCAAATTATATCATGAATTATCTAGTTTGATTTGTCTCGTCGGCGAACACAACGGTATTTTTAGATTTTTTTTTCCCGATTTCAAAATCGCAAGATATTGCATTTTTTTTAAATCATTGGAGGTTATTTTTTTCAAGGTGCGCCACGTGTCGCGATATGGGAATGAAGACGAGGCTGGTGGGCGGGTAGGCGGGGCGGGTTGACGGGTTCGACCCATCGATGATTCGTCTCACCATGTGAGATGGTCTCACATGAGTCTTTGTCATCACTTAATGATTTATCAATAAAAAATCAAAATGAGATCAACTTTCTCCCGCGAACAACAGATGAGACGAGGGAGTACAATTTTAATCTCTCATAGTCTCATTACACCGAAAATCAAGAGTCACACACGCCCCATTTCCCTATATATAACCTCAAAAGACATCAACAACCTGACCTGAGTAGCAAATGACCTAAAATAGAAACTATGATGAACCATTACCAAATCCAAGGCCTTTTCCCCCACCAATGTGGTGCCACCATAGTCCAAACCATCCACGCACCCCTCCCTCTAGTCTGGTCAATCCTCCGCCGCTTTGACCACCCACAATCCTACATGATCTTTGTCAAATCATGCACCCTCCGCTCCGGAGGCGGCAACACAGTCGGAACCATCCGTGAAATGGAAGCCGTCTCCGGCTTACCCCTAGCCAGAAGCATCGAGCGGCTAGAAAAGCTCGACGATGATTTACACGTCATGGTTTATAGCATAATTGGGGGAGATCATAGGTTGGTTAACTATAAATCCACCACCACGTTGCATGAGGTGCCGGCGGTGGAGGGGAAGAAGAAGACGGTGGTGATTGAATCATATGTGGTGGATGTGCCGGTGGGGAATAGTGAAGAGGAGACTTGTACTTTTGTGAGTACGATTTTGGGGAGTAATTTGAAGTCTTTGGCTAAGATTTGTGAGAAGATTGTTGACATATGATTCTGATTGTGAATTTTGATCAGGTTAATTGTTGATGATGGATTATTAATGTAACGAGAGTTTTTGGGATTTTTCTTTCTTTGCCATCATTTATAGTTTTGAATAATGATTTGAACAAAATGTATATCCTTCTCGGATTGTTTTGCATGTTTAGTCAAACCTTAATTATCTATTTGGAAGGCCAAAATATGTTTAACTCCTCAAAGTATACGCTCATTCCCACTTTGCACCTTTGCGTCATTTTTTTCTAAAGATAGCACCTCCATTAACCACGAGTCACATTTTGCAACCCCAACACCGAACAACGCTAGAAACTTAACGGAAATTGATTATGTGCATGTCATGTGAAAGGTATATCAGTCTTTTGACTCAAAAGAGAAGGACTTTTATGCCATTTAGAACATGGGTCAGAACCACGTGTTAGAACCATGCTTATAATGGATGGACCTTATTAATATGAAGAATTACATACCTGTCATTACTCTAAATTCCATTTTTTTCAGACCAATTTGACTAATGGATATTCAATATTCATGCTTCATTTGAAGGGTAGATACATAACTAGAATTCAACCACCAAAAATTGTGGAAGAACAATTGCCAACAAGCTAGAACAAAAATAAAATCATGTAACCCCAAAGGACAAGAAACCCAAATGACCAAAATACCCTTTGGTGTTATCAAATCAAACATAACTACGGTATCTCAAAAAAATCACCCATAAAAAAAAAATCAATTGATATTTTGCCAAATTATTTCAGCCTTAGAAAGTGACCAGTAGGCCAATTCTATTTAAAGCCCTGTACAGAAAACAAATGTCCAATAAGATATGACAATAATGAACACCAGAAATTCCCAATTCATCACTCTACTTCTCTTGTTCTTAGCTTCCTCCATATACCTCATTTCAAGTCTCCCTAGTGATGAATTCTCAATACTAAATCAACCCGAAAACGAGTTGTTATTAGAGGAGAGAGTATTTGATCTCTTCAAGCAATGGAAAGAGAGGCACGGGAAAGCATACGAACACAAACAAGAGGAAGACAAGAGGTACGAGAATTTTCGGAACAATTTAAAGTATGTTATGGAGAAAAACTCGAAGAGGAAGTCGAATAGCGAGCATGTTGTCGGGTTGAATAGATTTGCTGACATGAGTAATGAGGAGTTTAAGGAAGTTTACATGTCAAAGGTAATCAAGAAGAAGCCAATATTGAATGAGAAGAAGGGTAATAAGGAGATGATGTTGAGGTCTTGTGATGCTCCTTCCTCTTTGGATTGGAGGGAGAAAGGAATTGTGACTGGTATTAAGGACCAAGGGCAGTGTGGTAAGTTTCCTTGTTTTGTGAGCTACCTTTATTTTTTATTTATGAAATAACTATCCAACTTAATCTTAATTTTTAAGCAAGCCTTGTTGCATCATTAAATCATGGATATAAAGTCTTTTTAATAGTATTTGTTACGAAAATACTCCCTCTGTCCCATAAAAAAGATATTCTTTCTTTTTTCGTTGTTATTATGAATGAACTTTGAGCAATAATTTAGGACCAAGTGTAGTGTCGTAAGTTTCCTTGGTCCTTAATACAAGAACTCGTAATAACAAGGAAACTTACCACACTGCCCTCTGTCCTTAATACCAGTTAAGGCATTTACGCCTTCGATGGCTCCAGTGTGGTAAATTTCCTTGGTCCTTAATAACAAGGAAACTATCCAACATCTCACTAGTTCTTGTATCAACAAGAAGTTTGAAATTTTCATTAGGATAACTAAAAGTAGGCTAAATTATTGCTCAAAGTTTATTCGTAATAACAACGAAAAAAGAGGGACTATCTTTCGGGGATAGAGGGAGTATAATCAAAGTTCACTCATGTAGTACTCAAAAATATTTTTTTAGAATTTCAGTATGATATCTAATTCCTTATAAAAATTTGATCAACATTCAATCAAGTTGACTTGGGAAGTCTAACTATGACATTTATTTTCGAGCGGATAGAGAGCTATTTTGTGGTAATACACTTGCATTTTAGCTCAATCCTACTATAGTTCACATCTTATAGTAGTTTCTCTAGCTCCATCATTACAAACATACCAACTTCTGCTAATATTTCATAATCCATCAGTTTTTAAGTATGATTTATGTGTAATAAACAGGAAGTTGTTGGTCATTCTCTGTAACCGGAGCCATCGAAGGCGTAAATGCCTTAGCTACCGGAGACCTCATTAGCCTCTCTGAACAAGAACTAGTGAGTTGCGATACATCAAATGAAGGTTGCAATGGTGGATATATGGACTCTGCTTTCGAGTGGGTTATAAACAATGGCGGCATTGATACAGAAGCAGATTACCCGTATACAGGCCTAGATGATACTTGTAAGATATCCAAGGTACAAATAACCTGTTTAACTTGGCTAATTTTTCGATATATAATTTGATTATTTTTATTTTAAATCTAATCAAATTGTGGTCTTTTGCTAGAAAAATACCAAAGCTGTGACAATTGATAGTTATACTGAAATACCAGAAGAAGAAGGTGCATTGCTATGTGCTGTTGTTAAGCAACCCGTTAGTGTTGGAATACAAGGCTCTACAACTGATTTTCAACTATATACAGGGGTAATAAAGTCTTTTCCTTTTTTTCTTTAATTATGTAATTCCTACTTTATTTGTATAAATTTGTTAAAGTTTCCACTTTTGGAGATTGAAGTTTTGGTTACAAGTATGTGAGAAGGGTAATCCCCCAACCAGTTTTTTTGAACCTGTTCATCTGACCAGTTTTTCAACTAGACCAAAAAAATTGACATAATCGTTTAAATGCATAGGGGATCTACAACGGAGAGTGCTCGGCCAATCCAGATTACATAGACCACGCTGTTCTGATCGTTGGTTATGGTTCTCAAGGTGGTGACGACTACTGGATAGTGAAAAACTCGTGGGGAAAATCATGGGGAATCGACGGATACATTTACATAAAAAGAAATACAAACAAAAAATACGGTGTTTGTGGAATCAATGCCATGGCTTCTTACCCGACCATAGAATCTTCTTCATCTGCACCTCCTCCTCCTTATCCATCTCCCATTTCCCCACCACCACCATCACTGCCACCTCCTCCTCCATCACCGCCCAATCAATGCTCGCCCTACACTACTTGTCCGGCAGATGAGACGTGTTGTTGCTTGTTTGAGTTCTTTGACTACTGCTTTCACTATGGTTGTTGTCAGTATACAAATGGTGTGTGTTGTTCTGGGACTCGTTATTGTTGCCCTGGCGATTACCCTGTTTGCGATGAGTTAGAAGGACTCTGCTACAAGGTACGTGTAATCTCTACTCTAACCGAATAATTAGTGACTTATGCAATGTTTACAACAGACGAAATTACAAATAATGCAACACGCTTATTTTTGTTAGTATTATGATTTTACTTACTGTGCAAAAAATTTAACGCTACTGACGTGTTACGGCGCAAAAAATTTAATGAGACTGACGTGTCACTGCCACATCATTGTCGCATCAGCAATAAGTCAATCATGGTGCTGACATGGTAGTGTCATGTCAGCATCCCGTTAGTTGTTTTACGCCATAAGTGAAAAAAAGAAGTACGTTACACATTGTTTGATTGCTCTACTTTAACTATAATTGTTGCGACTTTAGCTCGAGATTTTTCGTTTGTGGCATTATTTTGTTAAATATATATAGGGTGAAGG
This sequence comes from Campanula takesimana, assembly GCA_026119855.1. Lineage (NCBI taxonomy): Eukaryota > Viridiplantae > Streptophyta > Magnoliopsida > Asterales > Campanulaceae > Campanula > Campanula takesimana. Next base: position 1,032,053 of record JAOWBW010000372.1, read on the forward strand.
AGATAAACTTGGAGTAGCGGCAAAGAAGCAGAAAACGGCGAATTACAAGCTGCCATGGAACGAAGGGACGAAGAAGATGGAAGAATCAGAGAAGGAAGATCATCAACTACTCCAGTGGAAGAGGGGCGATCTTGCAGCAATGCGCTAAAAAAGAAGCCACAATTTAGGGTGTCATTTAAGTATTGTTCAAGTCTGAAGACTGAAATGTGCATTTCAACTTGTCATTACAATTATGTAGGCATTTGAAAGGAATATTATACTCTTATTTAGAAAGTGTTTTTCTGTCTAAATATAATAAAACTCTGGTAGATACTTGAAATTGGTATGATTTTTAGAAAGTGTTTTTCTGTCTAAATATACTTCAGGCTCGTTTGTCACAGGATTGCTGATGGCTGATAGTTTATATAGCTGATTGACTTATAGCTGATAAACTGAATACTGTTTGTTTTGGCTGTTTTGAAGCAACTTATGATGATTATAGGCTAATTGTATTTGTTTGTTAAAAAAAACTTAAAAAATTTGAATTATGATAAAAATACCTAAATGCCCCTACTGTAAAAATTGACCCATATACATGTTGATCGACCGTTAATCATATAAATTATGCTTGTTGAACTAAAATATAGACTTATACATTTATCAAAATAATTAAGTCAATTCAATCAAATGTTAATTAGTTTTCCTTTTGTATTTCAAGTAAAGTATATGAATTCATAATATATTTTTTAAATATAAAATAGATGCACCTACTAAAAAATAAGACAATCTAAACTAAAATCACATTATTGTTTAAAATTATAGAATTTCATCTACATATTAAGAACACAACAATCTTGCAAAAAAAAAAAAAAAAAAAAAACTTAAATAACAACTCCGTTCCAAAATAAATAATTTTTATTAAAAAATTGAATGACTCTTTTGTCTCAAAATGTGTCCTTAACACACAAATAAAATAAGTGAATACTTTAAAGAAATGAAAAATATAAATTAAAGAAGTCAAAAGAATATTTTTTACAATACTATGCCAAAGAAAAAAATAGTTGGACAAATGCTAAATTTTTACTTAGCCGAGGAGTTTTCTACCAAAATGTGGGTCTTTGATGAATCTTATAAGTAGTTAATACAATCACATATATTTTCCTAAAAAATTAAAACTACCAAAAATAATATATGGAAAGGGTGGGTAGTTTAGGGATAAAAATTTTTAATTAAGAGGGAATATATATGTGTTTCCATATATGTGAATAAAGCAACATTTTTGGGGCTTTTTAGCTTTCACTTATTGATGCAATAGATGGGTTGTACTTCACTTATTGGATTTTGGCTTTTAAGTCAAAACAAACACTACAATTATTGCTTATTTTAAGCCAAAAGCCATAAGTCACTGAAAATAAGTGAAAACAAACGAGCACTTCCTCTGTGTCAAAAAATAAAATAAAAAATAAACTGAAAAATCAATAAAAAAAATTAGGTCTTGATTATTTTTGGTTTGTTTCAGAGGGTCTATTTTTCTTACAAAATAGTATACTCTCCATCCCGAAAATAATGTTCTTTTATTTATGAACTTTTTGAGCAATACTTTTATCTAATTCAATTATTTTAATAAAAAATAAAATAAATTAATGATAATAGTTATAATAGAATATCAATAATAAATTATAAATTTATATTAGGATAGTTAAAGTAACTTTATAGTCTTAGTTAAAGTTTGTTCAAACAAAAAAGAAAATTATCAATATTATCAATAAATGGAGGGCTGAAGCCCAATAGATAAAAGGCTATGTCCAAGGCATAATTATGTCCATCTCAATTGGGAGTAAGAATGGGCTAGCCATCTTCTGCATTAAATAGGCCTACCAAGATAGTTTATGAATCCAAACACTCATTCCCTCAACATTAGGTGTATTTTTATTTATTTTGTTTTTTGGGTAGGAAATGAGGATCATTCTGATACAATGGGTATCAAAACCAAAATTTGATATTCATGTATGGTCCTTGTATCTCCAACAACAAATAATATATTAAAAATATTAATAATTTTTTTAACTATAAAAAATAATTTGATACTAAAATTTGCTACATATGATTGGAGATATTTTTTTTGATACCCATGGAACAAGGACTACCATTGGAGTTGCCCTAACGAGTGGGTGTTAAGTGAGCATAATATTGTGAACTTGCTATCATATGTCTTCATTTTGGTGAGCTAAACTATGTCACAAAACAACAAGTCATGTTCATTTATATATGTTTCAAAAAATAACAATAGTTTTAGTGCATTTTATGAATTAGCATTAGTAAATGTTCATTCTTAAGAAGAAGCATGTAATGTACAATTCGACAATTTATATACTATTTCTTTTTGTTTCAAAATAAATGTTTAAAAAAGATTTTAACATATTTGCTATTGATTAATAGTAAATTTGTTTATTTTTTCTTCATGTTTAAGTTAAGGCAGACGTAGTACAATTGACACAGATTGCGCAATATTTAAACTCGGGTTAATTTCTCTGCCTACGTCTAAAAATTTGGTTGAATATCAGTGTTTCCATTTTCAGTTATAACTAAAAAAAGAAAAAAAAAATCTAATAAAATTGATCTTTAGTTGGGTAGACCCAAAGTTGAATATAGAAAGAGTTTTAGGTAGCATGAGGGTAAAGAAAAGCACTTATAATACCCATGGAACAAGGTCTTTAAACTACTTTTGTGTCTAGAAATCAGCTGATTTTACATGATGAAGTCAAAAAAGGGTGGGGGAACATATGCAAATCTAAAGACAAATATACTTGGCATTGTTGTGTCTGTGTACTTTTAATTGGATCTATAAAATCTCAACCAACCCCTACCTCCTTGGCTTCACCATGAAAGTATTCAAGGCATAATAACTAACCCAAACCTTCCAAGCTACAACTATCATGACTCATGACTCATGACTCGTGAGTGTCCGTCCACTTTTCCTTTTTTTTTTTTTAATCTGTCTCAGGGTAAGTGTTTACTTTTTAAAATGATAATTTTTTTTTAATATTTATCTCATTCATTCATTCTCTTTCTTACTTTATTTTTAAACTCACAACACTAATCAACTTATTATTGCTATTGCCTACCCCACATTTTCTCTCATACCTCATTTTTCATACTCACAACACTTATATCACATCACTTCTATCATTTTTTAATCCTGTACAAAATAAGTGGATATTTACTCTGAAACGGAAAGATTACTATTCAAAGTGTACAAGTCTATTTTCAATTGGACAAAATTTGAAAAGGACATTCCAAACCTAATGTAATGTTTAGAGAGAGAGAGAGCACATGCACATGATAAGTTAGGACTTATCGTGTCCTTTCAATTCTTAAAATTCAAGGCTCACATCAGTCCAACTTTATTTATAGAACAAGGCTAGGGGTACAAAAAGATTTAGAGAAGGTCTCTGGTGCGACGGTCGCATGGGGTGCGACGCCGACCATAACTTTTTTTTTTTTTGCCCCCACAACCTTTTTTCCTCCCACCAAAAGTAACACTTCTTATAATGAAATGTAACACTTTTGTTTTTCAAATGTAACACTTTTTTTTCTTTCAAAAATGTACCACAATTTTGATGCAATAGATTAAAGATAACATAAAAATTAACGACTAAATTAATGTAACACTTTTTATAAAGGAATGTAACATTCTTTTTTCAAATGTAACACTTTTTTTTCAAAATGTACCACCCATACTTTTTTTCCTCCCAACAAAAGTAACACTTATTATAACAAAATGTAACACTTTTTTATTCAAAATGTAACACTTTTTTTTAAAAAAAATATACCACAATTTTGCTACAATAGATAAAGATAACATAAAGATTGACAACTAAATTAATGTAACACTTTTTATAAGGGAATGTAACACTCATTTTTTCAAATGTAACATTTTTTTTCTCCGAAAATAACATAGGATTGACAACTAAACTAATGTTACATTTTATAAAAAAATGAATGTAACATTTTTTTCTTCAATTGTAACAGTTTATATTCCTTAATGTAACATTATATATGAAATGTAACATTTTTTTATTGAGAAAGTAACAATTGAAATGCAAACAAATTTTATTTTTTTGTAAAATTGATGTTACATTTGACAGTAGAAAAAGTGTTACTTTTTGAAGATGAAAGTGTTACTTTTATCAGAACAGAGTGTTACATTTCAGCTGGCAAGCACCTCAAACTTTTTTATGTGTAAAAAAATGTTAAAAAAAAAATAAATCAAACCATATCATGACCTATGTAGTTTTATTCGTCTCGTCGAGACGAACACAACGGTATTTTTAAATATTTTTTTTGACTTATAAATCTCAAGATATAGCATTTTAAAGATTTTTTTTTTAACACACGTGGAAAATGGCGCGTCCGTCTCACGCGCCCGTCGTACGGCGTGAGACGGCCGCAAACGAGAATTTGCCAAAGATTTAACAAAATTAAGGATACAAAATGAGGTGACGATATTTTATTGGTTGCATCGATAGTGGACCGACACACTCTAATTAAAAACACCAAAACAAGGTCCAACATTATTTCTTTCTCTTTTCCCCCTCTTTATTACTGTAGTACGTACTTTCGTCCATAGCCAGTTAAATACAGGACCGTTATAAAACGTTGAAAATAACATACGAGTTTAATACAAAATACTTTTTAAAATTACGTTAAAAAGTACAACATAAATATACCAAAACTGTAAAAATACTTCTAAACTAAGTACGAGAATAGTACGAAGATAAATGAAATATAGGGATGTAAAAGTACACTATATTTTGTGTAGATAAATTAATATTTTTATTAAATTTTAGTGTTGAATACATTAATATATTCACATATACACAAAATATTTATTAATTTTAAATTTTAACATATATTTCTTAAATATTAATATTATAAATTAAATATCATTATATAATTAATTTTTAAAATATAAATATTTTAAATTAAATATTTAAAATGATAATTGTTTAAATTTTTTTGTATAAGGTGAGTTTAATACGGGAGTAGTACTATACGGTTTGACTTAAAAATAAGAGTACTTTTAGTTAAGTTTAGTTGATGTACGGAAAATGAAAGTTTTTTTTCTTCTTTTTTTACAAATATTTGTATGTACGTGTATTATATGCGTATTATACAGAAAAACAACTAACTATGCTTTTGTCTAGTACTCTACTGTCCTAAAATAAATTTACTATTTTGGACAAGATTTTTAGAAAAGTAAACTTATTGTTAAAAAAGGAAAAAAAAAAAAAGAGAGAGAAAGAGAGAGAGAGAGAGAGAGAGAGAGTCGGTTAGTGTTAGACGTTAAATAGAGAAAATGACTTGCAAGTCTTGGACGAGCAATGAGTAGGGGTGTAAATGGTTCGGTTTTGGTTCGGTCTCGGTTATTTTAGAGACCAAACTACCAGTCATCGGTTTGGGAAAATTTCAGATCGAACCGAACCACGAAAAAGTTCAAACCGAACCAAACGAAACCACCGTGATTTGGTTCGGTTTGGTTCAGATCGCGGTTCAATGATGTGGTTCAGACTGCGGTTTAGACCGTGATTCAGACTGTGGTCTAGAGCGTGATTCAGACCGTGGTTCAAACCACCATTCAGACCGATGTTCAAATGACGATTCAAATCATGGTTTAGACTTTGTCGAAAAGAGAAAATATGGAGGAAGAAGAATATTTAACGAATAAAGAATTTGAATGAAGTGAACACACATCAGAATTTTGTTAATTATGTGCCTTAACAAATATAACACTTGATGAAATGAATATTGAATAAGATGCAAAATGAGATTTAAGAATGGTTTAATGTAATGTAGTATTTTTTTAATATTTCAAAGGTGGATGTTACTTAACATACAAAAATATGACTAATATATGTGGTCTGATAGTTTGGTCTGATGGTTCGGTCTGGCGGTTCGGTCTGGTTTGGTTCGGTTCGGTTTGGTTTGGTCTGAAGGGGTCAGACCACAAACTAAACCGAACCACGCGGTTTACCAATTTTTGAGACTGAACCGAACCATTCGTGCTTAAAAACCGAACTAGACCATATGGTTTGGTTCGGTTCGGTCCCAAACCACGGTCTGGACCGAACCACTGACACCAGTAATGAGTAATTGGGATGGGCACATGGTTAGGGTGGGGGATAAGGCACTAAGGCCAAAAGATATGAGATGGGATGATTACATGCATCAACTCACTAAATTCTAAATAAAGTAGGGTAACACTATAACATGATCAAAGATATGGACATCCATTTTGGATCGCATTGCAACATTACTCCCTCATTCTTACAGTTAATTTACCATTTTTTTTTTTAATTTTTTAATGATGTCCACGCCATAAGGATAAGAGGAGGGCCCCTAGCACTCACCGAGAGTGAGGCTTGACTTTACCACTAGGCCACTCTTTTGGAGACAATTTATCAATACCTTTGAAAAGTAGTTTTATGTATTTGTATATTATAAGTACAATAATGAAATTTTACTAATACTCTATCTTAATTTTGAAATGCGACATTTACGAATAAAAATAGACATAACATTTTATTGTCCAACTGCATAGACTCATTAAACAAACCATTATAGGGTGTAAAAGTTGAATGGTAGTTGAATTATTAGGTGGAAGAGAGAAGATGATGTAGAGTGATAAAGTGGATGTTGAAACCATTGTTGATAGTCTTATGTTTAATCACTGTGGAGTAGATTTAACAAAGATTTGGTTTTATTGATTGATTGAGATTAGTCATTAATGGCAGACAAACCATAGTCTTTTTAGCGCCCAAAAAAAGACAATCTGATTTTTATGCTCACATGGTAGTATGACTTGCGACACACATGCTCTAGTCATTTTCTTTAGTACAGTATTCATTTCTACGTTGACTCTAATCATATGTATCCTACATTTCTGCTCATTAGATTTTGACTTTTGTTTTTCTTGTTGTTGCACTTGTGATCTTAGGCTCTGATATCAATATGAAATGTAAAAAAATTGCATTTCAATTTTGATTATAAAATTATGACTATTGAAACATCATATTTTAATGTATGAATAACTTTCCAACTCTTAACCTTTATATAGGCTTTTAATTTCCCCAAATTTATTGATTCATCCAGCTTATAGGCTCAACCATTGGCATGACATTGATAGAACTTGTTTGGAGTGCTCGAAATAAGCTACTTTTTTAAAGGTGTGTGTAAGAAATATGCAGCTAGGACTGTTCTGAAAAACAACCACTTGACAGTACAGTTGATCTCACAAGTGTCAAGTCAATTGTCGTGTCAACTGGCTACGAACAGAGTAAATAAATATTGCAGCGGAATAAAATCAAACTCAGAATAAACACTTCAGCAAGAAATTCCTTGCTGGAAAACTTTCATTAATCAAAAAAGTCTTGCAGAATACAAGACAATGAAAGAAACAAAAACAATTAAAAGATCAAAACATATTCTATCTTGAATAGACTAAAACATAAAAATACTTGAACTCTTAATGAATAAGAACTTCAAGAACAATGAGAACTCTCTCTGAATAATTCTGTAAAAGCGTGTGATGGACTGATTGAGATCGCCATATATATAAGACCTATTGATAGCTATTTTCGTGGATATCTTCATTAATCATCCCATCTCCTTTTTTAAATAGAGTCCTTCCTTTTCTACAATACAAAGACACACAACTTACCAAAGATAAACATTAGTAGGTTAGTGAAATAAATCTTAACTAAAATAAATAATCCTAATATAAACTATTCCTAAATAATTACAACTAATTCCTAAATTAAATAAACTTTAAACTAATTATATACAATAATTATTATCAGAATCACAAAGATACATAAAAATAAGTAAATGAGTATTTCATACTCTTTCAATCTCCCCCTATCTTTGTGGTTCTGATCAAAACATTCAAAACAATAATCTCTCCCCCTGAATTAGTACATTGGATTCTACTCCTCCTAAATACATCTTTAGAACACATTTTTCTCCCCCTGAATATGAAAACCACAATATGAAAACCACATCTTTCTCCCCCTTTTTGAGAAGAACCATCAAACACAAAGAAAGAAAATTTTGAATATCTTCCACTCCCCCTAAATTTGAATCTCCCCAACAAAAATACCTCTAAGAGCATCGTTAGCACAAGAAAACTCAAACCTTAATCTTCACCCATTGAACTTTATTTCATCTTCATTCATGATATAAGAAACTCGAGCTTGCTCCCCCTTAATTGGACACCACAATCTCTCCCCCTGCATTAGAAACTCCCCCTAAATGGATTATATCTCTCTTGATGATCATCTTCTGCATCTCGATTGACGATCATCTCCTCCATTGATTGACTATTTTCCTATTCTCCCCCTTTTCTTTAGATATTTTCAAAACAAAATGTTCGCACATTATGAAAATATCTTAAGAAACCCCTTTATATATTATGATCAAAGCTTCAGCTTCATAGGATCAGAGGCAGAGGAAAAAGTGGAAGAAGACAATACTTACAGAATTTTTCGGAGAAGAAAAGACAAATTGCATAGTTGTGCAACCAGTTGAGTGCAGAGATGTGCACACAACTTCCATAACAACAGCATAGACAACTGCATGGATGACACTTTCACAAAAAGAATGAAATTTTAGGGATGAAATTGTTGCTGATTATGGCTGAGGAGAAGTTCACTTTGTCTAGGAAACATACACAGTGAAGGTGACCAAACCTTTTGGAGGATCAAATTGGCCAAAGAACATGAATTCAAATACCAAAATTTTATCCGGATTTTGTGGCTCATTGCAATACCATAGAAAATCATTTCCACTTGAGCCCCAAAGATTGTATTGTTCAGATTTCTTTTGCATATAAACCTGGGCACACACTCATTAAATATATTGTTAACCAAGAAATGATTAGCCCACAATTTGATGAAAATAATAATCAACAAAATGAAATTTCCACGAGGCCAAAGAAATCCTAATTTTGAGTTATGTCTAACAAGCACACATAGTAGAGATTAATCTCAATTAGGTGTGACATAGTATGGTCAACATATCCAATGGCCCCGTTTTAACACACAGGAATTCAATGAGATGTCCTTCAATCATGTAGCCTCTAGAACACTTCCTTTTGAGGCATTGAATCAGTTACGGGGAGGAGCTTTTCACTCTCACAATACAGTGTCACCATACTTTTTTCCTCAAGTGATTTATTTTTGTACAACGTCGGCATTTAGCCTAAATGAGTAGTGACTTTGTTGGGTATGCTTATTATTAACCACTCCTATTACCTAGATTTGATTGATCCCATAACCTAATTTTATCTTTTGTGGACTTAGGATATATTGTAATAAGTGTTAAACTTCATTTTTAGAATAGTCCACTTTATAGTATAGGCTTTAGATTGATAGGCTGAAAATTTTCTAAGTCTGGAATTTTAATGGTCAAGACCTTGACCGTGAATTCACTTGACCGTGAATCACTTGACCGGAAGTCAGTGACCGTGAGCTTTATGGCATATCTTGACAGGTCACATTTGACTCCTCGACCGCAGATGCCCTAAGGCATATTGACCGCAAGAGTCTCGACCGCAAGTCTCGACCGCAGGAGCAGAAGTTCAAGAACCCAAGTTTGTTCAAACTTAACCATGGTCAAACTATGGTTAGTTTAGAACGTTGCAGAACTTGGATCCCAAGTAATTCAAATTTGAATTCATCTAAGTGGGACCACCTCTTATCTGCAAAAAGGACAAACTCAGATTGAGCTCCAATCAGAATTCAACAGCTCATTGTCCTTCAACTTGGAGCCCAAGTAAATCCAACAGCTATTTTCTCATTCAAGGCTATAAATAGCCCTTAAGTTCTTCATTGAAAAAAAGCTGAGATTCAAAAAAGAGAAATTGCTGTTGAAATACTTGGTGATTGAAGATCATACTTAAGATTTCCAGAATCTTTTGAATCTTCAAAGAACTCACCTTCAAACCTTCAAAGATCTCCAGCAACATTCAAGTCATCTCAAGCCTTGTAACACATAAGATTCTTTAGGCTCTAAATCATATAGATTTCAAAGAGCTTCAGATTCTTTCACACACACTCACCCCAATTGATAAATCACTTAGATTGAATCAAAAGGGATACACTGGTCTAAGTCTAGGATTTGTTCTTCATAGAAAGTAGGTGTTGATTCAATACTTCATCTCTGTAATCTGTACACTCAAGAATCAATATATACCTCCATTCAAAATCCAAGACTGACCATCTTGGTAAAGGACGTAGATCTTTTTAACAGATCGAACCTTTCCAAATACTTGTGTCATTTTACCTTTCTGCAAATTTACTTTCAAGTATTGTTCATCTTGTTCTTTATTGTTCATATTAACTTTGTTTGTCGTTTAGTGTTTGATCTTACAGATATTCAAACGGATTGTGAATTGCGTTTGTTTGTTCTCCACATTGCCTAAGTTAAAATCTGACTAACTTATCTTTTGCCAAAACTTCCAAGACAACAACTTTCAATCTCAACCTCTTGACCGCAATCTCTTGACCGCACTTCACCCTCGACCGGACTCACTCGACCGCAACCTGGTTGACCGTGAGTGCTGGTATTCCTACTTAGAGATTTTAGTCAAAACCAACCTTTCCCATTTCTAACGAAAACTTCTGCTGTGCATATTACACCTTGACCGCGCGGTTTATTACTTGACCGCAAAACTCAAGATTGTAAGCACTTGGTTGAATTTTGAAAAAGGGTTGAAATTTTAAGTAGGCTATTCACCCCCCCCCCCTCTAGCCTCCTTTCATACCTTGTTGTGTCTTTGGGACCAATAAGTGGTATCAGAGCAAACACCTTTATAAAACTTCTGTTTTTCAAGCTTAACAGCTTGGGTGCCGATTCGAAATGGCAAGTCAGAAAACTATGGCAACGGTTAACTTCACTCACGTTCCAGCGTTCGACGAAGATAATTTTGACGTATGGAAGCACAGCATTCTAACTCAGTTCTACTCCATGGACGAGCAACTTGGTGATTGTCTTACCATTGGACCATACTTCCCAATGAAAGCTAATCCGGATCCAGAAACCAATGGTGCAAATCCGACTATCAAGAAACCAAAAGCTGAATGGACCGATGAAGAGAAAAGACTGGTTGGAATGGATGTGAAAGCAAAAAGCATACTTCTAAGTACCTTGAGTACGTCACAGCGTCGACAGATCATGGAATGTTCTACTGCAAAAGAACTTTGGGATGCAATTGAAGATTACATCGAAGGAGATCAAGCTTGCAAGGAAAGCAAAAAGTTTGCAATTCAAAGAAGATTCAACAACTTTGCTAAGATCCCCGGTGAATCACTAAGAGCCACTTATATCGTTATTGTGAGATCGTGAGTACTTATACAGCACTCGGAAAGAAGCTTACCAAGAAAGAAATCAACGTTAATTTTCTTGCCGCTCTTGGTTCGCAATATCTACACAAAGGAAACACTCTTGAAGATACCAAGCTACTAGATGACATGTCTCTCAGAAGCCTCTATGCCAACCTCAAGGTCTTTGATATCAAGCTTAACAACATTGCTGAAATGGAAGGAAAAACAAAGAGCTTGTCGTTGGTTGCACAAAAGGAAGAAGTGATCGAGGAAGAAGATCCAAAAATCTCCACATCAGATTTACTTGATATGGATGATGATGATTTTGCTATGTTCGTGAAAAGATTCCAAAAGTTCAGAAAGACAGCAAGACCTGGATCAACAAGCAAAGCTCCAACAAGGTTTTCAAGGAGCAGCCCTTCAAAGAAGAAAGAGAACTTCAACTTCTCCAAGAAGAAAGAGGATCTCGTTTGTTTTAATTGCAGGAAACCCGGTCATTTCGCTTCAGAATGCCCAATTCCCAAGTATGAGTATATGAAGAAGAAAAGCAACTTCAATCCAAGATACTCAAAGCAAAAGGGGATGGTTGCTGAAGAGGACTCTACCACAAAAGAGTTAGCTACCTGGATCGAGTCAGATTCTGATGAAAGCGACGAGGATTCTGAAGAAGGTCACATCTGTTTGGTCGTTCAGTCCGATGATGAGGATGATAATAAAAGTCGTCGCTCACCAAATGCAAAACCTAAACGGATAAGTTATACGGCCGATGAACTTGCAGAAAAGGGATTCCTAACTCCGGTTCAAAAAAATGGTGATCTTCTATTTTCAAGATGTGATGTAAGTGCAGCAAAGAAGGCTCTACTAAACCCCAAAGTGAAGGAAGTTCTGTCTACCACACCTCAAGTCAAATTCGACATTTCCCCCGATGAACAAGAAAAGATGTTTGCAAAAGCTGAACAGGTAATTAGTAAATTCTCTGGCATGAAGGAAGCTTTAGCACTTTCAACTGAAGAAATTTCCCAGCTTAAGACGGAGAAATCTCTATTAAGATCTGAACTCACCCTCCTTAAGGAGCAGATCAAGAGTATGACTCCTCTTACTGATCGAAACCGTTTCTTAGAAGAAAAAAATGCTATATTTAAGGTTAAAAACGAAGAATTGGTTGCTGAAATAAATGACCTGAAAAGGATCACAAATGAGTGGACCAATTCTCGTGTCACTATGGAACAAATCTTAGAATCCCAAAAGTCTAGTGGTGATAAGGAAGGCTTGGGATTCCAAACTAGTGACAACTTTAAATGTGCATCTTGTTATGAAAGAGATGAGAAATTTACCCAGCAAACTTTGGAAGAGTCAAAGGCTAAACATCATGTTTCAAAGGGTGTAGGACAAGAACCAAAGAAGAAACTAGTGTTTAATTATGTCTACCCTAAGAAACAAACTGGCAAGGCAAAGTTGAAAGGTATTGCCATGGATGAACCTGCTGCTGCGGCAAGCACCAGCAAGGTTGCTAAGTCTCCCGACCGCATGTACTTACCGCTAGGTCAGTCGACCGCACCTAGGAAGCTGGCGACCGCATCCTGGAAGCCGGCGACCGCAAGTGGCGGCAAGGCAGCAAAGTTCAAGAGGATGAACTTTGTTAAGGAGACCTCATCCATACCAGTAAACAATGTTGTGCTCAAGACTTCAACGAAGTTTGTTAACCCTCAGTTGGGTGGCTTCCACCATTGTTCTGTGTGTGATGGTTATGGTCACAAGGCTGCTGAATGTCTTTTGAGATTCACACCCAATCCCAGAAAGAGTAACCCTCCTTCTGTGAGGCAAGTGTGGGTTGTCAAAAGTTGCTAACCCTTTGGACCCAAAAGAATAAAAAGGGGACCTTGTTCTTAAATGTTTATTTTATAGGTCCTCTGCTTAATGGCTGGACACTTCAAGGATAAATCAAGTTTATGGTATCTCGATAGTGGCTGCTCAAGGCACATGACCGGAGATATCAATTTATTGGAAGATGTCCGTGAAGAAAAAGGGCCATCAGTAACCTTCGGAGACAATAACAAAGGAAAGACTGTAGGATATGGAGTCATTCGTAAAGGAAAAATCACCATCCAAGAAGTCTCTCTAGTTATTGGACTACAACACAATCTTCTCTCAATATCTCAGTTCTGCGACAAAGGATTGCAATGCCACTTCACTTCAAATTTTTGTCTCATCAAAGATGGCATATCCGGCGTCACTTTGCTCAAAGGGATTCGTAAGAAAAATGTTTATGTTGTTGATTTTAATTCATCTTGCATTTCTTCTAATCTCTGTTTTGTAGCAAAGAATGTTATTGAGAATAGTTGGCTGTGGCATAAAAGACTAAGTCACTTAAACTTCAAGTATCTCTCCAAGATTGGTAGAGAAAATCTAGTTCGTGGTCTACCCAAAGTAGCTGATCACCACGATGAGAAGTGCACAGCATGTCAACTAGGCAAACAACCAAAAGCGTCTTTCTCCAGCAAGACGACACCTTCAACTTCTAGATGTTTGCAACTACTACATATGGACCTGTTTGGACCTGTTTCTACCGCAAGTATTGGAGGAAATAGATATTCCTTAGTTGTGGTAGATGACTACTCAAGATATACGTGGGTCGAGATGATGAGCTCCAAAGATGATTGTTATGACATTTTGACCGCACTCTTTAGACAGCTCCAAACACAAAAAGAAGATGACATCGTTAGTGTTCGATCCGACAACGGTACAGAATTCAAGAACAACGGTGTAGCTCAATACTGTGATGATCATGGTATTGACCACAACTTCTCTGCTGCTGGAATTCCACAACAAAATGGTGTTGTGGAAAGGAAGAACAGAACGTTGATAGAGGCTGGAAAGACAATGATTGCTGAAGCAAAGCTACCTCAATACTTTTGGGCTGAAGCCGTCAATACAGCATGCTTCACTCAGAATAGATCCCTCATCAACAAGACCTACAACAAAACTCCTTATGAACTTTGGAGAGGAAGAACCCCCAACATAGCATACTTCAAGATATTTGGATGCAAATGCTTCATACTCTACAACGGTAAAGAACATCGAGGTAAATTTGCTCCTAAGGCCGATGAAGGTATATTTATTGGGTATGCTAAACACTCAAAAGCTTTTCGTGTATTTAATAAAACCACTCTTAAGATAGTTGAATCCGTCCATGTTACTTTTGATGAACATTCTCTCCTTGAGCCACATTTGGCTCCAAATGTTGCTGATGATTTTGTTGAGATAAATGAGACAGGTACAAATCAACCACAAAATCAATCAACTCAAGGAAACCCATCTACCTCAACTGCACCTCCATCTACTTCATTTGAAGCACCAGAAACTACCACATCTGCTGCTACCTCAAATGGAGTTGAAGTTGAAACACCCATCAATGTGGAAGAACCTATCCCTCAAATTACTTATGATTGGGATGGCTCAAATGATGTACCACTAGAAGACTTACAACCACCATCAACTCAACCAGACATACCTCAAGAAGTTCGTGAGGTCAGAAATCACCCAATTCAGAATATCATTGGTGATTTGCATTCTGGAGTTCGAACAAGATCAAACTATGATGCACTTACCGCATTCATATCTCAAGTTGAACCCAAGAAAGTTGATGAAGCACTCCAAGACTCAAGTTGGGTTGTTGCTATGCAAGAAGAGCTCAACCAATTTGAAAGATGCAAAGTTTGGACCTTGGTTCCAAGGCCACAAGATCAAGGAGTGATAGGTACAAAGTGAGTGTTCCAAAACAAGATGGATGAGAATGGAAGCATCACAAGGAACAAAGCCAGGTTGGTTGCACAAGGATATAGACAAGAAGAAGGCATTGATTACGATGAAACATTTGCCCCCGTTGCAAGACTTGAAGCTATAAGGATATTTTTAGCTTATGCCTCTTTCAAAAGATTCAAGCTATATCAAATGGATGTGAAGAGTGCATTCCTCAACGGTGAACTTCAAGAAACAGTCTTTGTTGCTCAACCACCCGGATTTGAAGACCCCAAATTTCCAAATCATGTCTACAAACTCCGTAAAGCTTTATATGGACTCAAACAAGCTCCACGTGCATGGTATGATACTCTATCTAAATTTCTCCTAGAGAAAGGCTTCAAGCGTGGTAAGATCGACACAACTCTATTTATTGCTAAATATCATGATCATACTTTACTCGTTCAAATATATGTAGATGATATTATTTTTGGTTCTACTAATGAATTGTTGTGTAAGCGATTTGAGAAGCTAATGAAAAGCAAATTTGAGATGAGCATGATGGGAGAATTAACATTCTTCCTTGGACTTCAAATTAAACAATGTGCTGAAGGCATCTTCCTCAACCAAGCAAAGTACACAAATGATCTTATCAAGAAATTTGGACTTGAAAATGCAAAGGCATACGACACTCCTATGGCTACTGGTAACAAGCTAGACAAAGACTTGAAAGGTAAGAAGGTTGATCAAACCTTATATCGAGGTATGATTGGCTCTCTCCTATACTTAACTGCTAGTAGGCCAGATATCATGTTTAGTGTTTGCGTTTGTGCTCGTTATCAAGCTGATCCTAGAGAAGCACATCTCATTGCTGTTAAACGTATTATTCGATATCTATCTGGGACTATTAACCTGGGACTTTGGTACTCCAAAGATTCAAATTTTGATCTTATAGGTTACTCAGATGCAGATTATGCAGCATGTACCATCGACAGAAAAGCACAAGTGGAACTTGTCATTTCTTTGGAAATCGACTCGTTTCATGGGCAAGCAAGAAACAAGCCTCAGTCTCTGTATCTACCACAGAAGCTGAATATATAGCTGCTGGAAGCTGCTGCTGCCAAGTGCTGTGGATGAAGCAACAATTGGTTGACTACGGAATCAACGAAGAAAATTGTCCAATCTTTTGTGACAATACATCTACCATTGCTGTCTCCAACAACCCTGTCATGCATTCAAAAACCAAACACATTGATATCAAATACCACTTTCTCAAGGATCATGTGGAAAAAGGTAATATCCATCTAGAGTATGTGAGTACTGACAATCAAATTGCAGATATTCTCACCAAGGCTCTGGATTCCAAGAGATTTAGGTATCTTAGAGGAGAGATGGGTATGCTAGAACTTTAATTACTTGTCCATATACTTTGATTGTGCTAATGTCTTATGTTTTATCCAAGTTAAAAAAAAACAGTAGGTCACGGTCAACACCTTTACCGGTAAATCAATCACGGTCGATTACCATCTCACCGGTCAAGTAATTCCGGTCGAAGCATCAAAATCTATCAAAGCTGACCTCATCAATGCTGACCGCATAAACGTCGACCGCTCATATGCCAACCGCCTCATTAACCGAATATAAAGATGAAATTTGTTCAGGCTTTAAAAGCCGACCGCATGGGAAAATGATGATATTCGTTCACTGCTTTAAAGAAGCACATAGGCCAAGGTAACATTCTTGACCGCAAATACTCACGGTCAAGCACCTGACCGCAAAAGTTTGGTGACCAGGTAAGTGTTTCTAACTTAGCAATTTTTAGGATCCTCCTAGTCATCCAAAGGGGTAATTTTGTAATTTCTTTTCCCTCGTTTTCATTTAATTCAAATCATTTGCAATTAATTTTATTCCCTTATTTATGTCCGCCGTCACTATCCATGCATTTATGGCGAAAGGACATCATTGGTCAAAACCCTGAATTTGCAGAGTTAACCTCCCACTTCTCTGCATAAACGGCTCCACTACTTCCTTAAACTCCACCTCTCTGCAAAACACTTTTTCAGAAACACCTTCTCTCTACATCTCTCTACTTTCTCTCTCTATTCACCCAGTTCGCTCTCTTTCTCTCTGTCCACTCTCTCTCAAAAATTCTCAATATATACATATGGCTCCCAAATCTTCTCAACCTACAAAATCATCAAAGAAATCGCTAGAACTACATTCTGAAGATTCAATGGAGGAGAAATCATTTATTCCCGGCTGCGTTATTGATTATGAAGACCTCCAGAAGGATGCCATTGGGAGGCACTTGATCAAACGAATGAAGAAATCAGACATACTTCATTATTTCACTATGAATCAAACCAGTCACTACCTTGCCGCAGTCGGAGAATTTTATTCTACCGCGAAGGAAATCAAAGGACGAGATGAGCAGAACAATTCTCTTAACTGGATTACCGCAGAAGTTTACGGTCACAAGATAGAGATCGTCTACACTGACATTGCTGCCACACTTGGCCTTGACATTGACAATGAGGCTCCTATCTCTCTATCTGACGAAGAATATGATGGATTGGCAATGAGATTGATTGGATCTACTGACGTGTGCAAGCCCTACCGGAAAACCTTTCCAGAGGTGATGTATTACATTGGTCACTTGGTTGGCCACGGTCTGCTCTGCAAGAGTGGTAACCATGGCAATTTCAATACCACTCAATGGAGGCTTTCTACTGCAATCTATCTGGGCAGGAAGATGAACTGGCCCAAGATTCTATATGATCTCCTGTTAGATCACATTTCTGAAGCTGATGTCTGAAAAGGCTGCCACCAAATACAAGAAAAACTCAAGGTTCCTTTCTCTACTGTTTAAGTTCATTCCTGAACTCAGAAGGGATATCAACAGAGATAAAGATGCCAAAGTTCCCATCTCTATATCCAAGGTCTTTGATATCAAGACCATGAGATCTACCTACCGCAACCGTTTTGGAGATGATCAATACCAGGAATACAGAAATCGTGAACCTGAGCACAAAAGAGAAAAATACATCCCTCCTGCCTACACCAAAGCTGCCAGAATAGCCTTAGGACTTGACGCACCAAGGAAGTCCTCATCTGTCCATGATGATGATGATGATGAAGAAGCTGAGGACGAGGAAGAATCAAGAAGAAAGGTTAAAGGCAAAGGAATTGCCAATGCATCGACCGCTCCTCCAAAACCAAGACCATTGACTGGAGTTGTCATCAAGGAACCTTCAACCGATAAGTCTCCTTCCAATATTCCTCCTACCGCACCATTAAAAACCAAGTCTACCGCTCCCATCTCCAAATCAACGGTCTCCAAACCAACCGTGTCCTCACCGACCGCTCCATCAAAATCCAAGTCAAAATCCTCTGCACTCCCCGCTTCGTCTCAGGGGGAGAAATCCAAGAAAAGGGATCTCTCTCTTAGTCCCATCCAAACAGCAAAGAAATCCAAGATTTCAAGACCACCTCCTTCAACCGCATCTCCAGTCTTCACTCCATCCGGTTCACCTACTCAGGGCGACCGTGAAGACGTTATTGAAATTGCTCCACCCCAGCGCCTGAAAAGGCAACCAATTTCTAAACCAACACTCGGTTTAGTTGATGAATCCACAGATGAAGAGGTAAAGGATGTATCTGATGATGGATCAGAACATTCTGATGAAAATGCTGAGAAAACTGTTGCTGCTGATAGCCCGGTGCTTAGTGATGATGAAGTTCCAGCAAATGTTGAAAAGTTTCCTGAGCATGGGGGTCACAGTCAAGAAGATGACCATGAACCCAGTGACCGCGAAGTTAATGATACTGGTTATATGACCATGTCTCCTATCAGGCAATCCCCTTCTGAACCTCCGGTCGATCAAATTGCTCATCTATTGACTGCAGTGGAAATGCTTACACAAATCAATCTGGATTCCCAAACCCAGATCTCAAAGCTGACCGCCAATCAGACCACTCTTCATGAAGAAATCTCTGAGCTGAAGTCTGCCAATTCAGTGCTTAAAGACCAGATTGTTGCTCTCCCCTCTCAACTGATTGAGACCATTAAGGGGGAGAGAGAGTACGTATCAAAGGCTATATCAGATGCCCTCTCCGGTCAAGCAGGCAGCAGCTCTTCGAGGCCCGGTCAAGCTACTGGCTCTACTACCGCTCTTGTTGCTCCTAGTGCCTTCATGGTAACTCCGGACTTTATGAACAAATCTTTCCTTATTCAAACAAGGGCCATCATGAAGTGCTTTTCAAAGGAAGTCTTAAAAGCCTCGGTAGATATCTCAAAATCTATGGAGGATGTTAAAGATGAACTCTCTCTGGAAGTAAAGAAAGTAAGAATGTCGGTGGAAAAAGATGTTGATATTGCCCTAAAAACCGCTATGACTAATCTAAATGAAAGCTTGAGTAGGAAATTGGAAGCATTCAAACAAGCCATGATTGTCCACACCAACCGCCTCAATGACCAATCAAACAAAATTGATTTACTATCCAATCGAGCTAACACTGTGCTGAACAGGATCAACCGCCACGGTAATCTAGTTGCAAATCAAGAGGCAGAAGCAGGCCACGGTAATGTAAATGCTCAGGGTGAAGATGATGAAGATGGAGTGACCGTACCTATTCTCATTCCCGGTCGCTCCATGCCCTCCTACCGCTCTCCCTTCTCTGATCTCACTGAAGATGATCTCCATACCTTCGACCGCTTCTAATCTATCCTCTACCGCAATGTTAATCCCACCATTTGAACTGACCGTGTGTGGTCTTTGAAACAATTTGTTGATGTTTGTCTAAACAATTTTACATTTATGTTTGTCCCAAAACAATTTACTTTTATGTCTGTTTTTATTTGGGTCTGTAAAAACTTTAATCTCTCTTTTGTCTGCACTCCCCTCACTTTAATGGCTATATTTTTGTGGAGTACCTCTTGAATGATTGTTTGATGCATTTGCAGACTTATTGTTATTTTCTCTAAAAATGCATTCAAACCTTATACGTCTATCTTGCTAGGATTAGTATCTTTTTATCTTTTAGGCTGATAGAAATCTATGACACTGGCTTAGAGTGTGCATTGACTTGGGGCATGAAATTAATAAAATATTATTTTCTTGAAAACATGTTATTACCAAGTACGATGAATTAGCCTTTGTTATAGTAGGTAATGGTCTCAATCAAATAGGGGGAGATTGTTGGGTATGCTTATTATTAACCACTCCTATTACCTAGATTTGATTGATCCCATAACCTAATTTTATCTTTTGTGGACTTAGGATATATTGTAATAAGTGTTAAACTTCATTTTTAGAATAGTCCACTTTGATAGTATAGGCTTTAGATTGATAGGCTGAAAATTTTCTAAGTCTAGAATTTTAATGGTCAAGACCTTGACCGTGAATTCACTTGACCGTGAATCACTTGACCGGAAGTCATTGACCGTGAGCTTTATGGCATATCTTGACAGGTCACATTTGACTCCTCGACCGCAGATGCCCTTAGGCATATTGACCGCAAGAGTCTCGACCGCAAGTCTCGACCGCAGGAGCAGAAGTTCAAGAACCCAAGTTTGTTCAAACTTAACCATGGTCAAAATATGGTTAGTTTAGAACGTTGCAGAACTTGGATCCCAAGTAATTCAAATTTGAATTCATCTAAGTGGGACCACCTCTTATCTGCAAAAAGGACAAACTCAGATTGAGCTCCAATCAGAATTCAACAGCTCATTGTCCTTCAACTTGGAGCCCAAGTAAATCCAACAGCTATTTTCTCATTCAAGGCTATAAATAGCCCTTAAGTTCTTCATTGAAAAAAAGCTGAGATTCAAAAAGAGAAATTGCTGTTGAAATACTTGGTGATTGAAGATCATACTTAAGATTTCCAGAATCCTTTGAATCTTCAAAGAACTCACCTTCAAACCTTCAAAGATCTCCAGCAACATTCAAGTCATCTCAAGCCTTGTAACACATAAGATTCTTTAGGCTCTAAATCATATAGATTTCAAAGAGCTTCAGATTCTTTCACACACACTCACCCCAATTGATAAATCACTTAGATTGAATCAAAAGGGATACACTGGTCTAAGTCTAGGATTTGTTCTTCATAGAAAGTAGGTGTTGATTCAATACTTCATCTCTGTAATCTGTACACTCAAGAATCAATATATACCTCCATTCAAAATCCAAGACTGACCATCTTGGTAAAGGACGTAGATCTTTTTAACAGATCGAACCTTTCCAAATACTTGTGTCATTTTACCTTTCTGCAAATTTACTTTCAAGTATTGTTCATCTTGTTCTTTATTGTTCATATTAACTTTGTTTGTCGTTTAGTGTTTGATCTTACAGATATTCAAACGGATTGTGAATTGTGTTTGTTTGTTCTCCACATTGCCTAAGTTAAAATCTGACTAACTTATCTTTTGCCAAAACTTCCAAGACAACAACTTTCAATCTCAACCTCTTGACCGCAATCTCTTGACCGCACTTCACCCTCGATCGGACTCACTCGACCGCAACCTGGTTGACCGTGAGTGCTGGTATTCCTACTTAGAGATTTTAGTAAAAACCAACCTTTCCCATTTCTAACGAAAACTTCCGCTGTGCATATTACACCTTGACCGCGCGGTTTATTACTTGACCGCAAAACTCAAGATTGTAAGCACTTGGTTGAATTTTGAAAAAGGGTTGAAATTTTAAGTAGGCTATTCACCCCCCCCCCCTCTAGCCTCCTTTCATACCCTTGTTGTGTCTTTGGGACCAACAGACTTCAAAGAAAGGAGGCAGCTTGTTTTCCCCGTAACCTTAGATTAAGTGCCCACTCCATGATAAACAACACGAAGGAATTAACAAGATAATTTTTTTTATCAGGTTAAGAAGGGTCTCACATTCAAGGGTCAAACACAGAGCCACAGTAAATGTTAACCAAGTGATCACAAGAGATAATCGTGCAAAGCATGAATGCAGTTTTTTTTTTTTTGTGTTTTCTGTAATATACAATTATACAGAGATGCAGACAGTTGTCCACACACTTGTGCGATCAACTGAACTCACACACACCGAGAGAAAAACATCTCTCGAGAAACAAAGGCCTTATGAAAATATCATTTAGTTGTTTGTTATTTCTACCAAATTGACAACTAATGATTTTTTGTTCAACAGTATTTCTAGCACAGTGATGCCTAAAATCAAGATGCTTAGAAGTAGAACTTTGAACGGGGCCTTTTAGAATCTCTATGGTACCCTTAGCATCACAAAACACAAATAAAGTTTTGTCTTTGATTCCATTGTCTTTGAGTAATTTTTTCATCCACAAAAGTTTAGTGCACCTACTACTAACTGTTACACATTGTGATTCAACAGCAGACAGTAGCACAAAAATTTGTTCCCTATTATCCCATGAACCCAACTCACTTTCAAGATTCAAACAACAAAAATTGGCGCTTTTGGAATCAATGATTATCTCCCCCTCAAGTGCCATAAAAAATGCATCTGAATCAGATTCGTCATTGGCAACTGAACAAGATGAACTTACCTGGCGGTATACAGAGTTCATGCATACCAAACCTCTTAGGTTTTCGTAGTTCACCCACTTTCCCTACTTTTTTCTTTTTTCATGCACTTCCCCAATAATCTGAAAATTGGGGTGATTCCATTTGAATCTGGAAGGAAAATCTTCAGACCTGCGTATACCAGCTCCTTCATTTAGGTCAAATACTTCTCTGGCTTCATAATCTAAACCCGATTTTGCCACTGTCTGACCACTTGTGATCTCAGTTGTCTGCTCATCTGGCATATCATCTGTCTACATAAGTGCTGGTTCTGCAGATTCAGTTGAGTTCTTTGGTTCAGATTCATCATCAACCAGATCATGTCCTTCTGTACAACCTGTAAAACGATTCTCAGCAGATTTGACAATAAGATCAGGAGCATTATCAAAAACTGATTTAAGACATGAAATATTTTCAACCAACTTGTAACAATGATCTGAGGATCTTACTCCTTTCAAAACACATCTGTTTGAATCATCGAAGACCTCACACGTCTTCTTATCAAACTTTACATGTAGATCATCATCACACAATTGACTTATGCTTATCAAATTAGCCTTTAAACCATCCACATGCAACACATTGCGCCAACTAGGCAAACCTTCTACCTTCAGTGTACCTTTCCCAATTGTCTTGCCTTGAGCTCCTCCACCAAATTTGACTTTTCCACCGTTAAAGGTTTCATAGTCACTAAAGTGCTCAAGTGATCCAGTCATGTGGCGGGAGCAGCCACTATCAAAGTACCAGGATCCCTAAAAAATGCTCTTTAGGGATGTGAACACCACCTGACATTTGGTGTCTTCTTTCTTTACCCAAGTGGCTTTTGATTCTGCCTTGGGTTGTCTGTTCAGTTGATGCGCAGGTTGTGCGCTCAACTGTCTGCTCAAGTGACCACCATTTTTCTCCAAGCTAAGTTCCTGTTTCAGCTTATAACAAAATGGTCGAATGTGACCGGGAGCAAAACAATGGTGACACACATATCTCTTCTTTCTATTTCTTTTGTTTTTGTGAAGAGATTTATGTTCAACTTTAGAAGGACACTCCCCCTCTTTGGCAAAAATAGGAGCACCATAGCTTAAACCTTTCTTTTCAGGTTTTTCAATTTTAAAAAATCCATCAAGCTTGGGTTTATCAGAATTTAACCCACACAAAGTGTCATTGGTTTTAGTAAACTCAGTTTTGACATTTTCAAGCTCGATGTCCTTTTTTGTAAGTAAAACTTCCAAATGGGCTATGGACTCTTTTTGAGACTCACTCTCATTTGACAACCTCTCAACCTCAGATTTTAAAGTCACATTTTCAGCTTTAAGGGTAATGACATCAGAGGAAAACTTCTCATCTACCTGTTTTCAACCCCTTATTTTGTTCCATCTCTTTGGACAATCTCTCAACCTCAGATTTTAAACTCGCATTCTGAATAAGAAGTTTATCATTTACCTGATGCAAGGCTATGAGTTCTTCAGAGTCACCTGCAATGGTAGAGTTCAAGCAAGTATATTAACTGCAGCCAGTTGAGTTGCCAGTTGTGCAGTCAATTGACTGCACATCTTCACTGTCAGACTCACTATCAGATAAAGTGAAGTGAGATGATTGCATAGTTGACAAATGAGCTGTTTCATCATCATCACTATCACTAAGGGTCGCTGTATAGCTCATTCCCTTTTCAAAATTTTCAACTGAATGAGATGGAAATGGTGTCTTTTTCGAAAAATCAATGGATTGTTCTGTGTTATTTTCTTGCACACCACGATTTACTTCATAAATGGTTAAGATCCCAATAAGTTCTACAAGACTTAGAGTCTCGACATCATTGAATTCCTTTAACACATATATTTTCACGTTGAATCTACTTGGGAGGGATCTTAACATTTTGCTTACGAGTCTAGCATTAGAGATGGATTCCCCTAACACATATAACTCATTTGCAATTTTTATCAATTTAGAAGAAAAATCTTTGATGGTTTCATTTTCTTTCATTTTAAGATTTTCAAACACAATCATTAAAACCAAAAACTTGTTTTGTTCACAGTCCATTATGGCTACTACAAGGATCGATCTCAGTATGTCGAGAGAAGGCTCGTGATGCCAATTGTAAGAAATATGCAGCTAGGACTGTTCTGGAAAACAACCACTTGACAGTACAATTGATCTCACAAGTGTCAAGTCAACTGTCGTGTCAACTGGCTACGAACATAGTAAATAAATATTGCAGCGGAATAAAATCAAACTCAGAATAAACACTCCAGCAAGAAATTCCTTGCTGGAAAACTTTCATTAATCAAAAGGTCTTGCAGAATACAAGACAATGAAAGAAACAAAAAACAATTAAAAGATCAAAACCTATTCTATCTTGAATAGACTAAAACATAAAAATACGTGAACTCTTAATGAATAAGAACTTCAAGAACAATGAGAACTCTCTCTGGATAATTCTGTAAAAGCGTGTGATGGACTGATTGAGATCGCCATATTTATAAGACCTATTGATAGTTATTTTCGTGAAGATCTTCACCAATCATCCCATCTTCTTTTTTAAATAGAGTCCTTCCTTTTCTACAATATAAAGACACACAACTTACCAAAGATAAACATTAGTAGGTTAGTGAAATAAATCTTAACTAAAATAAATAATCCTAATATAAACTATTCCTATATAATTACAACTAATTCCTAAATTAAATAAACTTTAAACTAATTATATACAATAATTATTATCAGAATCACAAAGATACATAAAAATAAGTAAATGAGTATTTCATACTCTTTCAGTGCGGTTACTGATGCTAGAGATTTCAAGCGTCAAATTCAACAAGAATTTAACGGTTATTTCACCATTGTTAAACTAAATTATGTAGCAACCAGTGGCGAAGCTTGGGAATTTCGTTAATGAGGACAAAAATTGCACAAAGTTTTTCCATGAACTTATAATTTTTAACTTTTAATGAATAAACCCTTATTAGGTTTTTTAATGGGGGCAAAATGAATCCAAGTATATTTTTCCTTTTAAATCAAGGGGGACAAGTTTTACAAAATTACACTATAACCCCGAAATTTTAAAAATTTTGCACTAGTAATTTTATTATATTTTAAAACCAAATAGGGGCAGTTGCCCCTTTACCCACTTCCTAGCTACCTACGCCTCTGGTAGCAACGGATGGTATCCTAAATCCTAATGTGAAAGTGAGGGCGGAGATCAAAGTTTTCAAAATTTACATCTTGTTTCATACTTTCATTTTGATAATCATACTTTTACCGACTTTTTACTTTAATTAAAATATTTTTCACATAAAACACTGTGCTTTGGAAGAATCTACCGTCTCGACCACAATTTTGTGTCTAATTCATTCCTAAATAGTGTTGGAATTTGCGATTTTAAAGTACTACTAGAATAATTTAAAAAATTGAGATCAAAAGCAAGATGAAATGGATCCAAATGTAAATTCCAAGTAGTTGGATTTGCTTCATTGCAAACAATATTCAAAGGGTCAAAAGCATTTGTGGGGGTGGGGTCTAGTCTATATCATAAAGTAAAAATCGTAGAAAGGCTGAATGAGTGCGTGGGGAAGTAAATGATGAAATTAAATTAAACATGAGATGGAGGGAGAGCAGGAGTTAAAATGGAGGGGCATCCACAATTTTGGATGAGCAGCTCTCAACTGTATAACAGTCAGATACTTTTCAATACATATTATTTCATACAAAATTTAAAAATTGCAAGTAAAGCACGCACAAACAGAAATTTTTAAATTAATTTAAGTTACATATTTAATAAATAAAGTATATTTTATAATATTTATTTGATTGTTATGTGATTGGACTGTACAAAATATTGACCTAGGGCATGGCCATTAAATGGAGGGAAAATGAAGAATAATAATAGGGGCACAAAAAAATCACAAAATCTTGCTCACAAAGTTTTAAGTGTAATGATTTAATTGTGTTTTTAATTGGAGTGTGGCGGGTCTATTATCAATGCAACCAATAAAATATCGTCACCTCATATTGTGAGGAAGATTTTGTAAGCTTATTTTGTACCCCTAGCATTGCTCGAAAATGTAACGGGTTGTTGGAGATAATAACTGTCGGTTTTCATCAATAAGGGTATCTCCGTGACCAATGCGTCCAATTTATCTCTTCCGTAGACTCTGTCATAAAGAAAAGAAGCGCACCAAACTTCCTAACCCCACCCACGTTAAAAAGCCCCAACACGCATACCGCAATCAAAGGGGGTTGGATTTCTCTCTCTCTCTCTCTCTCTCTCTCACGCACACTCTTTCCTTACCTTCACTCTTACCCTCAACTCCCGCCATCATTGAATTCTATACCCATCTTTCTTCCTGGTATGAACTCTTTCTTGGCTACTTTTAACTGCATTTTCTTTCTTAATCTATGTGTTTTTGTTCGATTCTTGATTGCACATTTCTACAATTCCAACTCTATTGTGAATTTCGATTGGTTTTGTTTGAGGATTTTTAGTGAACACTTGATGTGCAATTAAAGAATGGCTCTTTGCATTTTGATTTTTTTGTCTCGAATCGGAAGATTCAGACTAGCTGTGTTGTTCATTATAGTTTGGAATTGGGAAGAGTTTATATTTTTTATCTCGGTTCTTGAATTTTTATTACTTTATATTTATTTATTTTGTTTAAATTCTTGGCTGGAAATTGAGTTCCTTGGATAACTAATCACTTGTTGGCGCTACGAAACAAATATTGGCTGATATTTTGAGATATTGCATTTCAAGGTTTACTTCTTTCTTTGGTTATTTGTTTGTTTTTGAGACTTTGTGGTGGTCATTCGAAGAATGGTTTATCTTCTATTTTCAGCTGTATATACTCCCTCCATCCCGAAATAATCTTCTCATTTGTCATTTTTCACTGTCCCAAGAAGTTCTTCCCATTTCTACAATTTGGGCGTAAGTGTGCATAAACACAACATGACTGGTGAAACATGTTTTCATACCCTTAAAAAGTTTGAATAGTCAAACGCGAAGATCATTTTGGGATGGAGGGAGTATTTTCTCTATAGTTTCTATTTTTTTTTTATGGAAATTTCTTTGGCATTGTTGGAACACCTACTGGCGCTAAGAAAAGATATTTTTGTTGTTGTAGGAATGTACTTACACTTAGATTGTTAATGTTTATGAGAACAGAATACACTTTGAAAGAAATTTTATGTCAAATTAACCAAACTGTGGTTAATATGGTCTAATTCGTAAGACCCTTTAGGGTTCTAAACTGGTATGTGGTATCCAGCCCTGAATGACCTTACTCAAACATGACTAAGTTTTACTTGATCTCCTCTGTTTTCTCAGAAACCAAGCAGATGCTTTATGGTGATAACAACTTATGGGTTTTGCTTAAAGTTTTGACATTTAGCAGGAAAATGTGCTTCAAAATTCTCCTTAATTTTAATATTATATGCAATTAGATGGTTGAGACATGGGCATTTGATGAAAGAAGTGTATTGATAGATTGTTTTCCTTTTTCAGTATGTTCTTTATGGTTCATCAACTTTGGTGAATTTAGCGACCTTAAGCAAAGAAGAACTGCAAGGAATTATGATGGATAAAAAACAATTAGATTTCAATGCTCCCCTTCTCTCTGTAAGACGTTTATCCACAGCTTCAGTTGATACAAATGTTAAGGATAATCAAAAATCGAAATTAAATAGACGGCAGTCTCTTCCCGTACCGAAATCAGACTGGGAGTTAGAAGAGGTAACCAAACCAGCTGCAGTCCCTTTTCAGTGGGAACATATTCCAGGTAGAGCTAAGGATGAAAACGGTTCTACCCCTCACACTCCTAAAGGACCCTTTTCAAATTCTCCAAAGACTCCTCCAGGAAGGCAAATGGATTTGGCACAAATTATTTTACAAGAAGATCTTGAAAGGTTATATTGTTCTGGTCCCCGAATCAAAGAGAATGGTCACTTGGAAAGTGAGGAGGAGGAGGAGGACACATATTCTGATGCACATGAAACATTGTCCCCAACACATTCTTTCTCCTGGAGATGTAGTGATAGCGGTCTAAGTGGCATTGACGATTTTGACCGAAAGTCAACCAGAACATTCTGTACGGACCCACAAACTCGAGATTACATGATGAGTCGGTTCTTACCTGCAGCTAAGGCTATGGTTTTGGAAGCTCCTCAGCATGTTTCAAAGAAGCCTGCACCGGTTATGGAACCTCCCAAATATGTAAAGAAAGTGTATAGTGGGGAATTAAGGCCTTTACTTGAAAAGTACAGATCAAATCCTGTATCTCCTTATAATCAAACCAAACAGGCTGGAGAAATTGAAGATGAAGATGATGGTATTAAAAAGAAATCCGGGAAAGCTTTTGGATTTCTTCCTCGATTGTGCATCAAGAAATCATTATGCCTCTTAAACCCAATGCCGAGTACCAAATCAAAGCCTCAAACTCAGCCTCCCATTTCTGCTTCTGGCGAGCTCAGACGAATGGCTAGAACTTCCTACAGTGGACCATTAGCTCCAACATTTGATAAGGTAGCTTCATAGAATGGACGTATTCCTTACTACCTGCGTCCCAAAATGAATGTCCAAAGAGCAACTTTGAAACTTTTTTGGACATTCATTTTCGGACAGAGGGAGTATTACATATTACATACTATTATATAATCACAAACACACACACACACACACACCCCCCTATATGCATTTTTTTTTTAATTTCTCATTGGGTTCTTGAAATTTTATCATTACAGCAAACTTCAGACGCTGTGTACAGAAAAAGACCCGTTTTTCGATCACGAGAGTTTCATGGAACTGAGAATAACCTGAACGGGAACTCAAATCAATTCTATCACTCGGGCGAAATCTTGATGACTAATAGGCCGTCTGCCAACAGAAGTCCCGCAGGTGGGCGTAGTATATCTCCCTATCGTAACGAGAGGCCTCGGTCTCCGTTTCATGATGGAGCGACATTTCTTGGTGTACCTAAAGTTATTCCGCGATTGGAGGCTAAAAAAGCTTCTTCAATTAACAAAACGGGCAATTTTTCTTTCCGTCAGTCAGATGACCAATGGTCTGGCACGGACAGCCCAGTAGCTGAGAAGACGGTTTATGTAGATTCAGTAACCAAAGTAGTAACTCCAAGGAATTTGGTATCGTCAAACACCTTTGGAGAGACCTTGGTGAAATCCAGAGTAATGGAATCTTCTGTCAAGAACATAAGAAACACCGATAGTTTGAAAGCAGGGAATAAGGCAAGACCTAAAGCATTCGGTTCGTTTGATATTGTCCCGCCTTCTGATTATGGAACAAATCATAAAAGCCCAGGATACAGAAATCAGGGCTTGAAAGTGGACCAACAGTATGAAGATGAGGTCAGGTCATTGGAACGAGCAATTGTAGCTTTAAATGAAGACGTAGATGACACAGTGAAGGAAGATGATGATCAAAGAGGAATCATTGTTTCTGGGACACTGCAATCTCCTCTACTTGCACCGCCTTTACCCAAATCGCCCTCTGAATCTTGGTTGTGGCGTACAGTTACGTTGAGGAATCCATTTCCGAAGAAACAGGTTCAGAGGACATCAACAGCTGATGCCAAGTGGGAAATCATTGTGAAAGCTTCTAATGTGCAACCTGATCACATTCGCTATTCTGAGGTAATTGCATATTAGCTTAATTCAAACATGCTAGATTTGGAGAAGTTGGTAACTTTTTCCATTGATCTGTATGGAAATGATTGGTCGTGCCCATTTAAGTAATTCTTGTGTTGCTACATCTTTCAGGAACTACTTCCTCATGTTTCTCAGCATTCAAAAAGTTAGGGGCAGAGGGGAGTTCTACAAAGTTGCTGAAAACCATTAATTTTCTTGAGGGTGTGCCTATTTTTTCTGTATATGGTTAACAATACTTGATGAAGTGCCTCACTTGATTTACAAACAGCAGTTTTTTTCGGTCTCTAATGTCGTCTTCTCATGATCTATCTACGTGATGAGTGGATTTTTGTATGCTCAGTGTCACGTTCATAGTATAGTCCATTTTTGTCGTGATTGTGTGACAAATGTAACAGCTTTGATCTTTTGTATTTCAACACACACCCCCAGCTTACCCGACCACCCACCACCGCCTCATTTGTGTTTGTATTGTATATGAAAACATGATATTCCACCGCAGTCCCCTAATGATTGATGAAAATATAGCTTTTATGAGATGGGTTTTATTTCATTTCGTGAAGTAATTTTCTTCTGGGAATTGCTCATTTCAGGCAAATTTTCAAGCTCCCCCGGCCCCTGCTATTAACAGGTTCGTCGTAAATGTCAAAGTTAATGTGAACTCAAGAACTCTCATTCTCAACTGTGCATTAGTTGAAGAAGTTTTATTATTATCATCCAATATAGGTGATTATTCATGTTTGTGTCCACCCAATTGTAAATCAAATTTACTTGTGTAATGTGTCATTTTTCTTGTCATGTTCACTGGTGCACTCTTCCTTCATTTATTTGGTCCATTAATCCTGTTTTGGCTTGGCTAGAGAAAGTCTCTCTTGTGACAATTGGACTATCCACTACTTCTGAATTAATCTGCTACTTTTTATAGTAACAACATAATACCTAATTTATTTATTTCTCTCTAATTCTTAGCTTGTGTAGTCTTGTTGTGTTTGTCCATTGTGGATAATTGGGGAAATCCTGTAGCAAATCAACTTGCAACATCATCAATTTAGTTAGACACTGATACCTCATGGTGCTTGAACCCCTTTTGGGCTGCTCATAGTTACTTCCTAGTTTGACTTTACACTGAGATTAAAAAAAAAAATTGTTGTGAGTATGAAAAGTAAAGTAGAAAAAAGTAGGAGAGAAAGTGGATAGAGATTTTTTGTTGTAAAAATGACAAGTAGGTCCTATTATCCATTTTAAGCAATTGAACAACTAAAAACCATAGTCTGAGACAAACAAAAAAAAAGTAACAACCTTAGTGTGGGACAGAGATAGTAATACCTGTTAGAGCAATAAACAAGACTTGATAAGAAAAACAAGCAATCACAAGAACACAGATTTATGTGGTTCACCAACTTGGCTACGTCCACGGGGAGGGGAGAGAATATTATTATCAATCTGGAGAAACGATTACAAGATCACACTATTACTGCTGCATGAATTTTGATCACAAAATTCCTAACTGTGCAACTGTAGAATTACAGATCTCTCTGGGCACTCTAATAACCTGTCTATGACAATCTGAGGTGTGACTTTGATCTAAACTAATGGCCTCTATTTATACCACTCAAAGTCTAGCTCAAAATATGGTAGGAACTTGGAATACAAGTCCAAAACTGACTTGAAACCTCCCTTCCGCGAAATCCTGAAGCTACGTCAATTCTGGAACCTCCAGTGCTTGGTCCGGCCGGATCCTACCTTGGTCCGGCTGGATCTGGTCCTATACCCGGCCGGATCCCTTGCTCTGCCACAATCTTCAATTCCGACGTAAAACTGGTCTGGTCGGGTCCTTCCACTGGTCCGGCCGGACCCTTTCTGTGCTCACCTCGGGATTACAAAATTCTTCTGTTGTTTAATTCTTTAACTTGGCGTCCCAAATTC
The DNA here is from genome assembly GCA_026119855.1 of Campanula takesimana. NCBI lineage: Eukaryota > Viridiplantae > Streptophyta > Magnoliopsida > Asterales > Campanulaceae > Campanula > Campanula takesimana. The sequence goes on from JAOWBW010000372.1 coordinate 1,064,273, forward strand.
AAAAGCATTAACCCAACATTACCAAAGAGTAACAAACCATAAAAACATCTCACAAAATCTTTACCAAATAACATAAAAATGAAGACATCAATAATCACATATTCCAACAACAACAACAACAACAACAACAATAAAGCTTTATTCACAAAATAATTAGGGGTCGCTTAACATGAATCTTCATATGCCATCGTGAAAGAAAAAATGTGCGGAAAAATAGGTGGGAAAAAAATTTGGAAAAAGAAAAGAAGAGTAAAAATAATAATGATAATAAAAAAGAATATATGAACAATATTTCTTGATTATATGAATAATAATAAATTTAAGAGGCTTTGACCAATAAGTCCATCAGCCAAATTAAAAAGACCAATAAGGACAAGTATTATGAAAACTCGCCAATAAGTCCCTCATAATTCCCTGGACCAGAATGCCCTTGCGCATGAAGCGCACAAGCTCCACCACTAAACCATAAACCATCTACTCTCTCTCTCTCTCTCTCTCTCTCTCTCTCTCTCTTCCTCTTTCTCTCTCTTATTTTTTTTTCCCTTCAAATTTTTCAATGCAATATCTTAAAATCTACAAATCGAAAAAAAATCCGAGACCACCGTTTTAATCATGTCGTCAAAACGAATCAAACAAGTACACTCGACACATAATTCAAATTTTAGAAATAAAAATCTCATTTTCACTAGTAAAATTTTGAGAAAATTATTTTTAATTTCTCAATTAATTTCACAATTTTAAAAAATAAAAATTTCATTTTTTACTTGTAAAATCATTTCTCAACTCACGGTTGTATGATTTCACAGTTGTGTCATTTTTTCATTTTTCACTTGTAAAAACTGATAAATTCATCTCTCAATTTTTTCACAATTATTAAAGTAACTGAGACATGTATTTCACAGTTGTTCACACATGAATTTGAATATAATAACTGAGACATTCATTTCACAGTTGTTCACACATGAGTTTGATTTTAGTAACTAAGACATTGATTTCACACTTGTGTGATCTTGAAACTATTGAGAAATTAAATTATCATAATTGATACTCAATTTCTTAGATGTTTAAGTATAAAAAATGAGACATTCATTTCTCATTTGTTCATAATTGAGTATAAAAACTGAGATATTTATTTCTCACTTGTTCATAATGGAGTATAAAAACTGATAACGTAACCTCTCAATTTTCACAATTGATAATCAATTTCTCAGATATTTAAGTTTAAAAACTGAGAGATTCATTTCCCAATTTCAACAAACGTGAATCCTGTCCTGACAGTGACATCGGGGAGTAAGTGCCCAAAAAAAAAAAAAAAAAAAAAACTGGGTATGCGTTCAATTTACCCAAACCCCTAGTTTCTCCATCAAGGCCATCGCCCGATAGAACCCTCTCACCGGTATCTCTTCGAATTCCGGCTCCTACTATCTTTCCTGATTTCAACAAACGCCGGTCGAATTCCGTCCTGACCTCTCTTCTCGGCGCCGTCAATTACAAGAAGCAGGCGCTCCCCTTCTCTTGAACGCCGACGTCTCTCAACCGTTCTTCATCTCCCCGGCGTCGTCCAACACTGCTCCCCTCACCACCGTCGCTCCAACTCAGAAGGCTGATCTAAGCAGCCCCTTCTTTAACTTTGAGCTTGGCTATGTTCTTCAATTTTTGGTTTCAGTTGGAAAAATCGATAGTGGGTTTGGGACGACGAGGAAGAAGGAACGCGCTAGAGAGAGAAAGGGGCTAGGGTTTGAAACGATTTGGGGGAGGAGAGGGGGAAAATACGACGTATACGTGCGGGAAGGAGAGGGTAGTTTTGCCATTTAAAAAGTGTGAGGGATTTATTGGTAAAATCGATTTCAATTTAGGACCCTAAGGTAGAATATGATTTTTTTTGTTTTTATTGGCAAATTCCACTTTCTATGAGGGACTTATTAGTAAAAATCCCTAAACTTAATTAAACATAAAAATCAATGTATAACAGTCCTTTTGGGGGGAGAAAGAGGGGGGGGGGGGGGGGAGAGATTAAATGGAGTATACCTAATCTCTTCCTGACCATAACCAATTTTAATTTTTAATTTGGTTGGTTGCCTCAACTTTTCTTCCATCACGCATCATTAATATATATCTTCTAGAATTAAAGCCTTCTGTTTCACAGCCCCACACCAACCACTTAGAAAAACTGGGAATATAAAACCTACTAAATGCCCCCGCATTGACCTTTTCTTATACCCCTTTGGTAGAAAGGCATCATTAGAAATATTAACATGTTTCCAAACCTCTTCTTTTCAAGATTCCAGCTACCCTATTTGGTATACTCCCTCGGTCCCAAAATGATCTTTTCATATGCTGTTTCTCGTTGTCTTAAAAAGTTTTTCAACTTTCTACAATTTAGGCTTAAAAGTGTATAAATAAATCATGACTAGCAAAGCAAATGTTCATATCTTTAAAAAGTTTGAATAATCAAACGCGACACTCATTTTGGGACGAAGGACGGGAGGAGTACTATATAAATACAACTGTTTATCTCTTACTATATAATCATATGTCGTTTGATATGTTCTTCATCAGTTCAAGAATATACGCTGAAATTAAGTCAACACTACCATGCAATGCATCGCCGTTCTTCATTTTGTATAAATATAATATTGCCTGATCATTGATTGATTGAAGAGGTACACTTTTATGATCAATTTACTCCATTTTGGGTGGATATTAAACATATGAGTATTTTTTTTCCTAAAAATATACTCCCCCCGTCCCTCTTTAACTTACTCTTTCCGTTCCAGAGTAAGAGTCTTACTTTCCATTTTGGTACGTCCCAGAGTAAGAGTCCTATTCCTAAAATGGCAAAGAATCTTTACTATTCACCTCACTCATTCTCTCTCCTATTTTACTTTTATACTCACAACACCAATCAATTCACTATTATCTCTCACTCATTCTCTCTCCTACTTTACTTTTACACTCACAACATTTACATCACTTCCAATATTTATTAATAAGCGTTCAAATGAGGGGTATGACTCTTACTCCGGGACGGAGGGAGTACAATTTTTAGGTTGCGCACATTATTTAAGGAAAAAGTGAAAAGGTTGATGTGTTGTGAGTGTAGATAGTTGAGTGGGAGAGAGAAAGTGGAGTAGAAAATAGTAAGTGAATGGTTGTTGTATGACAACCCATTATTTTAAAAGTATTAAAACATTTCCTTTTTGGTATTTTGTAGATTAAAGTGGGACAACCAAAATGGCAAATTTTGTAGATTAAAGAGGGACGGAGGGAATAGTGGCATATGACCAGCTATTAGGGTTAGTTAACTACTCTCTCTCTCTCTCTCTTAAAATAGCTGTTGCCTTTGAATTTTCAGAAATTTCATGGCAATTATTAATTACTACTCCATCCGGTCCAAAATAACTGTCACTTTTGAGCCAAAATTTTGGTCCAAAATAACTGTCACTTTTGAGCTAAATGTCTTTCTTACCCTTGCCTTGAAACTTGTTTTGCTTTATTAATTGTCCTAGTTGTGAAACATTAGTATAGTAATTATACATATTCAATAGGGGTAAAGTTGACACTTTTATCACTAAATTATGATATTAATTGCTTTCCTTAAGAATTGTGCAAAAGCAAAAAAAGACAGTTATTTTGGACCGGATGGAGTAGAACTTAACGATGAAATTATCAAACTTACCCTATTTTATTCAATAAACCAATTATTCCCTCCGGTCCAAAATAACTGTCACTTTTGGACCAAAATTTTGGTCCAAAATAATTGTCACTTTTGAGCTAAATGTCTCTTTTATCCTTGCATTGAAACTTGTTCTCTTTTATTAATTATCTTAGTGTGAGACATTAATGTAAGAAAGTTGCACACTTAATAGGGGTAAAGTTGGAACTTTTGTCACTAAGTCATGATAATTATTACATTTCTTAAGAGTTGTGCAAATACAAAAAAACAGTTATTTTGGACCGGAAGGAGTATTAAACTGAAACTCGTCCCAATGTAAGGGTTAAAGTGGAATTTATATGTTTTTTTTATCTAAAAGCGACAATTATTTTCGAAAGAGAGGGAGAGAGAGAGAGAGAGATCCATGCATGAGATGCTTCACCATTACCTCCTTGAAATGATCCCCATGTAATCAATTACTCCCTCTGGTCCAAAATAACTGTCGCTTTTGGTCAATCAGATGTAACTTTGACCAATAATTTAAATAAAAAATAATGATGCTAATAAAAATCTAAAATTTTGTTATTGTATTATAGTTAATAATTCTTTAAATAACAATTTTTAAATTTTTATTAGCATCATTATTTTTTGTTTAAATTTATTGGTCAAACTTACATCTGTTTGACCAAAAGTAAGGCCTTGTTTGTTTTTCCATTCAGAGTCACTTAATGGGGTGAATGTCTGAGAGAGTCAGACCTTAAGGCATTAAGTCTTTTTTTTTTTTCAGATTCAGATCTAAAAGCATCTGAATTGCCTCTTAATGTTCAGACTTAAAATAAAGTCTGATTTGCCTCTGAATTGATTTTTTTTTCAATTTATATTTTTTCTTAAACTCATAATTCTAAAGATATCCAACTAAAACACAATATAAACAACTATTCACGTCATTTTTCTACTTCATTCAATGTCGTAATCCTAAATTCAGATGTGTATTCAGACGAATAATCAAACAGTTTGAATAATTCAGAAATCAGTTTTCAGACGCTGCCTCTTATCAATTCAGATATGCATTCAGATTTCAGGACTTAACACTTAAAAAAAACAAACGCCACCTAACAGTTATTTTGGACCAGAAAGAGTAACTAGTACGGTTAGGCAATGAATATGCCCAGTGATGCTTATACAAACAATTAGCATTATAATGCCATTAACATTCATCAACAAACATACAATCTTACACATAACATGTAAATCCCCTTGTGATCTGATAAATGAATAGGAAACTTGCAATAACTAGTGAAATAGGGTAGCAAGAAATGGGGCTACTTTCACCACACCCAACCCTGATCGAGGTTTAGACTTGTCTCGGCGCCCACCATTTTCTATACTTATAAATAATATTAGTAAATGTGGAAAAAAAATGGTGGGCGCGGAGACAAATTCAACCTTAGGGGTGGGCTCTGGAATTAACCCACTGCTCAGATCCTGAATGTATTGGCTTGCAACACAAGTACTTAGAAGATCTCACTAGCTCCTAAACGCTCTTTAGAAATGCACGGTAAGATCCATCTCAAGTACTCGGCTCCATTTAGCCTGGATGATCGCTCTATGTATAAATCTAAGTCTATGCAAAATATGTATTTGCTAGATTGTTCTCATTTGCCTTGAAGAATAAGGGGATAAAGAAAGAGAAAGCATGGTACTTGTTTCTGGAGTAGTGCTCGTCTTTTGATCCTTCTTGTCGTGAAAATCCATGTTTTGGCTCAATCTAAGCTGCAAATCAGGAGCCCGTTCCTTGTTCAGCCACCCTCTCTCCTCATCCAGCTGCAAAATTGATACTACTTGTTAATAATGCGACATTTATTATGGAACGGAGGGAGTATAAGTTTTTGTAGTGCTTCAATACTAAACCTAAGTTGGCTTCCGGAAATAGAAAGAAGAATCCTCTTTTGTGATGGAAGGAGGATATCTTTATGAAAAATCCCGTTAATATAATATGGTGTATGTTTTGTCAGAAAATTTTGATTGGGTATAAGGTGAAATTAAGTGCATAAATACAGTATACATTACCTCAAGTCGAAATGAGGGCTCATATTCTGGATTAAATGTAGTTGAAGAACTGAAATTAGAATCATTAGCGACGGACTGAAAAGGCTTTAAACTCGTACTTCCTCTGCAGTTCCATTGACTTTGATTTCCCGAGTAGGGTTTTCCGACAGAAGTTGCAGTGTTTTGAGCTTGAGAAATAAAATGTTGAGACGACGAGGTGTTGGTCCAAATATTTGTAGCAGGTACCCTTTTCTGATCTTTCCACTGGTTTCTACTCCACTCTTTTGGAGGCCATTTCTTTTCCTCAAGAAAATGACTAGGCTTTATTGGCACACTTTGATTTCGTAAACCCGAGGCACGAATTTGGTTAGAGGTAGATAGCAAGCCTAGATTCTGGTACATTGCTTTCAACATGTTTTCTTGCCCAAAACCTTTTTGCATCGACGAGTTTAACCTAATAGAATGAAATTTGTGAGTTAGGAATATAAGTATAGATAAGAAGTCCTAGCTAGGTGTTTATACTAAGAAATAGTTTATCTGTTTCAAAAAAAATAGTCTTATTTTCATTTTTTCTATTTTGTTCCAGAAAAAGTCATATATTTCTAAGAAATCCCATAATATGCAATTTCAAGAAAGTACAAGCAAACATAATTCACAAAAGGTTTGGCTTTAATTTGTCAAATAAGACTATTTTCTGGGGCTGAATTCAATTGAGTAAAGCTAATAGAAACCAATTTTTTGGAAACCATTTCAAGATTTTATACATGTTTATTCTGTGTAGTACTGTCAGTTTGAAACCATGAAGAACAATTAGCGACGATTTCAGAATAAAGGAAAGTAACATGAAAAGAAAAGAAAACACTAATTAAAAGGAAATCACCTCGGCGAGATGGATTTGAGATCAAAGGTAGGTTGAAAAGAGGCATGATGCATAAGACTCTCACGACGATCGCTCATATCTGTATTAGTTTCAAGAACAATCCCACCGCTGGCCATTCTCAAGTGCTGAAGAGGACTTGTTCCTTGGCTTAACATGCTGCCTACTACTGTACCTCTTTTACATAAAACTGTCCATACAAATTAAATACATCTGGTTAAATATGATCATGAAATATTTTATGGATATTACATTCATAATTATTATCATTAGTTGATTTGTTATCTTAAGTGACATAAAATTACCAACTTAAGGGGAGATATGATGCTACTCCCTCCGGTCCAAAATAATTGTCACTTTTGGATCAAAATTTTGGTCCAAAATAATTGTCACTTTTGAACTAAATGTCTCTCTTATCCTTGCATTGAAACTTGTTCTCTTTTATTAATTATCTTAGTGTGAGACATTAATGTAAGAAAGTTGCACACTTAATAGGGGTAAAGTTGGAACTTTTGTCACTAAGTCATGATAATTATTACATTTCTTAAGAGCTGTGCAAATGCAAAAAAAGACAGCTATTTTGGACCGGAATGAGTAGTTATTTACGTTCATAAGTAAAATATTCACTACTACTAATGTTAATCAAATATAGGGTTTTGAACATTATATATAAATACATACACACAACATATATTCATAAATAATATTTATATATTATTTATGTGTATATACATTACTCACTAACATTTTGCATTATGACTTTAAGGGACAGTTGTCAAACTCTATACCAAATAGAGTATGATTTGTAAAACATTATTTGATTTGGCCAGCACTTAACTACTACTACCTATGTCCCTAAATGAGTGTCCAAATTTCATTTTAAGGGACATCTGAAAATCTCAACTTTTTGTACAATTTGATGGCCAAGATTCATAAGGAGTATAATCTTGTAATCCTCTTTGCAAACATTTAGTTTTGCAAGTATAAAGAAACCGGTGAAAAAAATTCAAAAAAAAAAAACATTTAGAGACAAAGTTATGTTAGAAAAAGACACTCATTTCGGGACAAAGATTTTCTGAAAATGGACACTCATTTAGGGTCAGAGAGAGTACTTAAGTACTAGTACTATTGAACAAAAACATTGTAATTCTGTCATCCTCTTTGTTTTTGCATGTATTTTTTTTTTTAAAATCCATTACACCTAAATTAACAAGGTCACTCCTTGATCTTTCTTGGAAGAAAAATAATGAACTCCTAAATTTTATGATCTTACCTTGCCCGGAATCATCAAGCTTCTTACTTCGATACATCTGGCAACAATAATTATTCCGAAAATGAGAATCGACCAACAACATATGCAACGTACTTTCGCGATTTGCATCAAATAATGCAACGTACTCCTTAGTGTCTAAAAAATGCTATGTGCTTTCTAAAATAGTTTCAAATAATGCGACAAATAGGCAAAGTACAGGAAAAAAGTATGTCAAATGATACAACGTACTTTCGCGATTATATCAAATAATGCAACCAAAATTGCATCATTTGATACATACTCTGAAAGTATGTTGCATTTTTTAGACACTAAGTAGTACATTGCATTATTTGATAGAAAATGGTAAACTACATTACATACTAATTAGTATATCACTAATTATTCCGAAAAAAAGATAATTAAGTATGAACATATTTAAAGATGATGCTTAAGATTTAGTAAATTTAATTACCTGCAAGTGGCTTTTAACATGAGCAATGCTTAGTCCTCTTACATTCATTAGCTGAAGAACTAATTTAGGCGTCGCTCCTGCATGCATACAAACACAAATGCTTATTTATTAGAAAAAATTTCATCAAATTAGTGGGTGCCGAAAACTAACAAATTCTAAATAAAAATTTCTTCTTCACAACAATAGATAAGTTTGGTGTGCTTCTTAATTAGGAAGCATTTGAGCCTTTTCTAAACTAAATTTTGGCATATGCAGAATTACCAACCGGCAACTTCATTGTCATTCAGGATAACAATAATATTCCCTTTGTCCAGGAAATATATAGATAGAACTATATTGTCATGCATGAAAATGGATCATAGATGATTTATGTCATACTCCCTTTGTACTGCTCGAAAAAAATTTTTGGTAAACTTGATTATACTTTGACCAAGTAATTTAAATGAAAACTATTTATCCTAATGTAAATCTAAAATTCGTTATTGAGAGTATTATCAATCGTGATACAATAACAAGTTTTAAATTTTATTTGAATCATACTTTTTTTCTTCAAATTACTTGACCAAATTACAATCATGCTTACCAAGATCCTATTTCTTTCAAGCGGGATGGAGGGAGTATATATTATCATGACCATTTAAAAAGTGACCGATGCTAATATAGCATCTGTTATATCAAGTACTCCCTTTGTCTTAAAATAAATGTACAGCTTTGATTTAAGGGATATTTTGAAAAGGTGAATTTTACTATTTTAGTAGAAAAAATGCATCTATATCCTTTCAAATTCAATCCACTTTCAAACTTTAGGTTTGCATATATATATATATATATATATATATATATATATATAGTGAACTATGGAAACAATTTTGGAAAAAAAGAATTTGGAACAATTTTTTTTTTTTAAAAAAAGGATCATTCATTTTGGGACAAATTTTGTTAAAAATGGAAATTCATTTGGGACGGAGGGCAGCTAGATAAGTCTGGTACTGCTCTATAAAAAAATAAACATACTCTCTTGTCCACCAAGCCTTTCAATGGCATGAACAAAAGACCGGTGCAGTTCCGGTGTCCAACGAAGGCGAGGCATTTTTGATCGAACATATTGTCGGACGGTCCCCTTCTTCTCATTACTTCCTTCTCCGGACGTGCTGTTATTATTAGCTGAATTTTCTTCCGCCATTTTTTCATCATCGTCTCCACTTAATTCAACAACCTCTATTGCATCATCATCATCATCAATATCTTCCTCTTGACTATTCGCTTCTTCATTCAAGTCAAAAGACGAAATCTTTTGTGAGGAAAATGATGATGTACTTTCCCCTAATTGTTCCTCAGGAACTTCTTCGTGATCTTTAACATTGTCGATCTCTACTTCTTCTGCCATGGCTCTATGAATCTTTTTTATAGCACATCAATGTGTAGAACTTCCTCTTGATAAGTTACTTCCCTATGATAAATAGGAATAGGAACCAAGAGAGGTTGTAAAAAAAAATCCTTTAATATCATAAAGTAGCTCACCAAAACAAATTAAATTAAATTGCAATATATATATATATATTGTAAGCAAAAGCTTACAAATGGAATTATATTTCTTAGATTCATCTCTAGCTATACCAAACCATTGTATATTTATCCATCTAGAACCCTCACTTCATTATCATTGTATAAAGAAATGGGCAAGTCTGGCATTATGCATGGAAAACTGAATTGCAACTTACATTTATTAAGTTTGTTCAAGTATCCAATTTTCAAAGTCTTCACTCTTTTATTTGTATATTACACCTACTAGTACTAGCCATGATTAGTATAATGTTTATGACAATTTAATACGAAACTATACGTCTCATTCGTCTACACGGTTGTGGTATTTTATAGGTGATGTTCATAATGTAAAATATAATTATGGTAGACTGCAAAAGAATTTGTTAGGACATTCATGAGTAAGTCCTCACCCAATTCCCTAGCTGTATCATCTAACTATTTCAATAAGTTGGTTAGGAATTAAAAAACCTTTGAAGTTTTCGATCAAGAACCTATAAAGTCATCGATTTTTCTCTTCATAACAAGTAGGAAAACGAATATGTATATATATATTTATACATACACACAGTTATAGTGATCAAAAGGGAGGTAATTTTGGTCAGTGATTTTTTTTTAAAAAAATAATGGAATATATTAGGTCAAACTTACTTTCTTGTCTGGTGAGAGACTCTAGCTAGCTAACTCTGTGTGTTCGGATTCTGGTCAGTTTATTATACTCATCTCTTTAGAAATTTCTTCTGATCAATTCTGTATACCTAATACTAAAGACATTTCTTCTAAAACATACCGATGAATTCTGATTTGTCTTTGCAAACCCTAACCGGAAATAAACCTAAAGATATGAGTTGAAGAAAACAAGAATAATTGATGAACATATGTGAACACAAACTAAATACTTTGATGCTTATGAAGTACTGGTAGAGGAAAAAAAAAAAAGGCCGGATGGTGCACTTATAATTACTCGAGAAATTGAAAGAGAAGAACACTGATTGAATTGCCATATAGGTCAAAGATAAAAAAAAAAAAAAAAAAAAAAGTCAGCTAGTTATGCTTATTCTATGATTGATGCAACCAAAAAAAATAAATAAATAAAATCTAGTCAGTTGGGATGGATAAATCCTAAATGAGCACATATGTAAGTTTAATAACCATATTAAAAAACAATCTCATGATAGTCATGCTTAGACAGAAAATCGACTGATTATATTTTCATGATCACTAGAAATGATTAACTAATGAGGCAAACCTTTTATTTATGTTTTTAAACTTGATCATCATGATAGAGAAGATCGGGAGAAGAAGATCGACAGTAAATACAAAAGCAGATCAAGAGATAATCTTGATAGATCAAGAAAGTAGAGAGAAAGAAGACATTAAACATAAAGAAAGAAGAAGCATATATTTATGTTAAGCACAAACCATGGGGAATGAATGAAGAAACTGATCATCAATCCTCTTTTATTCCGATTTCTTCAAAAAGAAACACCGATCCATGTAATAATAACTAACTGTGGATTGAAGAATATGATCAAAAAGAAGATATAAAAATTCTTACCTTAGTGTATATATAGAAGAACTAGCTAGCTAGTCCTTGAATATGATCAATGGAAGAATATAAATTTAGAGAGAGAGAGAGAGGAGAGAGGGACAGTAGAAAAATAAATTAATTAAAAACGCTGAAATTTGTTTTACTCTTAGCGTTGGGAGGTTTTTGTTTGGTTTCAACAATAGAATTAAATGTCTGAATATGGAAATAAAAATAGTAATCCCTCTAGTTCAAAATATATGCCGAGCAATTTTTTTGTCAAAAAACGACATTTATTTTGGATCGGAGGGAGTAATAAGCTAGAGAGACTCTTACCTTAGAAGCTACCTAAGTATTCAATTTCTAGGAGGAATTGTGTTTGGTTTTTGAAAAAATCAACAGTCGGTCGATTGGGTCCGACACTCCATTCACCAATTAATTCTATAATTATGTTGTAATAATTCTTTTTTAAACCATTTTAGAGATACATATATATAGGTGAGAGACTTTTTAGCTGTTGAGTATAATCTGAGTTCAAGAAATTAAACCCTTTTCTTTCTTCTCTTGGTTTCCATTTAATTCTTTTTTCAACTTGTCCACCCCCTCTCTAGCTACTTCTCTCTCCATCAAATAAACATAGAACATTGACTTTTCAATCAAAATAAGCACTTGTCAATTTCCTAGAATTTATCGATCCATCGACTGATCTGCTATATCCGTATAGTGATCATGTGTCTGTGATGATGTCGAGATCTTTATTTATATGACTAAGTAGTGATTATGTGTTTGTGAAGTTAATAGGGTTCAGATTATAATTACAGAATGGTGCGTGCGTGCAGTTAAACTGCACAGGGCCCGGATCTGTGTTCACTAGCATCTGTGAGTTTTAAGGGACTATTCGTTAGTGAACCCTACTAACTTTAGAGACACGGATTACCATTCAGATCAAATCACACGGTCATAGGAAATGAACTTGTGTCATCTCGATCATAATAGATGAACGTATTAGCTATTCTGCAAATTCAAATGAATAAAAAAAACTATGAATGGGAAACAAAGATAAAACAAGCACGGACAAAAAATGATTTATCGTGGTTTGACAATTTTCTCATCCTTGCGTACTGAATAAACTGATCACTGATTTCACGTCCAAATCAACGATTACAACCAGCCCATAACCTCAATCTCATTTCATGCTTTCCTCTCTATGTCAACCTCACAAATATTGGGCAAAAGATAAAATATGTTGGATGGAACATTATTGTTAAAAAAGAAAGGATTCCATTTCCATAAGTACAAACATGCTCTAACATAATTAGGACCCCCTAACAAAATTTTGTATGCGGCACGGCGGTTTGGATCATTGGACCACACACCCCTACAATTTCACATCAAAAATTGAGATTCTTTGCAATGGTAGACTGGATTTGGAGGATCTGAGCTGGTGAAATAGAATTCTGTCACCGATCCATGAATGTTGGCTGTTGGATCAAGTTTGAGGGACTTGATCGTCTTTTTGCCCCACCAAAACCAACAGGGGCGATCCATTTGAAGAAGATACAAGGCCCTTTATCCATCGTTGACTTGGTCATAGATTTTTAGCTTGAAGGAATCAAATCCCATATTCAAGAAGCTAATAACCTTTGTCAAAGAAACAAGTGAAGTCTTTTGATCACAAAGTCGACCTAGCTAGATATAATGCTGGATTTAAGCAAGCAAGCATATATGAGACTGACAAAAATCTTGGATAAATGTAAATTGATTGATTAAATTAGCGAGTATACGATACTCGCCGACCACTCTAGATTGCTATATCTCACCTAGAAGATTATCTTAATCCATTGACCTCTGCTAGAGACTCTTCTGATCATTCATGTAATTAACAAATAATTCGTCTTTATCATTTTATTTTATTTTTATATGTTTCAACTCAAAAATTTTGTAAAAAAGAAAGGCAAGTTGGGACCATTCCATTCATTATCAAGAATCAGCATATCAATTTCTCTCCTACCTAAACAAAGACTTTCTTTCCATATCATAACCCTAATTTCTGTCTCTTTGTTTTTGTTCATATTCTCCCATTGTTCCTTTGTTTAATACGCACATGCTCTTACTTACGACCATGAATACAGGGTGTCACAGCTGCGTATGCATCTTTAAGTGAGTCCAATTTTCTGTACCACTTTCTGTATAATATTTTTACAATTAGTACCTCGATATTTTTGAATGATCGCACCATAACATCAGCACTGACAGTAACAAATTTTGATTTTACTTACAATATAGAATATGATACACAAAATAATACAGGAACACTAAAGTCCTTCAAATTGGCGGATAGATGGATAGATGCATGACATTAAGAAGTTAGTCAATTTTGGTGGGGTTCTTTTTCAACCCATTATCTATTTTTCTAAGTGTTGAAATGGATGGAAGGAATATTACTTCATGCATGTAATATTTCTTAAGTTTTTGGATATTAAACAAATCAGTGAAAGCATCATTATGGTGTGATTAGTACCTTGACTTCTGCATATCCCCAAATAAATAGTTACAAAAGGAAGAATAATGTTTAAAACTAATATGTGCAAGGAAATTTTTCTTCAAAGTCAAATTTATGACAATTGGCTAACCATATAGGCATAAGGGTGTGTATGGATTCATTACTTGGTGGCAAGTCATTATCATTAATATCTTACCATAATAACTTGTATTTCACAATATTCAATTATAACCATTTATTGACTACATGCTTCACAAATGATTCTTAGATCTCACAAGTTTATTCCTAAGTTAACTTAGATCTTGTAAGTTTCTTGGTTTTCTTGAATACATGCTTCAGAGTTGAGATCTCCTGTACCACTTTTGTGTGTCACTCCCTGTACCACTTATAATCCTACCGTTCACATGATTGCATAATATTATAATAATACAAATCTCAATAACTGTGAGCCATTAGATCACTTGTGACACATGGAATGATACACGAAGTGGCACAGATGATTTGGACTCCATGATTCACAAATGTTTTTTAGATTTCACAAGTCAAAATCTAATGATCTTGACCTATTAAGTAAACTAAGCCAAATAATCCACTTTTTGAAAATCTGGTAAGTTTTGGACAAAAAATATTTATTTTGTTGAGAAAACTTATTTTTAGCAAGTTTAGAGCTTTATTGATTCACCAACAAAAATACTAATTGTAACATTTTCTATATTTTCATGAATATTATTAATTGTTTTATTCTCCCTCCGTCCCATAATGATATTCCCACTTTTTTCTAGCTGTTATTACGAAATTACTTTGAGCAATAATTTTAAATTGATTTTTCTCATAATAATAAATGTTTTAAATGTGTTATTCTTTTGGACGCCTCATTAGAAAATGCACCAGCCAAAAATAGAAAGTTTATACTCCTTCCGTTCCAAAATGATTTTTTTATTTTTTTATTGTGACTTTAAATGAATTTTAAGCAATAATTTTAAGTTGATTTAATTATACTAATGAAAATATAAAACTTGTTATAAATAGTATTATTGATCAGTGGCGAAGTTAGGAATAATCCTGCTATTAAAAATACTTTTAACAATTTTCTATTAGTTTATACTACTACCTCTGTCCCTAAATGAGTGTCCAAATTTCATTTTAAGGGACATTGAAAATCTCAACTTTTTTGTACAATTTGGTAGCAAAGATTCATATATAATCTTGTAATCTCCTTTCAAAACATTTAGTTTTGCACGTATAAAGAAACCGGTGAAAAAAAATTCGAAAAAAAACATTTAGGGACAAAGTTATGTTAAAAAAAGACACTCATTTTGGGACAAAGTTTTTTTAAAAATGGACACTCATTTATATTTAGGATATTTAGGGACAGAGAGAGTAGTATTTTAGGTTGCAGCGAACAAGGTAATAATCCTGCAATTAAAAATACATTCAAGACAGATTTTCATAAAATAATTCTCAAAGTCTAGAGTATTCAGCATGGTGGCGAGACGGAGGGAGTAATATTTTTTTCAAGATTTCCATATATTTAAATACCGCTGGCATCAAGTGGAGAAAAAAATGTGACTGCTATTAAGGGGGCAAAAATTATGGTCCTGAATTATTATTTTTTGAGCAAAATTATAGTCCTGATTGATACTACTGTTTTGCAGTCATCTTGACGACCTTGATCTATTTTATAATCCAATTAAAAACTTCGTAGCATTCTAGATTTTATTCTCTGTAAGCATTATTGTAGTCAATGTAATTAAAGCAAAGGTCTCGAATACTTACTTTGATCCATATAATAAATAAGTGATGTATTAAAAACGAGTTAGTCTTACGAAAAACATGTTTTACACTAAGCGATATGTAAAACTTGTTTTACATTAATGAATAAAAACAAGTTTTACACTAAAACGACTGTAAAACAAGTTTTTCTCAAGATTTTCACATTGCAAAAATGTGTTGACTTGTCAAATTATTAAAAAATAATAATTTATATATTGCGTATAATAAGAAAATTTATATTAAATTAGCTTTTGTTTAGAATATTACACTTACATAAAACAAGTAAAAACTAAAATACGGTATTAAAAAAAAAAAAAAACACGATAACTACCATTTAGTCCCCCATCCTAATGAATATTACACGTTTACAGTTATTCTCTGTAAGAATATTACACTTACATAAAACAAGTAAAAACTAAAATTTATATTAAATTAGCTTTTGTTTAGAATATTACACTTAATAAATAATGAAAAATTACATTAATGCCACTCTCTCCATCATTTCACTTTCTCTCCAAGCACCATGACCACCTGGCCACCCATCCCAACCTTCTCCGGCGACCATTTTCCCGCGACCACCTCTGGAGACCATTTTCCGGCGACCACCTCCGGTAACTGTTTTCCGGCGGCCACCTCCGGTGACTATTTTCCGGCGACCGTTTTCCGGTGACTTTTAGGCGTCATTTTCCGATAACCACCACCGTCGACCTTTAAACTATTTTTTCAGCGACCATTTTCCAGTGAACACCTCATATGCTTACCATTTTCCGGCGATCACCTCCGACAACTTGTTCCAGAACAAGTTTACAGTTATTCCAAGAACAAATTCACATTTTCAAAAAAAAAAAATCAAGAAAAAATTCACAGTTGTTCCAAAACAAGTTTACAGTTATTCCAAAAACAAATTCACATTTTTCAAAAAAAAAAAAACAATTTTTTTCAAGAACAAGTTCACAGTTGTTCCAGAACAAGTTTACAGTTATTTCAAGAACAAATTCACATTTTTCAAAAAAAAAAAAAAACTATTTTTTTCAAGAACAAGTTCACAGTTGTAAATTCATAATTGTAAGTTCACAATTGTAAGTTCGCAATTGTAAGATCGCAATTGTAAGTTCGCAATTGTAAATTAAAAGTTGTAAGTTCGCAAAAGTTCGCAATTGTTCCAATAACAAGTTCGCACTTGTTCCAAAAACAAGTTTGCAATTGTAAGTTCGCAATTGTAAGTTCGCACTTATTCGAAGAACAAGTTCACACTTGTCAACTAAACTAAGAACACGATCAACTCCGGCGACCAAACAACTGTGAACTAATCAATAAGTTCACAGTTGTTCAAGTACAGTTATTTCTAATATAACTTCACAGTTATTGCAATAACAATTGAGAAAGTTCAATCATTTAAATTTGTCACCGTCAAGTATCCCACCACTTACAATTTGTTTATTCATTAGTACTTGTAACCAAAATCTCATTTTAATGAACATTTTACAGTTTTTAATCATTTAAATTCACTGTACTAGCAGTGTTCATCATACTGCCTTTTTAAAATCCACATCTGTTTTGTGAGCTTAAAGCAAACCCGCACTAAAATTTCAAGATAGAGTATACAATAACAATTCAGCACATAGAAAACAAGAAGAAGAAGCATGAATTTGATTCGGACTAGTCGGAAAGAAATCGAAACATTTGCAAGTAACAATTCAATTCGCACCATGTAATCAGAGATAAATTAGAACACATAGTAACAACAAAACACACACAAAAGAAGATAGAGATTAAGGAGTTCATGAGACGGTACCTTAATTAGAGGTAGAGAGAGAGAGAATGGACGGCGAAGGCTAGTGCAGCTCAGCTGCTGATTAAGCTCGGGCTATTTATCTCTCTACCTCCGACCTTCAACAACAGGCTATAGTCCGAGATCCAGATCTGGCGAAGGTTGGAGGTAGAGAGAGAAATAGCCGGATTTTAATGGTCGCCGGAGATTTGCGATGGCGAACGGTCGCCGGAACTAGTACGGTCGTTTGGAGAGTTCACCGGAGATATTGAAGAAGGACGGACAAATCTAATGGGATGGTCGGCTGTAGTGGAGCGGAAGGGGAAGGGTGGTCGGTGCAGGGGAGGTCACCGGAGGATGGGGATGGGGATCGGAGAGGTCACCGAAGGATGGGGATCGCAGGATCGCAGGATATGGGAGAAGGCTGTCAGTGATTTGTGGATTAGAGAGAGAAAGTAGAGAGTTGGCGACGTGTTTGTGAAAGAGGAGGGGGTAGTGTTTTATTTATAGGTGGGTATTTTCGGGATTTAATAACTCTGAGGGACTAGGTGGTAAAAGGAAATATTAGCCTGGACTAGATGGTAGATGGAAATATTGGGTTGGACTAGGTGGTAGTTAGGCTTAGGATGAGGGACTAGACGGTAGTTTTCTCTATTTATTATGAAGCAAAAGGGATTTTATGTAAATATTGGTCCACAGTAACCCATTGTCATAGATTGTCGTAATTTAATAAACTAACCACCCCGGCAACAGAATTCATTGACAAATTCTTATTGTTACTGTAACTTGTAAATTTTAAATTAGTTTTTTTTTTTTTTTTTGAACAAATAAATTTTAAATTAGTTAAGTCATATAGAAGTTCAAAGCATGCATGTACTGTACGTATGGAGGCGGCTACAACACCCTTTTTCTTACTTACACGCCGTATCAAAATTTGTACCGCCTCTGACCTTTCCTTTTTTTTAAAAAAATAAATAAATTTAGATAATTAAAATAAATTAAAATTATATATTATAAACAATTTGTGTAAATTTAATAATATTACGGGCCTGAAATTCACATATAGCACAGGACCCCTATAATTGTCGAGACGGGCCTGCTACTATGATTAACTCTCATGAAAAATGTGTTTTTCTTGATGATTAAAAAAAAACGTATTTTTAAATGCGTAGTTTGAAGACCTAAAGGTCTTTTTTGGATTTTTAAAAAAGTATCACGAGGCGAAGCCCGTGACTTTTGTTTTGTAGGTCTCAAAATTCTTTGAAAACTAACTTTCTGGATATCAATAATTCAATATCAAAGGTTTTGCCAATCAGTCTCAAAATGGATATCAGTCTCAGAGATTCTGAATATCAGCCTCAAACGTGTTTTCAAAATGCGCACTGGCTATAAAAAACACTATAAGTGACTATCAAAAACACTCTCACTGTCACTAAAAAAACTCCAACAACAATGACGCTTAACAAACACTCTCACTGGCGATAAAAAAAGACATGAACCGGCACAAGAAAATATTTGCACTGGCACAACCAGTTTGAGCGATAAAAATCGTCAGTGCATTTTAAGAATGTCAGTGCATGTGTTTAAGAACGTCAGTTCATCTCATGGGCGATAAAAAAAACACATGACTGGCACACCAAAATGCTTGCACTGGCACTGACACGCCCCCAAGTCCCGGGATTCCCTAATAGAACCTCGAACCTGGTGCTCGTGACTAACAAGAAACGAGAAACTGAATGACATTTGTTTATATCAAACTGACATCATATAAATACTCAAGAGGAACGAGCTAGGATAGCTCACAACGAGTTTTTTACCAATAAATTTAAACCAAATGGTTGTACACAGCGGAAAACATGCCTAGCACATAAGCTGGCATTACAAGAACTATACAAGTCTACACAAGATACTGAGTCTAAACAACTGATACAAAATCGTCCTCACCAAAACTGGAAAGGATAACAATCCCCAACAAGAACAACCTGCCAAGTAGGCCCCTGCTAAGTCGAGCCTCACAACGTATTACCACTTGCTTTCCTGGGGGGGAACAAATAAACAAGGAACGGGGTGAGATAAATCTCAGTAAGTTACTAGATACAAGTACATAGCATATTATCATGTAATCATGCAAATCAAGAAGATTATCAAGTAATCATGCTCAAGATGTTATCAAGTAACAAGTATATGAGAGGCTAAGCCAACTCATCAAGTAGCTAACACATAAGGCTAAACTATCACGTTACAAAGGATATTCCAACCTTATTCCTCCCAAGTAAACCATTGTTGTCGTTGCTTGTATTGCAGTTGACAAATCACGATCAATCAAGTTGCTGCTGTGCAGTACACAAGAGGACCCGGTAACCAGTGTCACTAACAAGAACAAGATTCACGAGGTGTTCACGAGTTTTAGCATTCACTTTTATCAAGCGTATTGCTCTAATAAAGGAAGGTATGCCCTTACTATGACCTGTAGTAAGGGGTCAAGCGCAGATACATAGGCACCCGATTATCACTTTGGCCCCAGCCTCATGATAAGCGTGAACATATATATCTCCGAGCAAGCAAGGTGACCAGCTGGACTCACACAAGAATGTAAAAGTAGGTATTTACTTGAACTACGAGAGTATAGAACTAAGTCCAAAAGTAGTGGACTAGCTCTTCAGGAACCATGTAATCATGTGCTCACCAAATACAAGTACACGCACGCAATAATTGCAAATACAAATCAGTATAACAATGGCACGTAATGTGACCACGTAACACAATCAAGCCAAATTAGAGTCTATTAATAACAGACCCCAACCAAGTAGTAGGGTATGTCATACTATATCACTTTGTCATATGAAATATTTGCACGTACATATTCATATAACCTTTAACACACTAATGTGTCTATCACGATACCCTTACTTTCAAGTAGAGCCCAACATCTTAGACTCTAAGCACGTAGTCGAGTAGGTCGTATTGTACCTAGTCACAATCATATCTCGCGTATATTTATCGCTAATCATCGAATACATTTTCTGTAACGACCCGAAAACCCGCCTCTATTTCTCTGTAGTAAAAATTTATTTATTTGTTTATTTGCTCATTTATTATTTATTTAAATATTTATGTGTGCATTTTTATATTTCGTAATATTTTTATGACTAGCAATTTTACTTGGTCATTTGTGTTAGTGTGGAGTTAGTGAGTCTTAGTTGATAGTGGGGGAAAATGGGTTTAATTGTTCTAGGTGATTGTAGAGGGACCTAAGTGAAACCTTTTCTTTTATTATCTTACTCCCTCCCTCTCCCTCACCTTCTCCCTCACTCTCTCCTGCACACACACACACACTCTTTTTCTCTCTCTCTCCTCCATGGGAAAAGATCGTCGATAGGATCGTGTAGAGCAAAGAAATTTCGAATTCCGTCAACTTTGATAAAATCCGGGTAAGTTACTTTCCCCCATTTATGCTAAAAATGTTCATCCTTAACTCATTTGATGCTCTAGTTGATATATATTGCTTCTTTGGTTGATTTGGAATTGATTTACATTTTATTCATATTTTGTGAGAAATTTATGTTTGAATCATCTTTTGATTTGGGTTATCTAGATGATGTTATATGGGTCCTTTTAGGCTTATAAGTTATTTTAGCACCTTGGGATACTTGTTAGAGGTATTGATTTTGAGTTGTGTTGTTTTATGGTAGTTTTGGTGATTGCATGTTAGCTTTGGGCTACCCAAGTTGTAGTGGTTGTTGCTTTGTAAGAGAATTGGTGATTTTTAGAGTTTGGGTTAGGTTGTGTTTAGAAATTTGGGAAATCTCATGCTATATGTGGAATTGGGTTTAATTGGTCATGTTTATGTTGGTTGTGATGATTCTGGAACCATTTGATGGTATTGTGTTGATATAAAAAGGGATGTGTTGTGGGATTTGATTATTGTGTTGTTGGGTTCTTGCTACAGCTGGGTTTTGGGGTGATGTTTGGTCTGTTTGTACCTTAGGCTTAAGATGTAGGTACCTTTGAGCACAAACCCAGAAAATCTGCAAAAAATGGCTGAATCGCGCAAGGGGGCGCGCGCACCTTTTGGGAGGGGGCGTGCACACCCTTCTACCCCTTTTTGTCACTTTTCCTTCTGATCAAAGGGGGCGCGCGCACCCCTTTTTGAGGGGGCGCGCGCACCCTCTTCTTTTGCAATTTGTCCGCTTTACGTTCGATCTTCTGGAGGCCATAACTTCTTCGTCCGGACTCCGTTTTAGGCGTGTAAACTATCGTTTCGAAGCTCTATTCGAGTAATACAAGATGTGATAGGTTGTTAGTTAAGTTATAAGCTTTATATTTCGGGATTTTATTGGGTGTTTGAGGTTAAGAGGAGTTGTGTCGATCCATTGTGATCAAGTTTTGCAAATCCAATTGAGTAACTTGGTTGAGTTGTTGTGATCACCTTTGTGATGTATTTGAGGATTCCTTACTTTGAGATCCTTTAATTGAAAGTTATTTCACGGATCGAATTGATTTTAGGATAAGACTTGGACTAGGTTTAGGCAATGTCTTATAGTACCTAGAGGGTTGTTGTTGAACACCAAAGTGTAGGGTTTGGTCCGGTTGTGATCGTGTACTAATAGGTATAACCTTTTGGATTCGTTTGGGGTGTTTAGAATTGGTTCGTTATGAATGGATGTAAAGCGTGAATTGGCAATTGAGCACCTGCGGTTTTGATTAGCCTTAAGGTGTATTTATTCGGATTTCCTATTTGGAATTCCAGGTGTAAAGAGATGGTTGAGTTCCTGGTCGTAGTACTCTTTATGAGTAGACGTTAGGGTCACCTTGGTAATGGTCATTGTGCTAATTGTGAGCGACCGTTTGGGTTGTACTCTTTATGAATAACTCGTGGGTATCATCTTTAGGATGTGTTTGGTATGTGCCTTATCTTGGAGTCTTCATGTTTTAATAATCATTGTTGTTGGGCTCCTTATGAGCAATTCCGTTTATCGTTGTTGTGCTATTCATGAGAAACTCTTGTTATCGTTGTTGTTAAACTCTTCATGAGTAACCGTTGCATCTTTATGGTGATTATTTGGTATGGTTCCCTACTTTGGAATCTTTGGTTGTTTATCGAGCTAGTATTTATTTCTTAGCATTTATTTGAAAGTCCAGCTGGTATTTGTGTGTTTCGGGCGATGCGAAAGATTATAATGGCAATGAGCTGAGTCCATTATAATTCTTGACCATTGTTTTGCCCCATTATTACCCTCCTCCAGATTGGCCTTGGATGTGAGATGAGCTAGCCCCTTTGTGAGCATTATAGCTATTGGTTTTGGGCTTTGACTGTGTGTCATCGTCCCCTTGTTGTTCTTGGTTCCGGTACCGAGGTTGTGATCTTCAGCTGTTTATGCTACTATGAAGATGGTTTGATGGGTTGATTGATTGATTGGTCGGTTCTGACCGTGGTTCTCTTCAGTTGTTATACTGCTATTGTTGATTGGTTGACCGGTTGAAGCTGCGCAGCGATTGTTCTATTGGTTTGGTGAAACCTTGGCTCAGTATCCTTTGTAACGTGTTTATTTCAGTCTTATGTGCTGCATGATGAGTTAGTCGTTATCTCCAACTGGTATGGGACGGTTGGCGATAGGGAGCTTTCTCATTTGTTGTTATATGATTTATTTGCTCAGTTATATAATTGATTTGCATGATATTATGCCATATAGATGCATTTAGTAACTTACTGAGATTTTATCTCACCCCGTTTCTTGTTTCAAATTGTTTTTCCTTAACCCCCCCCCCCAGGAAAGCAAGTGGTATTGTTTGAGGTCCGTTGTACCGGGAGTCTTCTGAGCAGGTTGATCGCCTTTGGGGTAGTTGCTCTTCAGAGCCTCTTTGTATATGGTTGAAAGGTCATGGTCGTCCAGGGTTATGTATATACTGTTGTCCTTTGGGAATTTATATTATTAATAGTTGTTCTTGCTTCCGCGTTTTTTTTCTAGTCTCCGAGTTATAATCTCGTTGAGGTGTTGTTTGATGGTATTGGTTTCATAGTTGAATTCACGCGCCCGGTTTGGTATTTTGCATTTTGGAGATGTATATTATGTAAATTTTATGTTTATGGATTTTAGTATTTTCCGGGGCGTGACATTTTCCAACACATATTGTGTTCTATAATCATTGTTTTATGAATTATCTTTATATTACACTAGTCCCTCATTCTTTAGGAACTCCTCTCAAGAACAAGATATCTTCTTTATACTTTATACACTTCATTGAGTATATGCACGACTAAAACCAAGTACTAGCACATTAGTGCTTGTTCATAGCACTTCAATACACACGTATTAGATTCGAGTATGTAATAGAGTTGATCATTCTCTATGTAGTTCTATATTCCAACTCTTTGGTTATTAATATCATATATCAAGTAGTCAACAAGCCACATTCTATCAAGTAGTTATGTGCAAGATTTGCACATACACATCAAGGATAGTTCTAACACGTTAGTGCTTGTTCATAGCACTTTCAAGTTCATTACCATACACACGTATTGGTTTCAAGACAAGTACAAGAGTTCTTTCTTTTATATTCAAGTTCACACTCCAATTCTTTGGATGTTCAAGCTAAGAATCTTGTCCTAATACTTCTAGTGTTCTATAACACTTACAAGATTACTACCATACACACGTATTGGTTTCAAGTCATGTACAATGTTTTATCATCTTATATTCGAGTTCACAATCCAATTCTATGGATGTTCAAGACATGTACAAGAATTAATTATCTTATACTCAAGTTATTATTCCAATCTTTGGATATTCAAGTCATGTACAAGATTTAATTGTCTTATACTTCAAGTTCAAGCTAAGTGGATGAGTTATACATCTCATACTTACATGTTGTTAATCCTATACTTTGGATGTTCAAGCTCAAGACATTGTTCTAGTGCCCTTAAGGTGCACAAACATTGGTATCAAGACACATATAACACATTAGTGCTTGTTCATAGCACTTTCAAGCAATTAAAAGAGTTCTTACTCTTAAGCTCAAATTCTCTATTCAAATCATTGAATAATCATGTTCAAGACTCACTTCTGATGCCCCTAAGGTGTCACAACACTTGCTAGGACATCTTATACTAAGGCTATATACCTCAATTGGGGTTATTTTCAACTTATACAAACTTTAAACAAGCTTTTTATTTTTCAGGGCACCCGGGCGGGCGCTCAAAATGGACCGGGCGGCCGCACACTAGCAGGTGAATCCTTTGAAAAACATTCCAGAAAGATGGGCGGTCGCCCAATAAATTTTGTGCGGTCGCACACTGCACATTTCCGGCCAATGCTCATTTCTTTTCCAGGTTTACAATTGTCCATCTCAAGCGTATGAGTATACTTTTACTAATACTTAGGCAATACCCAGGACATACAAACAAGTTCAAAACATTACTTTCAAGTTTATTTCATATCTTTTTACCGTTCCACAAATAATAGGATTATTTCATTTTATTCCATTTAAATATTTCACCTTCCCAAAAGTATAAGTATAATTTTTTAATATACTAATATACTCATTTAGGGATACTTCCATTCATTTCCCCGTACCACAAATAATGGTACAATTTTTCTAATAATATTTAAATCAAGTTAATATTTTACCGTCTCACGAGTAGGAGTATAATTTTCTTAACACTTACAAACCCATTTAGGTGTAAGGATGCTTCCTTTCAGATTCAAGCCATACTGATACTCCCCTTGTACCAAATTTACAAGTATCACAAAATTCATTCAAATCACGAAATTAACAAGCACAAGTATCAAGAATAACACATAGGCATGTGATTACAAGCAAGGGGGAGCTAGTGACTTACCTACTCCGAAATAAAATTCACCCAAACTAATTTCTGTTCGTTAGGAAATGCTCTACTCACCGCCCTGATCATTTATGCGAAGTCGGATTTTCGAACAGAGACATAATTAAGCAAGAGGAGTCGAGAATAGGGTAAACCCTAACTTTCTTTACGAGACTGAGAGAATGTACGAGAAGCAATTTGGGGGAAACATGATCTGAGAAAGGCAAACCATAAGTTTATCCTTTTCAAGTTTTTAAGAATTGCAACTAGGCCCTCCAAGTTTCATTTTTAACAAAAAGGCCCTTAAAGTTTTAATTTGAGCAATTAAACCCCTAAACTTTAATTTTCACAAATGACCCTAATGTTCCAACTTTGAACACTTAGGACCTAAACTTGCTCAATTAGTTAAATAATTAACTCACATAAAATAGCATATAAATACGCAAGTCAAGAATTTAACAGGAATTAGGACGGGCGTTACAGGCACAGCCAGTTTGAGTGATAAAATGACTGGTTGTAGTGTTTAAGTTGCCCAGTGCATTTGTTTTGTTGGTACTCGTCTCAATCCATGTGTTTTGAAGAGTGCTAGTATGTGTGTTACAAATTGTCAATACGTGTATTCTGAATGTCAGTTGCAGTTTTGAAGAGTGTCAGGAGGGTTTAAGAAGTTCTGATTATTTACAAAAATGTCACTGCTCGTTTTTAAAAGAAGTTTCGCTTATTTAGAAAATTATCACTGCGCATTTAAAAAAAACGTTTTTCTAGGAGTTAGGCGTTTTTTTCTCTAAATTTTGGTATTATGATTGAACATTGAGTAATAATTTTAAGTTAATTCAGTTAAACTGATAAAATCTGAAACTTTGCTACTAATGGTGCTTAAATACATTGTTTTTTGTCATATAAAATGGGCAATCTTTTCTGTCGTGGAGACTGTAATTTTCTTCAAGAAATTTACCATTCCGAAATTTTATTTAGTTTGTGCATATATTCACAGTGTCAGCATTTTCTGAGTATACAAAAAAATAAAAATCGTTAATGGTACAAAGTATTGAATATTTTATTTAGAAAAATCTAATAATCTAGAAGCTTTCTTCTTTGAATGCAAAACAAATCAATGCTTTACTGAACAAATGGAAGAAGAAAATAAAGTAGAACAAATTAAATACTAAGTTACAAACTTCTGTCGGATGAATGGAATAACAACAATACTAATTCTAATAATTTATAACAATGGGAAGAATAATAATTTACCAAGTCTAAAATTCTTCCTCAGATGTCTCTTTCTCAGTCAATTAAATAGGGGTTAATGAGGCCATTATAAGCATTTAAATGTGTGAAGGATGGTATGAAAAATCATAAAAAGTTAGGGATATTAGGTGTGTCCTTATCTGTGTTTAATAAAAGAGTTGGATAAAGAATTAGTTTTGCGTGGGAATGGTGGTTGTCTACTTTAATACAGTATATACAACTCATTTTCTTGAAATCTTTATCATCTTCCTTCTTATATCTAGCTACTTATAGTTCTAGGGAACAAAAAAATTCATGGAGAGAAATTTTCTATATTTCAATTTAATGTTCGAAAATTTAGGTCATTTGCAATATAAATTTGATTTGTTAGGCCTAATATTTTATTTTAAAAAAATATGTTTTGTTAATTATTTAATAATGTATATATATATAGATATATATAGTGGAAGCCTGAGAAAGATTTTGTTAGACACCTACTGCATATCTTACAAAAAAAAAAAAATACTCCATTCGTTTCATTTAAGTTGCAACAAAGAGAAAAAATTGTAGGATTTAAGGATATAATATTTAATTAAGAATGAAAGGTGGTGAAGAGGAGAGATAATTAGTGGGGGGGGGAGAAAATAAGTGGAGAATAATACGTGGTTGGGAGGAAGAGAGAGAATGAGTTGAGGATTATAAAATAATAAAAAACTTCTATTTTTGGACTTGTTGCAACTTAAGTGAAACACCCTAAATGGCAACTTGTTGCAACTTACTTGAAACAGAGGGAGTATATACTAAAGAGGTACAACTCAAGCTGTATAACTAAAAAAAAATAGATGATAGATCTGTGTAAATAAAAAAAATAATAATAATAAAAAAAAACTAATCATGTGATTAGCTTTGACTTGTACTAATATAATGTCGTTTTGAGTAGTACTAAAGTCATAAGGTAGTCCAAAGAAAATGTCTAAAATATACTAAAGTAAAAATAGAAATGAAATGTGAAGTGAATTATACTTTCATAAACTAATGTAAATACAACGAAAATACAAATGAAAGAAAAACAAACGAGTTGGTTTTTGGGGAAACTAGTTCCTCCATAAATTATAAAAAGTTCACTTTTTAACTCTCAACTTTAAACCCTAAACACTAAATCCTAAACCCTAAACCCCAAACCCTAAACCTTAACTCCTATAAAAACAGGACTTTTTATAACTTATAGAGAAACTAGTTTCCCCCAAAATTTTCTCAAAACAAACATTATCTTGAAATTACAATCATGGAAGAAAAAAAATTGTCTCCAATTCTCGAATATCCACCCGCCACTTAATCCTCCTCAATATTGTCTTCTTCGGGACTTGAAACGTTTTCACATTGAAACTCAATATTATTGTTTTGTTGTCTTAACATCGGATCGTCTCAATCGGCAAGGAAAATGAGACGCTCAATTAGCTTATATGCCAATTTGTTCCTATTTAGCGTAACTTTTCCTGCTGCACTAAAAGCGGATTCCGATTGGTACCGTGGAAACTGAAGGTGTAAGTAAATCTCGTGCCATGATAGAAAGAAAAGGATAATATTATTGTGTTGTTTCCACCATCCTAAGACATCTAAGGTTTCATAACAATCGTCACTAGTTGAATAAAAATGGCTCTCTAAGTATTGCGTCAACTGATTAACCCCATCCCACTTTGTGTTGATCTTCCACTTCCACTCATTCCTTTCTTAAGGAACTCCCAGCCAAGTCTCGACACTTTTTGCTTTTCTTTTCCTTGGCGCTCGGCAATTTCGATGGTGTTGAGTCTTCTACTATAGTGGTCGAACAAGTGGAACAAGTCGTTGTAAACTTCAGTAAGTGCCGTAGTATTAAATATTTCAATATATAGCCTTTGAAGATTTTGCCTCATGTTTTCATAGTAAGCAAAAAGCAACGACCCAAGCTTTTTGTTGGTCCCAGAAGGCAACAAGGGTATAGAACCACTAGAGGGGGGTGAATAGCGGTCCAAACTTTTTCTGAAAATACCCTTAAAATTCAACCGAGTACTTATCAGTTTGGCCAACTGCGGTTCAAAGCACTAGAATCGAACTGATAAAATGCACAGCGGAGTTTGCGGTTTGGCCAAAGAGGATATGGAAAGAGTTGAGCGGTTTGACTGGGTTGAAAAACACAATGATGCAACTGATAATCTCAACTTAAAGATCAAAGAAAAACACAATTCACTTTTCAAGTCATTTCATAGATGGATTAAGTTATAGACCACAAACAAGAAAAGTAAATAACAAGACAGAAAGTAAAGATCAAACACACAATTTGAAGAGGTTCGTTCTTGAATGAACTACGTCCACTGCCTAGATGGTTAGTCTAGAATTTTCTTATAGCTACTAGACTTGTATTAATTTAGAGGAGCTTTTACAAGATGAATCTAAACTCTAAATAAACAATATAACCTATAAAGCTATTATAACAACCGGTGTTTTCGAAGTATATAATCTATGTGATCATATAAATCGGGGGGTTAATTGCAATTTGGTTCCTGATTTTTTTTAAAATTTGTAATGTTGATGCTGTGTTTTCAATTTCGCCAATTGATATACTCACTTTGTCATTTTGTTGCAATCTGACTACAAAAGTAACTGGGTGTTAGTTTTTTAACAGATTTTATGTCGTATGACTAGCACATGATGATTTACGATGTTTGTGAAGCTACACATATCCGATTGGTATGAATCTTTTTTAAAACAGAAGCTAATATTTAAATCTACAACATATATTTTTTGACAAAAGTTTTTGGTGAACTAATTATATTATTAATTTGTAATTTAAATAAATGAAAATATTTAAAAAAAAATAGAGGACATGGGAAAAATAATCTGAAAAAATTACTACTTTCCACCATGATATACCTTATTTACTAATGTTTGCTTTCTTCTACCCTCCGCCATGTTACCGCATCACCCCTTCCACATACACTCCTCCCTCGATTCATGATTTTCTTCCTCTCCCTTTTTTCCTATGAAATATTTTTGTGAACTGATAATCTACATATAACATTTACTTCATATGAAACATATTTGGGGCTAACACATTTTTTTAGATTATTATATCACATGTTTTTTTTAATATTTAAAATTAAAATTTAATATAAAATAATCCAATCACCCGAAAAATTGTTAAAAAAATATATGTTGTAAATTTAAATATTAGTTTCAATTTAAAAAAACAATCATATCAATCGGATATGTGTAGCTCCAAAAATAAATTAAAACGTCCCTTAAAACGTCATGTGCTAGTCACATGATATAAAATCTATTAGAAAACTAACACTTAGTTACTTTTGTAATTGGATTGCAACAAAATGACAAAGTGAGTATACCAATTGGCGAAATTGAAAAGACAGCATCAACATTGCAAATTTTGGACAAAGTCAGGAACCAAATTGCAATTAACCCTAAATCGGGTGTGTGTGTGGAAAGGAATCAAATACTCTAATGATCTAAATGATGGGTGAGCAAATGAAAACTTTCTGTGTAAAGGTTGAGTGATGAAAGGTTGTTTGGCTTGAAGCTTGAAGAAGAAATATGTGTTTGCTAAGGAGATCTATAAAGGTTTGAATTTCTGGGTAAAATCTTCAAAGAAAACTTGAACACTTGGGAATAATATCTCTTGAAGCTCAGCAACCTTCATTGTTGAGAAATGAAGGCTATTTATAGGCAGTGCACCCTTGTGACCGTTGGACAAATATTTGAATCCAATCTGGATGGTACAACTGCTGTCGAAATCCCATTGGTTGAGCTGTCATTTTCGTCCTTGGTTTTGTCTTGTAGTCCTAGGTAGTTGTAGCACCACTGTAATAACCCGAACTACCTTTTCTATTTTATTTATCTTAAACTCTTAATTATTAATGGGCCAAACTTAATGATTAGTTTAGTTTAGTTATTGGGTCAAAAGTGCAAAGCCCAATTCATTAACTAGGAAGGATTAGGAGTTCAAGTTAAATAGGGATTTGGGGAGTCCTATTAATATAAATACCCTCTCTTAAACCCTAAGGTTTTTCTCAGTTACCGCAAAGAAAGAAAAAAAGAACGGAGAGTGCGAGAGAGATATCAGAGCGCCGCACAGGAAGAGAAGGCGCAGGAGGGAGACGTAGAGAACGGGAGAGAGAGACGGTGAAGGAGAGAAGGAGAGAAGGCATAGTGTTCACAAAGGTAATTCTAGAACCCCTTAAAACTCTTCTCTTCATCTTTGTAAATCAATTGTTGGGATTAAGAACCCTAAGTTATGGATTGATCAATTAGGTTAAATAGTATGCAAATTAAGAAGAAGAAGATGGACTGTGGAGTGTGTGTGCTGCGTGTGTGTGTGTGTTGGTGTGCGTCTGGGTGTGCGAAGTGTGTGCGTTGTGTGCGGCGGCAGGAACTGCCGTGTGTGTGTGTTTAGTGCGTTATGAATGTGTGTGTGTGCGTTGTATACTGATGGTGGGTGTGTGGGTGTGTTCAGAGTAGTGGGTGTGCGTGTCTGAATGTGTGGGTGTGTTCAGAGTGGTGGGTGTACCAGAGGGTGTGTGAATCAGAATGGTGGGTGTGTCTGTCAGTAGGTGTACTCAGTAAGTGTGTGCAGAAAGTGTGAAATCAGTGTGTGTAATTTGTGTAGTGAAATTGAGAATTTGGGGATTGACTAATAAAAACCCTAGAGGTGTTGTAGTTATTCCCAAAGTTATTGGTTAACTAGGAAAGGGTGATAGATGACTAAACCATGGAATTAATGGAGTAAAAGAAGTAAATTGGGACGGAAGTAAAATAGTATTTATCTCATGTCTAAGGCTAGACTATTTCCTATTGTAGATTGTCCAAGCGGAGTAAAGCAAGCTAGTAGAGCACGAAGCTAAGGTAAGGGATTACGCTCTTAGTTGTGTATTGATTCTTAATCCTTTGTTAGGATTCCCAATCTCTGTTTTTATAAAGTAAACTATCTGTGTGGCTAGATAGTCTTTTAATAACTATTCCGTTCTGCGAATTGTTCCGTCTTTTGTTATCCCCTCTATTGATATGGTTATTGTTCAATAGGGTTATCATGTGTATGATTGATTTTGTAACCTTGGTGTCCAAGTGAGATGTGTATCTTTTCAAAAGTGATCAAGTAAAGTTTGTAAAGTTAAGCTTTGTTTTGTAAAAGCTCTTTAAAGTAAAGTTTTGTAATAAGTAAAAGACTTACAGTTATCCATAATCCCGAAACGGATAAGTGGACCCCTACAGTTATCCATAATCCCGAAACGGATAAGTGGACCCTTACAGTTATCCATAGTTCTAAGTTGAACATGTGGACCCCTTTGCGTTGCTTGATGAAGTAACGTAGGTTATCATGATATACCGATTTTGGGTGCGGTCAGTAGAAACCCGAGCCCTGGGTACAGCACGTGCTTAATCCCTAAATGAAGTAAAGTAAAGAAAAGTAAAGTGTGAGTAAAATGTTGTGTTTTGGAAACTACCTCTGAAGCCACGTGTTTTCAAGAAATGAATAGTTTTATCAAGTAAATGTTTCTTTTCAAACTGAGTGTTAGTTTGATCCTTGAGTTATATCCGTTCATTGTAATTCATTGTTACCGTTCGTTTCGGTCATCTCCTCTTAGTACCCGAGGGGATACCGTATGAACTTACTGGGCATTGTTCGCTCATTCCTTTCATTTTCCTTTTCTCTCCAGGTTATAAATAAGCAGATCAGGAGTCGCAAGGGTTGGCGGCTTAGGAGTTATCTTTTTAATAAAGTAATTAGTGGTTATGTTTCCGTTATAGTTAAGTTATGAACTTTACTTTCCGTTAGTTACCGTTTGAGCTAGTGGTTTGTACTAGCCGTTGTGGATTTGAACGTTGGTTAATGTTTGAATTTTAGTTATTTATAGCCGTTGGGCACTCTGATTTTGGGAACTATTCATATTAGTTGTTATTTAATTGTAGTGAAAAGTTGGGGTGTTACAGTTGGTATCAGAGCCCCGGTTTAAGATTACTTGGGAGACTCAGAATTAGAAGTTAAGACTATTGGGAGAAGTAGTACTTAACTATTGTGGGCTTTAGAACTCTGATAAGAACAAAGTACTTTTGGGAAGCACTAAAGAAGGGAAGCTGCTATTTAAGGAAACTTTCCATTTTAGGAAACTTTCTAAGTTAGGAAACTTTCCTTTTATAGAAATTTGCTATTTTAGGAAAGAACCTAAAGGGAGATTCTAAATGAGGATGAGCATGTGCTGGAGTGTGGCTTGAGTGATTGATATTTTCTTTTAAGAATGAATTTCACTATGGGATGCTTGTGATTTTAATGCTTGTGTGTTTACATTGTAGATCATGGACGGACTAAAGACTAAAACACCCAAGGAGAGAGCAATCGTAAGGGGTGCATGGACGATTAGGCAGCTTAAGGGACAATTGACGAAGAAAAAGAAGGAAGCGGACTATACCTTTGACAAATGGATGCAAACTAGAAGTTCGTGGTATAAGGCTCGAGAAGAAATAGAAAAGTTGAAAGAAGCAATAAACAAAAAGGACGAAGAAATAGCCAATATTAGAGAAGAATTTTATAGGAATTTCTATAAAGAGCCAGTGGCAGAAAATGTGGTGACTGCAGAAGAAGCCACCGAAATTGACATTATTGTAGAGGGCAGTGAAGCTGCCCCGATTATGATTGAAGATGAAGTACTGGAGGAAGAACCGGTCCCTAGGCCAAGAGGAAGGCCAAGAGGTTCAAGAAAAGTTTATGTGCCAACTGGAAGGCCTAGGGGTAGGCCTAGGAAAAATGTAACCCCGTGATTATGAGGGGAGTAGCCATTTATTAGTATTCTTTTTAGAAGTTAGCATTCTTTCATTAAAGAGGTTTAGTATTCCTTTTTAGTTCTATTAGTAAAGAACTTAGTGATTATTCTAGTTTAGTTCAGTTAAATAAATAAAAGTTATTTTTAAGTTAAGTTATTTCTTGTCATGTGATTCCTTAAGTTAAAC
The DNA here is from genome assembly GCA_026119855.1 of Campanula takesimana. Lineage (NCBI taxonomy): Eukaryota > Viridiplantae > Streptophyta > Magnoliopsida > Asterales > Campanulaceae > Campanula > Campanula takesimana. The sequence goes on from JAOWBW010000372.1 coordinate 1,097,737, forward strand.
TATGTTTGAATAAACTTAGTGCATGCGTTAAATTATAGTAACCAGTTCTGTGGGGACGGCCTATAAAAGTATGAAATTCGTTTGAGTACAACGACTAATATAGTTAAAGACCTAAAGTAAGGTCGATGCAGTGAAAGGTCTAAAGTAAGACCGATATACATACATAAATATGTACGTGGAGTTAGTATGAGACCAAGTTAAGTATAAACTCTCGATTAAACAGAAAATTGTGAGGTCAAGTAACCGACCTAGTTAAATAAATTGTTATTAATATGTAAAACCCGTTTTCGTGGTGGGTCATCAATCAGTGATAATCCAATCTTTCTTAACTTCAGATGTCTGGAAGAGGAAGAGGAAACCGTGGAAACGCTCGCAACGCGGGGAACCAAGGTAATGTCGATCCGAACATGGCGAACCTTCTGCAGACGCTGAACCAGACCGTGGCTGGAATCGGACAGGTGGTGAACCATCTAGCACAACCTCAAAACCAACCCCAGCAGGTACCAATGAGAGATCCGCTGGAAATGTTTCAAAGGAGGAAGCCGGACACTTTCTCCGGTACCTCAAAGGAGAAGCCGGAGGACTGGGTTAAGGATATGGAGCACATTTTTGAAACTTTGGAATGTACCACAGAGCAGAAGGTAGTTTTTGCAACATTCATGCTGAGGAGTGCGGCTCGCACTTGGTGGGATGCAGAAAAGAGAGCAGCTTTGGCTAGGGGTGAAGGAAATTTCACCTGGGAAAGGTTTAAAGTAGTATTCAATGAGAAATACTACCCGGCTAGTGTTCGTCACGCCAGAGTGGCAGAGTTTTTGACTTTAACTCAAGGTGACAAGACGGTGGACGAGTATAGTGAAAGGTTCACAGATCTGTTGGAATTTGCACCGACCTTTTTCGACAGCGAGGAACAAAAGGCCAGGAAGTTCGAAGCCGGACTGAGTGATCGGATTCGATACAGAATCACTCCTCTGCAGTTAGCGACATATGGGTTAGTGCTAGACAGAGCCAGAATTGTAGAAAGGGAGTCGGATGAGTACCGCAGCAAGAGGGATGAAAAGAAGAAGTCTGGAGACAAGTCTACTAATAAAGATTCAACTGGGAACAAGGGACAGTTCAACGACCGAGACCGTGATAATCATGGAAAGAGGAAAGCTGAGGGAAGCTATGATCGTACGGCAAACAAGTACCCGAACAGAAACTTTGGAAACCGAACCGCGTACGATAAGGGAAAGGCTAAAGAGCAGGGGACCGCCGAAGTATGCCCTGCGTGTGATGGCAATCATAAGGCTGATGCGTGCAAGTACAAGGACAGAAAGTGCTATAACTGTGAGAAGATTGGGCACCCGCAGTGGAAGTGCCCAGAGCCGAAGAAGAATGCACAAACTCATGGGGTGAAGGCAGAAGACAAAAATAAGACTGGTGGTCAGGGGCGTGTGTTCACCATGACTGCTAGAGATGCTAGAGCCACAAATGACTTGGTGGCAGGTACGCTTCAGTTATATTCTCGCAATGTATACGCTTTGATAGATTCTGGTGCCACTCATTCTGTGATTAGTTCTAAGTTGGCAAAACAGTTAAAATTGTCACCTAAGGCGTTAGAAGTACCCTTGGTAATTGATACCCCGACTAAGGAGTCGATTCCAGTTACTTCAGTGTTTCAAAGTTGTCCTCTAAGGATAGGCGATAGAGAACTCGAGGTTGATCTTATATGTCTGGATCTCAGTGACTTTGACATCATCCTAGGTATGGACTGGTTGGCTGCGTATCATGCCAAAGTAGACTGCTTTAGAAAAGAAGTGAATTTTGAATTACCCTCTGGGGAAGGATTTCGTTTTCAAGGGTCGAAACCAAGAGTCCGAACGGGCCTGATCTCCGTAATGAAGGCTCGTAAACTGTTAAGGAAAGGTTGTGAGGGATTTCTTGCGTATGTTGGTGAGTCAAACAAGAAAGAAGTGACCATCGAATCCCTCTCCATAGTAAAAGATTTCAAGGATGTTTTTCCCGAAGATTTGCCAGGAATACCGCCGGAGCGAGAAGTGGAGTTTTCGATAGATCTAGCACCGGAGACTGCACCGATTTCGAGAGCACCATATAGGATGGCTCCGCCGGAACTTAAAGAGTTAAAGGAGCAGTTACAAGAACTTTTGGATAAGGGTCTGATTAGACCAAGTGCATCACCGTGGGGTGCGCCGGTATTATTTGTAAAGAAGAAGGATGGGTCGATGAGGTTATGCATTGACTATCGGGAGTTAAACCGTGTGACAATTAAGAATAAGTATCCGTTGCCAAGGATCGATGATTTGTTTGACCAACTCCAAGGTGCATGCTATTTCTCTAAGATTGATCTACGTTCTGGTTACCATCAGTTAAGAGTGAAAAAGGAAGATGTAGCAAAGACGGCTTTTAGGACAAGGTATGGACACTACGAGTTCTTAGTAATGCCGTTTGGGCTGACAAATGCGCCTGCTGTGTTCATGGAGCTTATGAATAGAGTATTTCAAGAATATTTGGACAAGTGTGTAATAGTATTCATCGATGACATCTTGGTGTATTCGAAATCAAAAGAGGAGCATGAAGAACATTTGAAATTAGTACTACAGATTTTGAGGGAACAAAAGTTGTATGCCAAATTTAAGAAGTGTGAATTCTGGCTTGAGGAAGTAGCGTTTTTGGGACATGTGGTATCTAAGAATGGGATAGCAGTTGACCCTGCAAAGGTTGAGGCTATAGTTAATTGGGAGAGACCAACTTCTGTTAGTGAGATAAGGAGCTTTTTGGGTTTAGCAGGGTACTACCGTAGGTTCGTGGAAGGGTTTTCGAAGTTATCTCTACCATTGACCAGGTTAACCACAAAAGGGACAAGATTTGTGTGGTCAGACGATTGTGAGAAGAGTTTTCAAGAATTGAAAGGGCGATTGGTGTCTGCGCCTGTCCTTACGTTACCAACAAACAGTGATGGCTTCGTGATCTATAGTGATGCTTCATTGAAAGGTTTGGGTTGTGTGTTGATGCAAAATGATAAAGTGGTGGCTTATGCGTCTAGGCAACTCAAGAACCACGAGAAAAACTACCCTACCCACGATTTGGAATTAGCGGCCGTGGTGTTTGCATTGAAAATTTGGAGACACTATTTGTATGGGGTACCATGTGAAATTTACACCGACCATAAAAGTCTTAAGTACATTTTCACTCAGAAAGAGTTGAATATGAGGCAAAGGAGATGGCTAGAGTTACTTAAAGATTATGATTGCAAAATCTTGTATCATCCTGGGAAGGCCAATAAGGTGGCTGATGCGTTAAGCAGAAAGAACCATGGAACATTAGCGACTATGATTTCTAAGGGGGTAAGTGAATTGAGAGATAGTGAAATAGTAAAGCTAGAGGTTAAAGTTAAAGGCTATTTGGCTCAGTTGAGTGTCCAACCAACATTGTTAGTGAGAATCAAGGAAGCTCAGAATGTGGATGACGAGTTGGAAGCGATTCACAAGGTTATCAGTAAGAAGGGGATGATAGACTTCCGTGTTAGCGACGACGGGATCATGAGGTATCGATCGAGGATTTGGGTGCCTAATAATGATAGTATCAAGAGGGAAATTCTTGAAGAAGCTCACTGTTCAAGGTTTTCGATTCACCCTGGGAGCACTAAGATGTACAAGGATCTAAAGGAATCCTTTTGGTGGAACAATATGAAGAGTGAGGTGGCGGAATTCGTTTCTAAGTGTTTGGTGTGCCAGCAAGTGAAAAGTGAACACCAGAAACCCGCGGGACTACTACAATCGTTACCTATTCCAGAGTGGAAGTGGGAACACATCACTATGGATCTGGTGATTGGACTTCCCAAGACGTTGAAGGGTCATAACGCAATTTGGGTCATAGTGGATAGGCTCACTAAATCAGCTCACTTTCTAGCAATCAAGGTGACTGATTCGTTGGAGAAGTTAGCTAAGTTGTACGTGGATGAGATCGTAAGGTTACATGGGATACCGGTCTCTATAGTGTCAGATCGAGATGCAAGATTTACATCAAATTTCTGGAAGAGTTTACAGAAAGCGTTGGGGACGGAGTTAACTATGAGTACAGCGTTCCACCCTCAGACAGACGGGCAGTCAGAAAGGACGATTCAAACTCTCGAAGACCTATTGAGAGCAACGTCGTTGGATTGGCAAGGAGCATGGGATGATCATCTACCACTAGTGGAATTTGCCTACAACAACAGTTACCACTCTAGTATTGGAATGGCGCCGTATGAAGCTCTTTATGGGCGGAAATGTAGATCGCCTGCGTGTTGGGATGAAGTAGGCGAGAGAAAGTTAACTGGACCCGAGATTGTTCAAGTAACGGCGGATAAAATTCAACAAATTCGCAAGTGGTTGTTAACTGCGCAAAGTAGGCAGAAATCGTATGCGGATAATCGAAGGCGCGATCTGGAGTTCCAAATAGGAGATCATGTGTTCTTGAGGATCTCACCGACAAAAGGGGTCATGCGGTTTGGGATTCGTGGGAAGTTAAGTCCTAGGTACGTGGGGCCGTTCGAGATTCTAGAACGAATAGGGGCGGTAGCCTATAAGTTGGCTCTACCTCCTGTGCTGTCTGGTGTGCACAATGTGTTTCACGTATCGATGTTGAGAAAATACGTAGCTGACCCGAGCCACGTCATAGAGTACAAACAGTTACGTTTTCGTGAAGACTTGAGTTATGATGAAGAGCCGGTAAAGATTGTAGACCGTAAAGATCAAGTTTTGCGGAAGCGAGTGATTCCGTATGTAAAAGTACAGTGGAGCAATCACACGGAAAGAGAAGCCACGTGGGAGCTCGAAAGTGAAATGCGTGATATGTATCCCGCTTTGTTCGAAGGTTAAGGTACGTTTAGTTTGGAGGACCAAACTCTTTTAAGGGGGTAAGAATGTAATAACCCGAACTACCTTTTCTATTTTATTTATCTTAAACTCTTAATTATTAATGGGCCAAACTTAATGATTAGTTTAGTTTAGTTATTGGGTCAAAAGTGCAAAGCCCAATTCATTAACTAGGAAGGATTAGGAGTTCAAGTTAAATAGGGATTTGGGGAGTCCTATTAATATAAATACCCTCTCTTAAACCCTAAGGTTTTTCTCAGTTACCGCAAAGAAAGAAAAAAAGAACGGAGAGTGCGAGAGAGATATCAGAGCGCCGCACAGGAAGAGAAGGCGCAGGAGGGAGACGTAGAGAACGGGAGAGAGAGACGGTGAAGGAGAGAAGGAGAGAAGGCATAGTGTTCACAAAGGTAATTCTAGAACCCCTTAAAACTCTTCTCTTCATCTTTGTAAATCAATTGTTGGGATTAAGAACCCTAAGTTATGGATTGATCAATTAGGTTAAATAGTATGCAAATTAAGAAGAAGAAGATGGACTGTGGAGTGTGTGTGCTGCGTGTGTGTGTGTGTTGGTGTGCGTCTGGGTGTGCGAAGTGTGTGCGTTGTGTGCGGCGGCAGGAACTGCCGTGTGTGTGTGTTTAGTGCGTTATGAATGTGTGTGTGTGCGTTGTATACTGATGGTGGGTGTGTGGGTGTGTTCAGAGTAGTGGGTGTGCGTGTCTGAATGTGTGGGTGTGTTCAGAGTGGTGGGTGTACCAGAGGGTGTGTGAATCAGAATGGTGGGTGTGTCTGTCAGTAGGTGTACTCAGTAAGTGTGTGCAGAAAGTGTGAAATCAGTGTGTGTAATTTGTGTAGTGAAATTGAGAATTTGGGGATTGACTAATAAAAACCCTAGAGGTGTTGTAGTTATTCCCAAAGTTATTGGTTAACTAGGAAAGGGTGATAGATGACTAAACCATGGAATTAATGGAGTAAAAGAAGTAAATTGGGACGGAAGTAAAATAGTATTTATCTCATGTCTAAGGCTAGACTATTTCCTATTGTAGATTGTCCAAGCGGAGTAAAGCAAGCTAGTAGAGCACGAAGCTAAGGTAAGGGATTACGCTCTTAGTTGTGTATTGATTCTTAATCCTTTGTTAGGATTCCCAATCTCTGTTTTTATAAAGTAAACTATCTGTGTGGCTAGATAGTCTTTTAATAACTATTCCGTTCTGCGAATTGTTCCGTCTTTTGTTATCCCCTCTATTGATATGGTTATTGTTCAATAGGGTTATCATGTGTATGATTGATTTTGTAACCTTGGTGTCCAAGTGAGATGTGTATCTTTTCAAAAGTGATCAAGTAAAGTTTGTAAAGTTAAGCTTTGTTTTGTAAAAGCTCTTTAAAGTAAAGTTTTGTAATAAGTAAAAGACTTACAGTTATCCATAATCCCGAAACGGATAAGTGGACCCCTACAGTTATCCATAATCCCGAAACGGATAAGTGGACCCTTACAGTTATCCATAGTTCTAAGTTGAACATGTGGACCCCTTTGCGTTGCTTGATGAAGTAACGTAGGTTATCATGATATACCGATTTTGGGTGCGGTCAGTAGAAACCCGAGCCCTGGGTACAGCACGTGCTTAATCCCTAAATGAAGTAAAGTAAAGAAAAGTAAAGTGTGAGTAAAATGTTGTGTTTTGGAAACTACCTCTGAAGCCACGTGTTTTCAAGAAATGAATAGTTTTATCAAGTAAATGTTTCTTTTCAAACTGAGTGTTAGTTTGATCCTTGAGTTATATCCGTTCATTGTAATTCATTGTTACCGTTCGTTTCGGTCATCTCCTCTTAGTACCCGAGGGGATACCGTATGAACTTACTGGGCATTGTTCGCTCATTCCTTTCATTTTCCTTTTCTCTCCAGGTTATAAATAAGCAGATCAGGAGTCGCAAGGGTTGGCGGCTTAGGAGTTATCTTTTTAATAAAGTAATTAGTGGTTATGTTTCCGTTATAGTTAAGTTATGAACTTTACTTTCCGTTAGTTACCGTTTGAGCTAGTGGTTTGTACTAGCCGTTGTGGATTTGAACGTTGGTTAATGTTTGAATTTTAGTTATTTATAGCCGTTGGGCACTCTGATTTTGGGAACTATTCATATTAGTTGTTATTTAATTGTAGTGAAAAGTTGGGGTGTTACAACCACTACCTGACATTTTCCTTTGTTGCAGAGAAAGGACTAACGGTAAACATTTGAATTGATGGACAAAACCGAAATTCCTTGCAGTAACTTCAAGTAAACTCGAAGTTATATTGTCAAGTCATAAATCATTCTTTTATACTTGAAAAAGGGAATGTTTGTCTCAAGGAATAAATGACATACTGAATTCTTCAATAAATGCTCTGCGGTTCCACCCAGGTACAGGAGCGCTTCCAAGGATGAACTTGATGTGCGGTTTCATTAAAACTGAAGTATGTGGTTTCATGATTGACGATTCCATCAAGTTTTCATTAGAGGTTCCATGCGTGACTTGAAGTACGGTTTCATCAGAGCCGCAGAATGCGGTTTTATGAAAGTATGCGGCTCCATGCTGGCGGTTTCAAGAATAGCACGAGTGCGGTTTTAAGAACTATACCGCTGCAGTCAAACCGAATCAAAAAATCAGCCTATATAAATAAAAATCTAGAAATGAACTTGTCTAAAAATTGAAGTATAACTTCATTACATGATTCCTAAAGTCCATAAAAAGACATGTGGCATGGATCAATCAAATCAGGTGGGTGTACTAACAATGAATCCTAACACTTTTTATGCTTAATCTGAGGATCCCTCACGGGCGCCAATTGGCCAAGCATGGGGAAATGGTTGTAGTATATTAAAAATTTTGCTTCCATATCCACAATGATCCCTCCAAAATGCACATTCGGTTTATACTTCATAATTACTTGGCTTAGCATGTATATTTCACGACACAAAAGATGACTTATTATTACAATTGCCCTATAGAAAGGTTTAAGTACATCCAAGAGTCCCGACGCTATATCTCAATCATCTTCACCAACTTGATGATCCGTTTGATTCACGGAAAAATATTTCATGATCACATATACTCCACCGCTCTCTCCAACATGAAAAATGTCGAGTTCCACTTGATATCTTCCGCAATTTTGGGCTTTAAGAACTTCATCCCATACAAATTACACTACTCAATATATTTGACATATTATTGACCAGATCCCCTTATGATTTGGCAAGCATGGTTAAAGTTGTCGACGATATTGAAAAGTGATCGAAGCAAATCACGAACGCAAAGGTTGATAACGTATCATGCACACCTCACATGAAAAAACTTGCCTTCTAGATGAGGGTTAAGGTTTTAGATTAAATATTTGGCATGATTGTGCTATAGGTGGCGTTATCAAATGACACGCTAATAATCTTATCAGTGGTTACGTACTCCATCAAAACATTCTGATCAACCGAATGGGTAGTAATATATGTAAAGTTCTCCTTACTAGAACTATGTCTAACTTTCGAAGCATCAGTTGTCAAGCAAATACTACCATTGTGGCTTTGAAGTTTGGTTGCTAACCCAAGTGTTCCCTTTTGAAAGAGATTCTTAATGTTCTTAGTGATGGTTTTTCGGCCCATAGGTCGAAAACTGAAATTCAAATATTTGCATAAATTGTTAAATTTCTCATCTTCCGTAGTTGATAATCTTCCGAAGTTGATAAAGGTAATCTGGAACTCACAAGAAACATGGTCATGATATCATTGCTCACTTTTGGATAAGTTCTAGAAGGTATGTTGAGTTTGGTTTGGGTGTTTTGTATCACGATATTTTGTGGCTTCCAACTCATGATTTTCTACGTGTCGTTTCAAGAGAGAAGTACCTGAAGCGGATGGTTGACGGGTTAGTTGTTTCTTGCATATTTTGCACTCGGCTTTAGGTTCATTACACTTATTAATAATCATATAAAAAAACTCCTCATACCTCGACACTTTGTGCTATTTAGCCTTCTGATTCCCTTTCCCCTTCCCCTTCCCCTTCCCTTTCCCCTTCCTCTTCCCCCTCCCCCTACTAGGTTGACTACCCGTCGTCTTATCCCTACTAGATATATCTATCCTAGCAATAGTCGACCCGGTAACTCGTACATCATCATCTTACTCATCATCATCTACTTCATGTATATTTCTAGATGTGAAGTCATGATAGGGGATTTGGGATTCGGTAAATAAAAAAAAAGAGGGTTGGATCGGGAGTAAAATGACCAGGAAAAAGAGGGGGGTTTGAACCCTCATTTATCATATCGAACATGTATTGATCATTGGTTAATGGGTTTTGTTGTGGTTGATTTTGTTGTGGATAGTTTTGTGGTGGTAGGTTGTATGAAAAGATATCTTCGACAAATTGGCGTGACATTTTGTACCTAATTAAAAAATAACTATTAACACCTAATTTAACAAGTATAATTATAGAAATTAAATTAAAACGATAATTGTAATTTAATATAACCTATTTTCAAATTTTCAAATCAATTAAATATTTTTTTTATTATATTCTGAATTACTACAATAAGTATATTGTAATTTCAACAATTAATTAAAGCAATAATGCAAATGCACAAATAAATTAAAGTACTAATTTTTTCAAAATTTATAATTAATAAATAAATAAATTTAGAAAATTATATAAAATATTTTCAAAAATTTAGTTTTATTAAATATTTTTAATTATTTCCAAATTACTATAATAATTATATTCTAATTTCAATAATTAATTAAATAAATAGTAAAAAAAACTTAATGTATTATTTTTTTCAGAATTTGAAATTAGTAAATAAATAAAATTCAAAAATAATATAAAATATTTTCAAAATTTCAAATTAACAAAAAAAAATTATCATATTTCGAATTACTACAATAATTATATTCTAATATCAATAATTAATTAAAGATATAACACAAATGCACAAATAAATTAAATGCTTAAAACATTAAAGTTACATCAAGGAAGGTATAGACTAGGAAGATGGAGAATAGCTAGGGATTTTAAAAAATTTTGGTTGTGAAAAATATCGAAGGTGATACATCTATTTATAGTCAAAAAAATAAAATTTTGGACAAAAAAAAAAGAAAAAGAAAAAGAAAAAAGAAACAATAAAGAGGGTATCATGCCAAGTCAGACACTCCCACGGGCTGAATCACGGTCTGAGGCCGCTGGCTTAAGCTCATATCGTCCGGTCTGCGCGTCTTCTTCATGGGCCACGGGCAATGTTTCATAGAGGGTTCACGGGTAGAGCCGTCAATTCGGGACCGTCCCGTCTGGACATCCTGTCCCAATATATATATGGGACGGGACAGTATATTCTAATCCCAAAAAAATGCGGGACCATTCGGGACATCCCGTTTGGGACGGGACACAACGCGGGATGGGACTGGACGGGACGTCCCACATTTTTTTTGAAACTTTAGGCCCATTCCCAATTTCCAACTCAAGCCCAAGCAATCCAAGCCCAAATGATCTCTCCCAAAACAAACCCTCTTTTAGTGTACTATATTAACATTTAACAATCGTCAGTATCTCAATTAACAACCCCTTTTGTTGCCTTCATTTTTTTTTTTTTTTGGAACAAACTTTTTGCCTTGATGACATTAGTATTAGCATTGTTGGGGTTTTGTTTCAAACTTTGATCATGCCATTTTCCTGTATTGTTATGATAGTTATGTAAGGACTAAGTTGTTGGATTTTGTGCTTTTTATTGGATTATATATTTCGAGTGATGGCTTAATGCTCACTTCAACTTGGAAAATCGTCATTTTTTGTGATCGGGTGATCGCGTCAACTTATCCCGTATTTGTCCTGCATTGTCCCGCGTCCCGAGGTGATTTGGAATGGGACGGGGAATTTCAGTCCCGCAATAAATTTGGGACGTCCCGTCCCATATAGTTTGCGAGACATCGTAGTTTTGTCTCGTCCTGTCCCATTGTCCCGAATTGACGGCTCTATTCACGGGTAGAGCCGTCAATTCGGGACCGTCCTGTCGGGACATCCCGTCCCGCTATATATACGGGACGGGACAGTATATTCTAATCCCGAAAAAATGCGGGACTATTCGGGACATCCCGTTTGGGACGGGAAACAACGCGGGACGGGATGGGACGTCCCGTATTTTTTGAAATTTTAGGCCCAATCCTAATTTCCAACCCAAGCCCAAGCAATCCAAGTCCAACATCATTTAATCTACATGTCTTCTATCATCATTTTAAATTCTGGGTGCATTAGAAGCATTTGTCTTTGAAGTTTATTTTTGTGAATTAAAGTAGGACGTAGAAGCACAAATCACCTACAAGGAAAATGATTAGAACGAAGACTGAAGGACAAAAAAATTGAGATTGAGAATAAGAGAAAGAAGAAGACACAACAGATAATGGGAAGACCAACTTGGGTCTTTTGTTTCTTGTGCATTGAGGTGCCAAAAGACTAACAGAAAATGTGATATGTTCACTTCAACTTGAAAAATCGTCAGTTTTTGTGATCGGGTGATCGCGTCAACTTATTCCGTATTTGTCCCGCATTGTCACGCGTCCCAGGGTGATTTGGGATGGGATGGGGAATTTCAGTCCCGCGATAAATTTGGGACGTCCCGTCCCGTATAGTTTGCGGGACATCATAGTTTTGTCTCGTCCAGTTGTCCTGAATTGACGGCTCTATTCACGAGTGTAGGCTTGGAGGGCCACGGGCTGGCGGATCACAGTACGCCCGCTGGCCTCAGCCCGAAATGCTCATCTCCAGTTGTGAGTGTGAAATAACGAAAATTAATGAGAAGTATTATGTTATGAGCAATGCTAAGGGCACAAAATATGGTCACAAAATCTTGTTCACAAGATGAGGTGGCGATATTTTATTGATTGCATCGATAATGGACCCGCCACACTCTAATTAAAAACACCAATAAAATTGTTACACCTAAAATTTTGTGAGCAAGTTTTTGTGATTTTTTTGTGCCCCTAGTATTATTCTTATGTTATAGATAGTAAAGCAATTGTTGTGAGTGATAAAAAAAATGGGTTAGAGAATAGCAAGTAAATAGTTTTTTTTTTTTTTTTTTTTTTTGTTTTTTGAAAGAATAGCAAGTAAATAGTTTTTTTTTTGAAACGTCGACTTCAATTGCACTAATAACAAGAAAAGAGACGGCACTCCACAAAAGCCGGAGGCTCACCACAAATATCCATGATAGATCCGTTCATTGACTTACAACAATGACAATTTCGAATTAAATCTTGAAACTTACATATTCTACTCCAAGTAAAACTTGGAAACTGCCTCGATTCGGCATTTAAAAAATCCTCCTTCCGATCATATTTAGCGTTGAGAGTACTTGACATGAAGAATCGGGGTTGGCGAATAAACGTCCACCATACATTTCAAAATCCTCGAAACATCCTTGTATAGCAAGACCAATGGCATCATTATTGCTTTGAGATGATGTGAGACTCGTCATTGAAAATTGAATTGCAATTGTAGTGTACAAAAAAAAAAAAAAAACCAACAGAAACACAAATACACAAAACACAGGCTCTCAACGACGGAGAGGAATCAATGGCTCCCACAAAGGAGAGAAATCAACGCCTCTCACAAAGGAGAGGAATCAATGGCTCTCACAAAGGAGAGAAATTTATTAAACATCAAATTTAAAAAACATAAAAGCAAAATCTGAAATTATCCCTAATTTTGCATTTATTAATTGACAACTTGTCAAATAATAAATGCAAAATTTGGGATGTTGTTGATTAATCAAATCAAAATAAGAAGAATTGAATGCAAATCAAGAAAAAAGAAAGAAGATTTGGATCAAAGAAGAAGAAGAAGAACCTGTTGAGAGAGAGAGAGGAAGGAGACGGAAGTTGAGAGAAAAAGAATAGCAAGTAAATAGTTATTGTGAGTGATAAATGAATTTATGATGGATAAAATTCCAAGTAATAAATACCTAGCAAGCGCACTAGTTACCGTAGTAGTAACGCGCGAAAGCGAGGGTCGATCCCACGAAGACTCGTTGAACAAACAAGTAAATTTAATTAGTGCAAAGAGTAACCAAGGGGGTTTTTGATTGATTTTGATTAACCTAAATTAACTACTAAACAATGAAAATAAATTACTAAATTAAAGATCACTAAGCAAACAAGGATTTAATTCAAGATTACGAAGATTCACAGATTGGGGTTCACAACTATCTCCTCTCTATGCTATTTTATGAAAAAGACTATTAAACTTGTTCAAGAAATCGTTCACTTATTTAAGAGTTGGGACGGTCTGGTCACCGGATTGCAACCCTATTATTATCTCTATGTGAAATATTCCGTTAGGTCAACAACACACAAAAACAATTTATTAAGTTCTTAAGAACACTTGATCTTAAATTCTCTTGATTTCCGCGAAGTCCTCAATTAAATCTAATCACAAGAATATGATTCAATATCTAAATTATTCACGCTAGTGAAACAATCTAAACCAAGATGATTTAAAGACCAAAAATATCAAGTCATATTAATGAAATCTTTAAATTAATTAAGCTCTATTCTTATGAACAAGAACAAGATTAATATTTGATTAAGCCCAAGTTAGCATAGAGATTTGATAGTTATTACTCCCAATCCATGAATAAAGAAATTAGCTACTCATCGACATAGCAATAAACACAAGAATATAATTAAAAATCATAAACCTGGATAAAAGCTTGATGATGAATAATCTCCCAAATCTTGTTTACAACTTGAAACTTGAATAAAACCTAAAACAATGCATAATAAAACTAAAGGCTGCAGTATAATATTTATACATAGAGAAAACTAGGGCCAAAAGTAGGGAAAATTGAGTTAAAACCCGACTGGAACAGGAAACCCGAAAACCGTACGGATCACGCAAGCGGGCGCCTATCCCTAGTCAAGCGGGCGCCTGGAAATTACAGAAACTTTGCTTTTCCGGATTTTGATGTAAGCGGGCGCCTGGAGAACCATGAGCGAGCGCCTGGACTTCCATAAGCGGGCGCCTGTGCTTGTATAAGCGGGCGCCTGGACTAGTTTCCAGCTTTTCCTTCTTTTCTTCTTGACTTTGACCACGACTGACTTTGACTCTTGATGTTGACCCGACCTTGGTCTGCCACACTTTAAGCTCTCGGACTTTGTAGTTACATAATAACACTAAAAGTGTTCCTTAATTACACAAATCCTAACAAAGTTCCTTAATTACATAAATACCAAGACTACATCAATTCTATTCTAAATTACATCAAAAAGTCCAGAAAAATAACATGAAGATGTAGATAATATATACATGAAAAACCATCCATCAAATTCCCCCATGCTTAGACCATTACTCGTCCCTGAGTAATATTCCTAACCCCACTTCTAAACACCGGTCTAATTAGCGTAGCATGAGAGAAAATGATACCTATCACCTCTACAACCCCATCCAACACGTCACGATAGAAGCAACACACACGGAGTGTAAGAAACTCTGCTCCTTATAACTCCAAACAAAACAAATACGACTGGCCCTAATTGATAGCACACCCATGATAAGAACATAAAACGCCATCCAATTAGGGCCCACACAAAAAGCTAGGGGGAACTAAAACGACCTATGTTTCCCCCACGCTTATCTTACACTAGATAATCCCTCAAACAGAAATCAAAGCTAGGATAATCCTTAGCAATGATTTACCTCATGATAAGCTCCAACGCCCCCTTATAACTCCTACAAGAAATATGAGGATTTTCTATCCTATTCGCATCTAACCATACCTCCTACACCAAACATGTCCTACCCAATCACTCCAAACCGCCCTTGTGACGCCACGCCAAGCAAAAACAAAAAAAATCACTCAGTTTCTCTCCTTTTGCCTAGGCGCCCTTTCGGGTTTTCACCTAGCCTTTCTTTTCTTTTCAATTTTTTTTTTTTTTTTTTTTTTTAACTCTACAACAAGTGATGATAAAATGCATCCAATAAATAGGCATTCCCACCCCCCGACTAATTATGAGCATTGCCCCCAATGCTCTCACAACTAAGCTCAAAAGAAAAAGGGAATGGAAATACCTCGCACCGCTCACTGCGGGGGCGGTCCAAAAATATGGTCCCAAGGACCCAGCATGCCCGAACCTGAACCAGACCCCTGATCCGGTCCACTCATCGGCTCATCCCATGAAGCTCCAGCCCACGAACTGCTCGGAGGTGGCATATACGGAGAAGGAGGTGGTGGGTAAAACGTCGGGGGAAACTGCTCTCCAGGGAAGTGATGCGCCATCATCCGGCGTCTGTAATACTGCTCCTCCTGAAGGTTACCATAAAATGCCTCCTCCATCTTCCGCAACCGCTCATCATGCTCATCCTCGCGGTTCTGCCTGTGATAATCAACTATGAGCTGCTGCTGGTGGTACCCGTCTATCTTCTCTTCCAACCCCTGCATCCGCTCAAACATACCATGACTAAACTCCCTTTGGGTCATCGGGATATCCTCCTCAACATTGGCCGCCTGGCCCCTGCTTCCTACCGGATGTGAACTACCACCCTCCATAGATGTCTTCGTCACAGTAGTTCCAGCCACCAAATTCTTCTGAACCCCTGACAATGAAACCCCTGCCTTCTCCATTAACCGAGTGATCATGATTGGAAAAATGAAGTTACTGTGACCCATATTGATGGCCCTCTCAACGACCTCATTCCTCATTATGGCCCCAATATCCACCGGCAACCTCTTCACCATCACATACAACAGGGGGGCCCGTGTCCAGTGCACTTCTTGATAATGTCCAGTGGGCATTATTCTCTCACAAATAAATCTGTAAATGGCTTTCAGCTCAAACCTCAAAGCACTCACATGGAACATATACCCATTCTTGAAATAACTGGGATCTAGCTGAAACCCAAAGGCCTCTGATAGTTTAGGATACGCACCCAACAAATTGTCATGCAACTCACCCCTCAATTTCCAATAGGCACATTCCTCCTCTGCAACTCCCATGGACATCCCGTATAACTCGTTTATAGTGGCATCAGTGAAAACCACATCACACCCCCTCACTCGTACACTCCCGGCCTCAGATGCCGAATGCAAATTAGAATAAAACTCCCGCACCAACAAGCTAACTCCCGCTCGGGCTGGCTTTGCCGCTAATTTATTCAATTTATAAAAAGCAAACAACTCTTGCAGCCCACAACTCTTAAAATCGAACCCCCTTTCAACTGTATCCCCATTACCCTTCTTAGAATCAAAGAAGTCTTGTGACTTCCTCGAGACAAACCGAGCACTATCATAATCCAATTCAACAGGGGGAGGGGGAGCACGGCCTTTTCCTTTGGGAGGCATAATTAATATTCACCAACAAAACAAAAAATTCTGGAAATTTTCTTACCGGACAGTCGCCGGAAAACCTCGCCGGAGTTTGAGAAGATGACCGACCTAAATGAAGCTTTCCCTTATGAACACTTTTCCTTCCTTGAATACCTCGAATTCCCAATCTATGATGCCCAATTTCTCCCTTTTCCACGATGTTTAGAACTTTCAAAACCTCCTCAAGACTTGGGGTTCAATGGACTTATTGGGTTGATTTCTTGCAATGTATGGAAGAAAAAGGTTGATCAATTCGAATTTGGTGATTTAGAGGGATGAAGATGGTGATTTGTGGGAGGAATTGTAGAGAAAAGGGGAGGGAGGATCGGTTTTTAGAGAGAGAGAGAGTTAGGGATTTTAATTTTTTTGGGGGAAAACCCACTTTTTGGGGCTTTTACCCCGACATTTCTGTGTTTTCCGCATTCCGAGCGGGCGCCTGTGACCTACCAGGCGGGCGCTTGCTTTGACCAGAAACATTACTCTATCAAAATCCCATGTAAGCGGGCGCCTGCCTCAATACAAGCGGGCGCTTGGTCTTTTTTTTTTTTTTTTTTTTTTTTTGACCTTCACCTTGCTTGGTTGGACTTCTTTTCTGCACATCACCACAAACAAAAATCACAAGCGTAATATCCATTATGAAAAAAAATAAAATAAAAATGACTCAAAGAATAAAAATATTTTTGGAGAGTGACACTATTTACACTCCCCTATAAACCCACAAACTCGGAGAGATCCATGAAGGATGACACGGACTAAACATTTGACCGCACTTTCGTTGCCTACGTTCCCCCTAGGACAATAAGGGGCTCAGGTCACCGTAGTTCGAACCGACCCAGAAATAAAAGACACGAAAGCAATAAAAATATGTAAATATAATATTTTTTTTTTTTTTATGAATACCACCACCCCCAAACTTAGAACATGCTATGTCCTCATGGCATTGAAGAACAACACACTCCCAATTCAAAAATGATGATAAACTGAAAGGAAAAACAAAAAGCAAAAAAAATGATACCTGGTTGGGTTGCCTCCCAACAAGCGCCTTTGTTTTAAGTCTTTGGCTCGACATAATGCCACATAAATATTAAGTGGCTCCCTCCGGGTCTGTCAACTCAATTACATCAATTTCATTGATGTCTTCCAAAATAGACAGCCCCTCATAATAAGGCTTCACTCGGTGTCCATTCACTTTAAATGTTGTCCCATCTTTCAAATCTCTGAGCTCTACAGCTCCATGGGGAAACACTCGAACCAATTCATAAGGACCCGTCCACCTTGAACGCAGTTTTCCGGGAAAAAGTTTGAGGCGAGAATTAAAGAGAAGGACCTTCATACCCGGTTTGAGAAACTTGGGTTTAAGGTTTTTATCATGATATCTTTTTGTCCTCTCTTTGTATAACTTTGCACTCTCATAACTATCCTGCCTCATCTCTGCAAGCTCATCCAATTCAAGCAGTCTTTTCTCCCCTGCTAAAGTCAACTCCATGTTTAGCTGCTTGGTTGCCCAATATGCTTTGTGCCCTAGTTCCACTGGAAAATGACACTATTTTCCATACACAATCCGGTACGGGCTCATTCCAATGGGGGTTTTGTATGCAGTCCGATAAGCCCACAGTGCATCACACAATTTGTCAGCCCATTACTTCCGATTTGGACGCACCGTTTTCTCAAGCACCGCCTTAATTTGGCGATTACTCACCTCCACTTGGCCCGATGTTTGAGGGTGATAAGCCGTAGCCAACTTGTGACCCACCCCATATCTTTTTAGCACTTGATTGAACATTCTGTTTGTGAAGTGCGTCCCTTGGTCACTGATAATGACGCGCGGCACTCCATACCTGCCAAAGATATTTTCACGCACAAACTTGCAAACAATATTAGCATCATTAGTCCGGGTAGGAATTGCTTCCACCCATTTAGACACATAATCTACAGCAACAAGAATTTACAAGTAGCCTTGGGAAGGGGGAAAAGGACCCATAAAATCAATACCCCACACATCAAAAATATTAACAATTAAATTATGTTGTAGGGGAATTTCATCTCTCTTTCCTATATGGCCAGTCCTTTAGCATCTATCACACCTCACACAAAAATCATGAGCATCTTTAAATAAAGTGGGCCAATATAGACCCGCTTGCAAAACTTTTCTAGCGGTCTTTTGCCCACTAAAGTGACCCCCACATTGGAGTTCGTGGCAAAATCTCAACACACTAGCTTGCTCATGCTCCGGAATGCATCTCCTAATTATCTTGTCCGGGCAAACTTTCCACAAATAAGGGTCATCCCAAATGTAGTGCTTCACATCCGATCTAAACTTTCGTTTTTGATCGTAAGTGAAGTTAGGTGGCATAATATTAGAAACAATGAAATTCACAAGATCCGCATACCAAGGCTCATGAACATGTAACGCAAAAAGTTGCTCATCCGGAAAATTTTCATTAACCGGAATCGCACCATCTATCACATTAGTAAAAGTAAAGTTCTCTAGCCTAGATAAGTGATCAGCCATCACATTTTCGGTCCCCTTTTTGTCCTTTATTTCTATGTCAAACTCCTGCAGTAGGAGCATCCACCTAAGAAGTCTAGGTTTAGCATCCTTTTTATTCAGCAAATACTTAAGTGCAGCATGATCAGAGTAGATAATCACCTTGGACCCAAGCAAGTAAGAACGAAACTTTTCAAGAGCAAACACAACTGCTAAAAATTCTTTTTCAGTGGTAGTATAATTCAGTTGTGCATCATTTAAAGTTCTACTTGCGTAATGAATCACGTGATGTAATTTATCTACTCTTTGCCCCAAAACAGCCCCAATCGTAAAATCTGATGCATCACACATGATCTCAAATGGTAGAGACCAATTGGGGCTGGATAGAATGGGGGCACACGTCAACTTCTCCTTCAGCAGATTGAAGGCCTCTAAACACTCTTGGTCAAAGATGAACTCGGTGTCCTTAGCTAGCAGGTTACATAAAGGCTTACAAATTTTTGAAAAGTCTTTTATGAAACGCCTATAAAAACATGCATGGCCTAGAAAACTTCGCACACCCTTAACCGACACAGGGGGAGGCAATTTTAAAATCACATCGATTTTATCCTTGTCTACCTCAATCCCCTTGTTTGACACCAAGTGTCCTAACACAATGCCATGCCTTACGAGAAAATGACATTTTTCCCAACTAAGGGTCAGATTTGTCTCACAACAACGATTTAAAACCATTGTCAAATTCTCTAGGCACCCATCAAAACTGTCCCCAAATACCGAGAAGTCATCCATAAAGACTTCGACACATCTCTCAATCAAATCAGAGAAGATGGATGTCATACACCTTTGAAAGGTCGCAGGTGCATTACAAAGCCCAAAGGGCATCCTCCTAAATGCGAATGTGCCAAAAGGACAAGTAAAAATGGTCTTAGCTTGGTCCTCTGGTGCAATGGGGATTTGGTTATACCCCGAGAAACCATCCAAGAAACAATAATACTCATGTCCGGCTAACCTCTCCAGAATCTGATCAATAAAGGGCAAAGGGAAGTGATCTTTCTTTGTTGCAGCATTCAGTTTGCGCAAATCTATGCACATCCTCAGACCAGTCACTTCCCTTTTTGGCACTTCTTCTCCTTTTTCATTAGTGGTGACCGTGTAGCCCGATTTCTTTGGAACGACTTGAACCGGGCTCACACACTCACTATCAGCAACGGCATAGATAATGCCTGCATCCAACAATTTTAGGACCTCTTTCCTAACCGCCTCCTCCATGTGAGGGTTTAACCTCCTTTGTCTCTCTCTAGACGGCTTAGCACCATCTATGAGATTAATTTTGTGCATGCACATGGAGGGGCTTATACCCTTAATATCTGCTAAGGTCCACCCTATGGCCTGCTTGTGCTCACGAAGCACTCTGATCAACTTGGCCTCTTGTTCTATGGTCAAATCTGAGGCAATTATCACGGGCAAAGTCTCACCCGTCCCAAGAAAAACATACTTTAAATTGGAAGGAAGGGCCTTCAGCTCAAGAGCTGGAGGAGTTACAATAGAAGGCACCGACTTCTCATTGAAGTGGCCTAGGGGGTGAAACGGGCCATCACTAGGATGGTGTTCGTCGGCCTTTTCCACAGCCATCAGTTGAACATCCGCATTATCCCTAAGTTTCTCACCGCCATTTGACAACAAAGACTCTAACTCCTCACATTCTCTCTCATGCCACAAGACTTCACTCACACAATCCTCAACAATATCCACACAGTTACAAGACTCATCATCTAAGGGACTTTGCATGACATCAAACACAGATATTTCTATTTTCTCATTAGCCACACACATAGATAGAGTCCCATCACCCAGATTAATGATGGTGTTAGTAGTAGCCATAAATGGACGCCCAAGCAATATGGGAGAATCCTGACTATTCCCAACACCATTAACAGTCTCAAGCACAACAAAATCCACAGGGATAATCAAATTGGATACCTGCACCAAAACATCCTCCACAATTCCCAATGGCCTCTTGATTGAACGGTCAGCCAATTGCAAGGTCATTGTGGTGGGTTGTAGCTCAGGTAAACCCAACTCAAGATACAAATGATGAGGTAACAAATTAATGCTAGCACCGAGATCTAACATTGCCTTCACCTTTTTAGAGTCCCCCATAGATATAGAAATGTTAAAACTTCCGGGGTCCTTCAATTTAGGTGGGAGGTTCTGTTGTACCACAGCACTAGCACTTTCTCCCATAATCAACTTCTCATCATTCCCATACTTGGGTTTCCTGGAGTTAAGTTCTTTGAAAAACTTTGCATAAGCTGGGATATTTTTAATGACATTTAACAAAGGAAGATTAATATTCACTTTTGAAAACATGTCGTATAAATCAGACATTTGCTTATCCAGCTTACTCCTCATAAATCTACCAGGAAACGGTACAGGAGGTACATATGGCTTGGAGGTGGAAGAATCAGTAACAGGAATTTCCCCCATGCCATTAGTACTCTTACCAAGAACATTCTCAACAACAGGTGGTTCGGTAGTTTCAGAAGGAGAGTTAGGACATACCTCATTACTTACCTGTTTGCCATTTCTCAGAGTCATAATGGCCTTGGCTTGCTCCCCTTGACTAGGGAAGGTTCCTGGTTTATGCCCTTGCTGACCCACAGCTAGTTGACCAATCTGGGTCTCCAGCTTTTTGTTGACAGCATCCTGCTGCTTTTCACGCTGCTCCATCATCATCTTCATTTGTTGCTGCTCTTGCATCATGGTCCTCATCATATCCTCCAGTGATTGCTTAGGCTGCTGTTCTAGATTCCCTTGTGGGGGAGGAGGATATAGAGGTTTCTGCTGCTGGTACTGAATTCCTGGGTTACCAATCCAAGAAAAATTGGGGTGGTTTTTCCAATCTAGATTATAAGTATTAGAATACATACCACCTTGATTTTGCCTTGGGGGATACCCTTGCATCGTATTTACCTGTTCAGAGTCAAACTGTGCAACAACTGGACAACCATTAGTAGCATGAGTGTTAGATCCACAATTAGCACAGAAATCAGATACCACATTAGCACTTGAGGAAGACATATTAGAATTCATTTTAGCCATGTTTTGGTTTAACAAAGACACCTGCCTAGCGAACTCATCCATACCACTCAACTCATGCACTCCCCTAGGTTTCCCTTTAGAGCCTTTTTCTTGCGAATTGGCCCCCAACATCTCAAATAATTCTTGGGTTTGGTCAACAGTTTTGGCTCCTAGAAAGCCGCCTGCTGCATTGTCGACCATAGCTTGGTCTGCTGCAGTTAACCCACCATAAAATGTTTGATGTAAAAGGGCCTCAGGAAAAGCATGATGGGGGCACTGCACTTGCAACATTTTGAACCTATCCCAAGCCTCATGAAATGGCTCACCTACCTCTTGAGTAAACCCTATGATTTTCTGTCTAAAGGTGGCCAAAGTAGCATGCGGGAAAAATTTCTTTAAGAATGTATCATGCAACCCATCCCATGTAGTGATACTCCTAGCAGGAAGTAACATAAGCCAAGTTTTAGCTGCCCCTTGAAGAGAGAAAGGAAAATACTTAAGTCTTAATTGTTCATCAGTAGCCCCCTCTTTTACAGGGAATCCCGATATAATCATCATGTACTCTCTCAAGAAGTTCAAAGAGTCTTCAGCGGGAAGACCCTGAAACTTGGGCAACTGACTAAAGTAATGCCCCTTCGCCTCATAAGATTTAGCGGCCTCAGTCAGGACAATACATGACACCGATGTGTCAACCTTAGGCCTAGCATATTCTTTCATTAAGGGATTAGCCATTACAACTTCAATTTCTTCTTCCCCGGTGGAAGAAGTTTCAAAATCACTTAAAAATACCTCTGTCTCGGTGACAGAAGCTTCAGACTCAGACTCAGAAATAGGGGGAATGCCCCTGTCAAGTCTATCGATATTATCGTCCAAAGGAACCAACTCGGGGTTCAATGAACGTCTACCAAACATACACCGACTAAATTAACTTGTAAATCAAAACAAGTCCCCGGCAACGGCGCCAAAAACTTGATGGATAAAATTCCAAGTAATAAATACCTAGCAAGCGCACTAGTTACCGTAGTAGTAACGCGCGAAAGCGAGGGTCGATCCCACGAAGACTCGTTGAACAAACAAGTAAATTTAATTAGTGCAAAGAGTAACCAAGGGGGTTTTTGATTGATTTTGATTAACCTAAATTAACTACTAAACAATGAAAATAAATTACTAAATTAAAGATCACTAAGCAAACAAGGATTTAATTCAAGATCACGAAGATTCACAGATTGGGGTTCACAACTATCTCCTCTCTATGCTATTTTATGAAAAAGACTATTAAACTTGTTCAAGAAATCGTTCACTTATTTAAGAGTTGGGACGGTCTGGTCAACGGATTGCAACCCTATTATTATCTCTATGTGAAATATTCCGTTAGGTCAACAACACACAAAAACAATTTATTAAGTTCTTAAGAACACTTGATCTTAAATTCTCTTGATTTCCGCGAAGTCCTCAATTAAATCTAATCACAAGAATATGATTCAATATCTAAATTATTCACGCTAGTGAAACAATCTAAACCAAGATGATTTAAAGACCAAAAATATCAAGTCATATTAATGAAATCTTTAAATTAATTAAGCTCTATTCTTATGAACAAGAACAAGATTAATATTTGATTAAGCCCAAGTTAGCATAGAGATTTGATAGTTATTACTCCCAATCCATGAATAAAGAAATTAGCTACTCATCGACATAGCAATAAACACAAGAATATAATTAAAAATCATAAACCTGGATAAAAGCTTGATGATGAATAATCTCCCAAATCTTGTTTACAACTTGAAACTTGAATAAAACCTAAAACAATGCATAATAAAACTAAAGGCTGCAGTATAATATTTATACATAGAGAAAACTAGGGCCAAAAGTAGGGAAAATTGAGTTAAAACCCGACTGGAACAGGAAACCCGAAAGCCGTACGGATCACGCAAGCGGGCGCCTATCCCTAGTCAAGCGGGCGCCTGGAAATTACAGAAACTTTGCTTTTCCGGATTTTGATGTAAGCGGGCGCCTGGAGAACCATGAGCGAGCGCCTGGACTTCCATAAGCGGGCGCCTGTGCTTGTATAAGCGGGCGCCTGGACTAGTTTCCAGCTTTTCCTTCTTTTCTTCTTGACTTTGACCACGACTGACTTTGATTCTTGATGTTGACCCGACCTTGGTCTGCCACACTTTAAGCTCTCGGACTTTGTAGTTACATAATAACACTAAAAGTGTTCCTTAATTACACAAATCCTAACAAAGTTCCTTAATTACATAAATACCAAGACTACATCAATTCTATTCTAAATTACATCAAAAAGTCCAGAAAAATAACATGAAGATGTAGATAATATATACATGAAAAACCATCCATCAATTTATCATATTGTAAGTATGACAAGCGGATACCGAAATGATGTTCTTTTTTTATTGTTTGCTTCAAGAAAAAAGAAGGAATAATTATATGTTAATTTAAAATTATAACAAAAATCATATTAATTGATAGTAATTATAATAGTATACTAACAACAAGGAAAAACTGCACAAAAAAGAGCACCCAACTCTTCAGTGTGAAAAATTGATCACCAAATTTATTTATTTTATCCAACACATCCAACTTTTTTTTTTTTTGTATATGGTCATTGTCACTAACGTCATTACTTTTTCCGTTAAATTAGTCATACGCCGTGAGATTTATAAAGGATATTTTTGGTATTTCCTCTCCCTCGACACATCATCTTCTTCCTCACCCCACTCAACTCCATTAACGACTTATCCACCATCTTTCTTAAACTCAAAAAAACCACACCCTTCTTCGTTTACCCTTTCTCCTCCACAAATTTTGTGGGCAACACCAAATCCAGTTGAAAAAATATACTCCTTCTGTCTCGGAATAAATATCCTACTTTCCATTTTCGTTTGTCCTAAAATAAATGTCGTCTTACTAAAAATAGGGCATGAAGTTTGGTGATCTTCCTATACTATTCATTTTATTAGGCCATTTTATTAGGCACAAGCATTGCAATGCAATAGAAGGTGTCACTCTACCCATATAAGAATAGATTTGGGCAAAACATAACTAAAAGCTTAAAAAATATTGATTTGTCAACTATGACATTTATTCCGGGACAAAGGGATTACTTTATTATACCCTCCCTATTTCTGGAACTCTTTCTAGAATTTGTAGGGTTTTACTTCATTCAAATAATCTTGTAAAGAAGTTAATTGTGTTGAGAGTTTAGTTAAGGTAAAATGTCTCTTAATTAAGATAAATCTTCTGCTCCTCAGTTTTGAAATTAATAGCAAGAAAACCCCAATTTTGCCTCAGACATGAAACTAATGCCAGTCTTGACGAATGTTGATATTATTGTTGGAACAATTTTAAGGGCAAATTGCAATTTAGTTACCTGAGTTTTACACGATGTTTCAATTGGTTATTGAATCCGTTTTTCGACTATTTGGTTACCCGAGTTTGATAATTAGTTGCAATGTGGTATAAAAACGGATGAAGGGTTAAAAAAACTAACAAAAGTAGATGAAAAATGTAACAAGCTTCTTTTAAAATTGCAATAATCACCCCTACACTTTATATTTTCCCACTTCACCCCTGAATCCTCTTACTAATGTTAATTTGTAATTAAAACTAGCCCCTCTTCTTCTTCTTCCCTAATCTGAAATCAAATCCCCAAAACCTATCGTCCTTCACCACAACCGTTCCCACCCCATGTCTCCTCTCCCCTCCATCTTACCCTTCGTCCGCTCCAATCTCCCCCAATTCGTTCTCCATTTAGTGGCTCCTGCACAGATTAATTTGAGAATCTATTTGAGAATCCATAATTTCATATTTGAGACTGTAATTTCTGGCATCTTGATCTCACTAGATTTATGTTTTCGATTTCAGTTGCACTTGAATCTCACGGTTTTCGTGCTGAAATTGAACCCTTTGAAGTCAGTTTTACGAAGTGATTTCATTTTTTATATGTTGTCATTATATGAGAGAACATGTGATCTGCACTTAGTGAAATGATACTATAATTCTTGAATTGGTTGAATTTTGTGACAGTAAGTAAAAGGTGTCAGAACAATTTTAATCCCTGAATGCCACACTCATATTTAAGTAAGAGAAAGAGGAAAAGATGAAGCGGAAGCATGTAATAAATGTATACCTGTTGAATCCATTATTGTGTCTTGAAGGGAGATTAAGGATGATGAAGATGTAGGGAGATGATCTTCTAAATGAGAGTGTCTCTTAAGTTTCTCAGAATTTCTTCTAGATAATTATGAAGAGAGTATGTAGAGAGAAAAGTAAGAATTCAATATGTTTAAGGCTTGATGGAGGGGCCTTTATATAGTAAACATGGTGACACTTCAAATACGGACCATACCTATTCATTTCCAAAGCAATGTTGATTTACCATCTTGCCCATCAAAGATAGATAAATAACATTTCAGGGATTCTACACATTGACCATTTTGACCATACTTTATATTAATGTCATAGTCATGACTTTATTTATGGAAGGTGCCTATTAACTTGTGTTGCAAGCCACAATGATCTAACAATCTCCCACTTGAGTTGCAAAACAAATTTCTTCCTTTAAATCACAAGTATAACATAAATGACAACCCTTATGTGCACTTTGTTGTCATCTATAACAATCTCGTCCATTAGCCATATAAGTATAGGACTAAAGGGGCAGTCGTTGTAATTGATTCGCAACTAAACCCACTATAATCACATATACTAATTCAACTAAATGACATAGATCAAAAGTATGGATGTGTAGCATGGATCTTAATGAATATATACATATTCTTCCAACTAGTCCAACTTAACCAAATGAGATCAAACTTTAATAATTAATAGAACAATAAATGAAAAACAACACAAACTCCCACTATATTAAATGTTATCAAAAGTTGTTACACCCATATGAGCAACATGCTCGTGAAACACTAAAGGTGATAACGCCTTAGTAAACGGATCCGCTAACATAGAGTTTGTACCAATAAGTTGTATTTCTATTTGTTCTTTTTGTACCCTCTCTCTTACAACAAGAAATTTAATGTCAATGTGTTTAGACTTTGACGAGCTCTTGTTATTGTTGGAGTACAAGACCGCTGCCCTATTGTCACAATATAGCTTAATAGGTCTTTCGACGCTATCGACAATACGGAGTCCCTCAATGAATTTACGCAGCCATATAGCTTGATTGGATGCCTCAAAACAAGCAACAAACTCGGCTTCCATGGTAGAGGAAGTTACGAGTGTCTGCTTGGCACTTCTCCAAGAAATTGCTCCACCGGCTAATGTGAAGACATACCCAGACGTTGATTTACGGCTGTCTTGGCATCCAGCAAAGTCGGAATCGGAATACCCAACGATCTCAAGATGATCCGACTTTGAATATGTAAGCATGTAGTCCTTGGTGTTTTGTAAATACCGCATCACTCTTTTGGCTGCGACCCAATGTTCTCTCCCCGGATTGCTTTGGTATCGACCAAGCATTCCAACAATAAAAGCTAAGTCTGGACGAGTACAGACTTGAGCATACATTAAGCTTCCTACTGCTGATGCATAAGGGATGTTTTCCATATACTTGGTTTCAAAATTGTTTTTGGGACATTGATTAAGACTGAATTTATCTCCTTTAGAAACAGGGGTGTCATGTGGTTTACAGTTTTGCATGCTAAACCTTTGTAATACCTTCTCTATATAGGCCTTTTTGATAATCCTAAAGTACCTCGTGAGCGATCACGGTGTATTTGGATTCCTAATACAAAAGTTGCCTCTCCAAGATCTTTCATTTCAAATTTCTTTGAAAGAAATTTCTTAGTGTCTTTTAGAAGGTTTATATCATTACTAGCTAGCAAAATATCATCCACATATAAGACTAAGAATATAAACTTACTCCCACTGAACTTATGGTATATACAATCTTCACCAATATTCATTTCAAAGCCAAATGAAAGAATTACTTGGTTAAATTTGAGATACCATTGACGGGAAGCTTGCTTGAGCCCATAAATGGATTTCTTAAGTTTACAAACTAAATGATTAGTTTGTTCCAAATCATCCACCATTTCTGGTTTCTTCATATAGATGGTTTCCTCAATGTCTCCATTGAGAAAAGCTGTTTTTACATCCATTTGATGAAGCTCAAGGTCATAATGTGCCACTAAAGCCATAATGATCCTAAAGGAGTTTTTAGAAGACACCGGAGAGAATTTTTCTTTGTAGTCAATACCTTCCTTTTGAGTGAAACCTTTGGCAACAAGACGAGCCTTATGTCTTTCCACATTACCTTGTGAATCCCTTTTGGTTTTAAATATCCATTTACAACCAATCGGTTTCACATCCTTCGGTAATGGGACAAGATCCCAAACGTCGTTGTCTTTCATAGATTTCAACTCTTCATTAATGGCATTGATCCACTTATGAGAATTAGGACCTTTAATGGCTTGATGGAAGGTGAGAGGCTCATCTCCCACTAAACCTAAGTGTCCTTCATTCTCGGCTAGATACACCTCATAATCATCCGAGATGGCACTTCTTCTTACTCTATTTGATCTTCTTAAAGGCACTGGTTCTTCCTCATTTTGAGGTTGTTGAATTTCCTCATTTTGATCAACATTTTCATGTTGTTCAATATTTATAGGGGAGTCAATATTTTGAATTTGTTCCTCTTGAATTTCAGGTACAAGTACTTGATTTCCAATTGGAACTACTAAGGGAAGAGGTATAGAAATGGATTCCTCTTCCTTAAATTCAAAATTATTATTCATAATTTCCCCTCTAAACTCAACATCCTCAAAGAACCTAGCATTTCCCGTTTCAAAAAATGTTCTAGTTTTCGGGTTGTAAAATTTATAGCCCCTTGATCTTTCGGCATACCCTACAAAGTAGCAACTAACTGTCTTAGCGTCCAGTTTTCCTTCGTTAGGCCTATAAGGCCTAGCTTCCGCTGGACATCCCCAAACATGAAGATGATTTAAGGACGGTTTCTTATTCGTCCATAATTCATAAGGGATTTTATTGTTAGTAGCCTTAGAGGGAGCCCTATTAAGAAGATAAGTAGCGGTTTTTAAAGCATCGCCCCATAATGAGTGAGGTAAAGAAGTACAAGAAACCATACTTCTTACCATATCCTTAAGGGTTCTATTACGTCTCTCAGCTACACCATTCATGCTAGGCGTACCCGGCATAGTGTAGTGAGGGACAATCCCACACTCTTCAAGATAGCGAGCAAAAGGACCCGGACGTTGTTCTCCCGAACTGTCATTCTGACCATAGTACTCCCCACCACGATCGGATCTAACGTTCTTAATAGTCTTCCCAAGTTGATTTTCAACTTCGGCCTTAAAAGACTTGAAAACGTCCAAAGATTGAGATTTATCATGAAGTAAATAAATGTATCCATATCGAGAATAGTCGTCTATGAACGTAATAAAATATTGTTGACCATTCCAAGAAGGAGTAGGAAATGGTCCACAAATATCCGTATGTATTAGTTCTAAGACGCTTGATGCTCTCGAGGATACTTTCCTTTTCGTGTTTGTAAATTTTCCTTTTAGGCATTCAATGCAAAAGTCTTTATCCGGAATATCAAGTTTATTTATGATTCCTTCAGACACAAGCTTGTCAATTCTCCTTTTGGAGATATGACCTAAACGCCTATGCCATAAGGTATAAGAATTTTCACTTGAAAACTTTCGCTTTTTACTTTTAGTTTCATTATTATGGGACTCATTGATTGTTTGAGTAGTGTTAAGCAAATAAAGATTATCACTACTCGATAAAGTACTAGTACCAACAATAATGGAATTAAAATAAAGATCACATCTATTATTTCCGAACGAACAAGAGTAACCCTCTTTGTCCAAAACAGTGATAGATATTAAATTCCTTCTAAACGAAGGTACAATGAAAGTATTATTCAATACAAAATAATATCTGGTACTTAATAACAATCTAAATGTCCCAATGCCTATTACTTCAACCGGGTTCCCAGCTCCCATATAGATGAATCTTTCATCCTTGCTAGGTCTTCGGTAATTCAGGCAACCCTGCATAGACATACTAATGTGAGTTGTTGCACCAGAATCCAACCACCATGTATATGAAGGAATTGAAACTAAATTAGCCTCAGTACAAACAAGACCAAATGACATACCTTTCTTAGCACGCCAAGCGTGATACTTAGGGCAGTCATACTTCATGTGCGTTAGGTCCTTGCAAAAGAAGCACTTCTTTTCTTTATGATCGTTAGATCCCTTAGGCTTCTTGTTGCTTGTTACCGCAACTTCTTTCCCTCTTCTCTTAGTCCCATGAGAAGAGGTAGATGCTAAGTGAGCACTTTCAACCTTAGATTGCTTCAACCTATCTTCCTCTTGTGTCACATGTGAAATCAATTCATTAATGTTCCACTTGTCCTTTTGACAATTATAGGTCACCTCAAAGTGACCAAACTGAGGAGGAAGAGAGATCAAAACTAAATGCACGAGGAGCTCTTCAGTCACCTCTAACTTAAGTGCTTTTAGTTTTGTCGAAAGGTGAAGCATTTCCAAGATATACTCCCTAAGATTCCCGGTACCCTTGTACTTCATGGAAACAAGTTTCCTTAGGGTAGAACTTGTTTCCGACTTTTCGCTTTTTGCAAAGCGTTCTTCAAGGGTCTCGAGGAAAGTCTTAGCATCAACGTCCTCGGGAACACTGTTCAAAAATGTTTCCGGGACGACATTTTTCATAATCATTAGGCTTACTCGATTGGAGCGTTTCCATTTCTCAACATATAAGCGGTCCTCAGGGGTGCTTTCTTCATTAAGAGGAATGGGAAACGGCTCCCTAAAAGCGAGGTCAATATCCATACAGCCTAAGATCATTAAAATTTTGTTTTTCCAAGTTTTAAAGTTTGTCCCATTAAGCATCGGAATTGTCCTCATCGCAGCAGTAATAGAAGAAGCGTTAAGTAAATCTGGGAATCGAGAACAAGAATGAATACAAAACAATAATAATTAACTACATTATGAATTAAAAGATTAATTATATCAAATGAAATCCATCAATAAAGCAATTAACATGACATCAAAACTAATCTTTGGATTGCGAATTGACTCATAAATAATTACTTTAGATGACAAGTAATTTGAACAATATTTGATTAAATGCTTAATCTTCCTTTGGGTAGTCTTAAGCATTTAATAAAATTACTAAATGTTCATTTTTTATATGTCATCACATGAATGCTTAAGACTTTCTTAGTACGTGGCGTTGTTCAACCTTAGTCGTTCCACCAATCCGTTCGGATGGTTGAGGAGACCAGTCAAGGTTTCCAGCCTGATATACCATCGTTAGTCAAATGTCAAGATTTTCTTTGGAAAATTCAAGTCATTCAAATCTTAAACATTCAACACTTTAATAATTTTGCATTTAAATAACGTTAATCACTTAGGTGATAATATTATTTAAATAATGAATAAAATTATTTAAGCATATAATTAATCCAAGCTTTAAGGTTTGAAAAATGAATGATTTTTGTTCAAGAGAAAATAACAAAATATTGCAGAACTTGATTTTCTTTCGACATACTTAGCACGACCGTGCCAAACAAAGGGCACGACCGTGCCAAAATATGGGGAAAAAACATGTTTTCACGGTGCAGATGGCACGACCGTGCCAAAATAATAGACACGACCGTGCCAAACGAAACGGTCCGACCGGTTTAAACAACACACCCGTCCGGACCAGCACCAATGTACACACCGGTTCAAGGTAATAGAGGCGCACGGCCGTGCCAAAACAAAGAGCACGACCGTGCCATATAATCTGCACTTCTGAATTTTTGTCTAAATTTTCCTCAAAATCAAATGAATTGCAAGTAGATCCGCATGGTATGTACTTAAACATAAAACCATGTTATTTAGGATAATCTTGCTTTTTTAAAAAATTAATGGAATCAAGTGAGTAGATCCACATGGTATGCACTTAAAACATAAAACCATGTTATGAAGGGATAGTCTCACTTGAACCTTTTAATGAACAAAAAACTTTCAAACCATTTTTCTTAATTTTAGATGAAGATCATCAGCACTCTATTAACGAATTAGAGTCCCTAATCGACATCAAAAACCTTATGATTTAACAGAGAAAATGAATCAAAGTAAAGCATGAAAGCTTTTCTTAATACAAGAACTCAAACTCAAACTAAATAATGAGCGGGCTCTGATACCAATTGTCAGAACAATTTTAATCCCTGAATGCCACACTCATATTTAAGTAAGAGAAAGAGGAAAAGATGAAGCGGAAGCATGTAATAAATGTATACCTGTGAATCCATTATTGTGTCTTGAAGGGAGATTAAGGATGATGAAGATGTAGGGAGATGATCTTCTAAATGAGAGTGTCTCTTAAGTTTCTCAGAATTTCTTCTAGATAATTATGAAGAGAGTATGTAGAGAGAAAAGTAAGAATTCATATGTTTAAGGCTTGATGGAGGGGCCTTTATATAGTAAACATGGTGACACTTCAAATAGGGACCATACCTATTCATTTCCAAAGCAATGTTGATTTACCATCTTGCCCATCAAAGATAGATAAATAACATTTCAGGGATTCTACACATTGACCATTTTGACCATACTTTATATTAATGTCATAGTCATGACTTTATTTATGGAAGGTGCCTATTAACTTGTGTTGCAAGCCACAATGATCTAACAAAAGGCTCTTGATGAAATTAAAGCTTCTCTTGGGTGGAGGATGGTGATGTGGGGTTGGGGAATGTACGTTGGGCTGGTGGGTTGAGATGTGAAATTGAAGCTTGCTGGTTGTGGTGGTTTTAATGGTGGTGGTGTGGGGCTTGTCTAAACTTGGTCTTTGATTTGGTTTTGGGGTGCATTGGTAGTGGTAATTAGTGGTGATGTTTTGAGCAGGGGGAAGACTTGAGAGTTTATATTAACATTCGTTAGGATTCAAGGGGTGACCATCGCAATTTTAGAAGAAGTTCGTTACGTGTTTCATCAACTTTTGTTAGTTTTTTAACACTCCATCATTTTTATACCACATTGCAACTAATTGTCAAAGTCAAGTAACCAAATAGTCGAAAAGCGGATTCGGTAATCAATTGAAACATCGAGTAAAACTCAGGTAACTAAACTGCAATTTGCCCCAATTTTAATCCATTAATGCCATAAACTAAATTCTGGAATAAGTTTGAGAGAGGGAGAAGAAGGCGGAAGCGTATACCTGTGGCATCCATGATTGATGTTGTAGGGAGAAATAAGAAGAAGAAAGTATTAAGGGGATGGAGTTCTTCTAAATGATGAATGTCTTTTTCTCTCTAGATCTTCTAAGAATGAATGAAGAGTATGAATGAGAGAATAAGAGAATGTACTCCCTCCGTCCCGGAGTAAGAGTCATACCCCTCATTTGCACGCTTATTAATAAATATTGGAAGTGATGTAAATGTTGTGAGTGTAAAAGTAAAGTAGGAGAGGGAATGAGTGGGAGAGAATAGTGAATTGATTGGTGTTGTGAGTATAAAAGTAAAATAAAAGAGAGAATGAGTGGGGTTAATAGTAAAGATTCTTTGCCATTTTAGGAATATGACTCTTACTCTGGGACGTACCAAAATGGAAAGTAGGATTCTTACTCTGGGACGGAGGGAGTAGTATGTTTTTAGGCTTGATGGAAGAGCATTTATGTAGAAAACAAATAGGCACTTCATTTAGGGACCACACCCTTTCAACTTAAGTGATGTTAAATTACTTTTTTGCCCATCAAAATTGGTAATATTACATCCAGGAATTCTACACATTATTATTATTAACTACACTTTATATTAACATTATAATCATGATTTTATGTATGGAAATACTATATGACTTGTTATGCAAGCCATGTTCTAACAATCTCCCACTTAGGTTGCAAAACAAAGTCTTTCCTTAAAATCATAAATATAACACAAATGACAACCCTTATGTGCGCACTTTATTGTCATCCATAACAATCTCGTCCATTAGTCATACAAGTATAAGGACTAAAGCGGCAGTCGTTGTAATTGATTCGCAACTAAACCCACAATAATCACGTATACAAATCCAACTAAATGACATAGATCAAAAGTGTAGATGTGTAGCATGGAACATAATGAATATATCCATATTCTTCCAACTAGTCCAACTTAACCAAATGAGATCAAAACTTTAAAATAAGAGAACAATTAATGAAAGAACAACACAAACTCCCACTAAATTAAATGTTATCAAAGTTGTTACACCCATATGAGCAACATGCTCTTGAAACACTGAAGGTGATAATGCTTTCATAAACGGATCCGCTAATATGGAGTTTGTTTCTATAAGTTGTATTTCTATTTGTTCATTTTCCTTTACAACAAGAAACTTAATGTCTATATGCTTAGACTTTAATAAACTCTTGTTGTCATAAGAATGCAGCCTGATTGTCACAATAAATCTTAAGTGATCTTTCGACACTTGTTGACAATTCGCAATCCCTCAATAAACTTATGCAGCCATATAATTTAGCAAATAGCGGAATACCTAATGATCTCAAGATGATCCGATTTCAAATATATAGGCATGTAGTTCTTTAGTGTTTTGTAAATATCTTTATCACTCTTTTAGCTGCTACCTAATGCTTTCTCCCGAATTGCTTTGATATTGACCAAGCATTCCAACAATAAATGCAAGACTTACGCATACATTAAGCGTCCTACTGCTGATGCACAAGGGATAATTTCCATATACTTGGATTCAAACTTACTTTTAGGACACTGTTTGAGACTAAGCTTGTCTCTTTTAAAAATAGCGGTGTCATGTGGTTTACAGTTTTGCATGCTAAAATTTTTGTAATACCTTTTCCATATGGGCCTTTTGTGATAATCCTAAAACACCTCGTGAGCGATCACGGTGAATTTGGATTCCTAATACAAAAGATGTCTCACCAAGATCTTTCATTTCAAATTTGTTGAAAGAAATTTCATAGTTTCCTTAAGAATGTTCATGTCATTACTAGCAAGCAAAATATCATCCACATATAATACCAAAATTATAAATTTACTCCCACTGAACTTATGGTATGCACAATCTTCAACAAGATTCGTTTCAAAACCAAATGAATGAATAACTTGATTAAATTTTAAGTACCATTGACGAGAAGCTTGCTTGAGCCCATAAATGGATTTCTTAAGTTTACAAACTAATTGATTAGTTTGATCCAAATGAGTCACCATTAATGTCTCCATTAAGGAAAACTTTATTTACATCCATTTAATGAAGCTCAAGATCAAAGGTGGCTACTAGTGCCATAATGATCCTAAAAGCATTTTTAGAAGATATCGGAGAAAATGTTTCTTTATGACCAATGCCTTCTTTTTGAGTAAAACCTTTAGCGACAAGACGAGCCTTATATCTTTCCACATTACCTTGTGAATCCTTTTTGGTCTCTTTAAGATTTTACACCCAATAGGTTTCACATCTTAGGTAATAGTACAAGATCCCAAACGTCGTTGTCTTTCATAGATTTTAACTCTTAATTTATGGCAATGATCCACTTATGAGAATTAGGACTATTAATGGCTTCATGGAAGGTGATAGGCTCATCTCCCGCTAAACTAGTGTCCTTCATTCTCGGCAAGATACACTTCATAATCATCCGGAATAGCACTTCTTCTTACTCTATTGGATCTCCTAAAGGCACCGGTTCTTCCTGATTTTGAGGCTGTTGAATTTCATCCTTATGATCAACATTTTCATGTTGTTCAACATTTATAGGGAGTCATTGTTTTGAATTGTTTGCTCCTCTGAATTTCAGGTATAAAACCTTGATTTCCAATGGGAACTAAGGGAAGAGGTATAGAAATGGATGCCTCTTCCTCTTCAATTCAAAATATTCTTAATTTTCCCTCTAAATTCAACATCCTCAAAGAACCTAGAATTTCCCGTTTCAAAAAAGTTCTAGTTTTTTGTTGTAAAATTTATAGCCCCTAGCTCTCTCAGCATACCCAATATAATAGCTACTACAGTCTTAGCGTCCAGTTTTGTACTTATTAGGCCTATAAGGCCTAGCTTCTGCTGGACACCCCATACATGAAAGATTTAAGGACGGTTTCTTATTCGTCCATAATTTATAAGGGGTTTTATTAGTAGCTTTAGAGGGAGCTCTATTGAGATATAAGCTGCGGTTTTAATGTATC